>CM018687.1:5924041-6383206 GCA_009363875.1 Mikania micrantha
TTGTAACGACTTGTAACGATTTTGTGTTTACATTGTTGTAGAATAAATAAGGTTACGTTTAAGAGTGTAAACGAGCCAAGCTTATCCCGAGGTCGTTAATTACGTTATATTATTGACTATGTTTTTTTATTTTTTCCGGATGCTCCAAAATTCGTTATATCTACAAGATTGTAAATACATTTTAATACTTTAAAAAAAATTATATCTACAAGATTGTAAATACATTTTAATACTTTAAAAAAATTATATCTACAAGATTGTAAATACATTTTAATACTTTAAAAAAATACTATAACATTTTGCTGATAAAAACCAAAATTCGTCCTTGTAAATACATCTTAATACTTTAAAAAAATACATTTACAAGATTGTAAATACATTTTAATACTTAAAAAAAATACTATAACATTTTGTTGATAAAAACCAAAATTCGTTATATCTACAAGATTGTAAATACATTTTAATACATTTTACAAAATCAAGAATATAACGTAATTAACGAGCATCCGGAAAAAATTAAAAAACCTAGTCAAGAATATAACGTAATTAACGAGCTCGGGATCGGCTTGCCTCGTTTACACTCTTAAACGTAACCCTATTTATTCTACAACAATGTAAACCCAAATTTGTTACAACTCGTTACAAATAATTTGTTATTTTTATACTTGTTACATTTGTGTAAATACGAACATCCGAAAAAAAATAAAAAAACCTAGTCAAGACTATAACGGGATTAAAGAGAAAAATAAGGCGAGTAAAATGGTGCAATTTTCATAAAAAAATATTATAGTATAAAAAAGTTATAGATATATAAAAAAGATGGGGTAAAGTATTTAATATAGCAAATTACATTAATACCCTTATTCCATTTTCTTTCAAATCAAATACATTATTTTATTATAATTAAATATCAACCCTTAATCTGAATCTTAAAATTTGATCATTAAATATTGTGGGGTTATTGGGTTATTGTTTGATCCTAAGGTTAGCATTAGAACACTTCCCTGTATATATATTAAAATAACCAATAATTAAAATGAGATAATAAGATCTTGGTGATCCATTAAACTCATTATAGAAAATTGCATTCAGTAACATTTGATCGCCTTTGATTTCGTGTATCGGGAAAATGGTATTATATTGACATTAACTTCCCATTAAATCAAAGTATTGAGTATTTATTGATACAAAGATCATTATAGAGCATATTCTTTTGATAAATCATTAAACTCAAATGATTCCATAACATAAAGAATAAGAGATAGCATTTGGGGTTTCTTAAGATTTTAGGTTTTAATCCTAATTTTGAGAGGTTTTACCTCAGTGGTGGGTTTACTTATAGATTTGTGAGTATAAGTAATGTGATTGATGTACAAGCTTTTCTTCAATAACATGTCAACCAATTGATTGTTGCTATTAAAAAAGGGATAATATCATATATCCCCTTATTAAACATCAAAATTACATATATCTCCAATGTTAAAGTAAAATTTCAAATATCTCAATGTTCCAAGATTGCCCTTTAGTAAGGAGAAATATGTAAATTGTTTTTACTTAGTTCATTAAGGGTAAAATAGGAAATACATGATGTTTTTTTTAATGAAATTGATAGATATGTAATATATTTGGTTTAGAAAGGAGAAATATGTAATTTAGTTTTATGGTTGGGTAAATATGTAATAAAAGGTTTTAGTAAGGGGATATATGTATTTGACCAAAAAAAAAATTAAACAGCAATGGCATCTAGCATTAAACTCTTGAAATCCAAATTAACAACAGTTGGTATATGACAACGTATGAGTAGCCCATTTGATAGACACTTTGTCTTTTAAATATAAGGTCATGTGCTCAAATCCAAGCTATAAATATATTAATCCGTGTAGTATTGAACCGTTAAGGAAAAAAATACCGTTGGTATATAGAAGGGAACAAAACCGAAAATGTGTCACGTCACACATTTAAATCTTAATTTCTTGAAGAATTTTAGTTTTCAATCATTTATTTTTGGCCCATTAGCTATGTGAACATTATGATGCCAAGTATAATTCTTTATCCTCACTTAAACATGGACAAATTGGTTTTCTATTAAACCGGTTTAGGTAGACCATGTTTGGTAAAATCGGATTCTCATTTCTGGCAAAATACAGGTTTGGGTTCCGGTTTGAAGCGACTTCAAACCATGTTATGTTCTAACCAATCCCCCAAACCTGTTTTTATTTTAAAAAAACTATTTATTATAAATGAAAATTGAACAAAATAAACTTCAAATTTCTTATTTAGTATTTAAAAATTTACAAAATGATTTTTTAAATCTTCCTCGTTGATTTGTCGTTAAATATTGTGTATATATTCATTGCAAGCGGCTTCCTCAATAGACATACTCTCAAAAACTAAGATACACCATCGATAAACTTTACCAACAATATACAAAAAAAGAACTTCTACGATAACTGAAGATCTACCAAAAAAAAAAACAAAGAAAAAGAAAAAAAGAAAAAAAAAGAACCTACTCATCTAAACTCTTCAAATTGATTAACTACATACAATCGCAAGAACAAACTTCGGATATGAAAATCAAAGCTCATGTTAACAATCAGAAAAAGAAATGAGATAACCTTAAATTGCAAGAGGGAGAAAATTGCAAAAACTTAAATTCAATCTTATTTTATTCCTCAATTATCTTATTTATATAGCATAGAGGTGGGCAAAAAACCCGGTTTTGGAACCGGAACCGGGAACCGAACCGGAACCGGTTGTAACCGAACCGGTGGGTATGGGCGGTTCCGGATTCTCAGAGAAATTGGAACCGGAACCGTAACCGAAAAAAGCGAAACCAGTTCCTCCTTAACCCGGCTAAACTGGAACCAGAACCGGTTAAAAATCGAACCGAAACCGAAACCGTTTGTTGATTTTGTTGACCGGAACCGGAACCGGTTTAAAAAAAAAACCGGTTTGCCCACCTCTAATATAACATTGGAATAGAATTGGCCCTCACCAATTCAAACTTTCATTTATAGCCCATGGGCCCAGCAACAAGCCTTTCAAAGCCCAGCAGCAAGCGTTTCAAGTTTCAACTCTTGGTCATATCCAAAAGCCCATATTTCAGTTGTAACGAAAAACTAACAACAAAACTATTTAACCAAATAACCAAATTTACTTAACATAAAATACCAGATTTTGGACATAAAACTGAAAAACCATGCCTCTATTTAACAAATACATGGTGACAAACCGGTTTGTAACACATCCTCACATATCTTGGCTTCTACAAGATTTTCCCTTTAAAAATGATGATTCATCTAGTATAATCTCCACCTTGTTTAGGTGATCTTTCATCCAAATGCTATTTGTGAAGGGAGTCTTGTTCATGAAAAATTACCTGCTTATAATAGAAAATATTGTTTTTGAAGATATCGTAAAAACTTGGACTGTTTGTCATAATATATTTCTGATAAGTAGAAATTGGTCTTTTTTTCCTTTCCACAACATATTAGTAGTTTCAAGTTTGTCTATGTTTATACCTCATAAAACATTTGTGCATGTATACTTCCCAGTTGAAGTATCATTACAAGATTGAAGGCTAGATGAGATGATTCTTAAGATCCTTGTCCTGTCAAGAAAACAACAGAACACCGTTAGTCTTATTGAACATGCTTGATAAACATTGGTTTTATTTGTAAATTATTTTTTCAAGTAAAGTTGAAACTTGAAACCCACATGGATAAAATAATAATCGAAGCCATTTCTTAATAATATTTATTCATTTCATTTTTCATCGGTTTTATCATGCTGGAAAATAGTGGGCATCACATTAAATATTTAATTGCTTAATTTCAAACATATTATAATTTTTCAAATATACTACACATAGAAGTGACGTGTTCATACACACACACACAAAAGGTTAAACCCGTGTGTTATAAATGTTAAAAATTTAAATGTTATGTATTTTATAAGAAAACTTGTTTTAAAAAATTATTTTTCAATAAAACTTATTTATACAAAACATTAATTTTCCTAAAACTACAAATTAAAAACAATTTTTGTAAATAAAAATTGATTTTTTACAAAAATTCATATTTTGTAAACTTTTTTAAGTTTTTTTTACTAAAAAATACTTCATTTTTAATTTATTAAAATTATTTTTTAATATATAAAAATCTTATAATATCATTATCATTATATTTATAATTATTTAATAAATTATAAAATTTAATTATAATTATCATTTAATATGATAGAGAATGAATGAGATGATAAAAAAAAACGTGTGGCAATAACGGTTTAAATAAATGGCATGTGCTATTAAGGGTCTAATAACCTGACTCGGCCGATAAATTAACACAACGGACTGAAATAGAGGGGGCAGTTGCCCCTGCCTCTATTAAAGCTTCGCTAGTGTTGTAGACACATTGTACGTGGTATGGCATATTTTTATTTATATGTTTAATGTTTTGTTTTTTTTTTTTACTTTATTTTCTTAAAAATAGGCATTTACATATTTACCTTTTCTAAGTTCACTTATTACACATTTACCCAATTAAAAAAAGTCAATTACATATTTTCTTTTATGAAAACATATTTCCCAATGAAAATAAATAAATTAATTACATATTTCCCTCTTCCAAGGTGAAATAAGTAATTTATTTGAAGGGTTGAGTAAATATGTAATAAAGACTTTTAGAAAGGGGATATATGCAAAAATCCCTTTTAAAAATCTATGTTAGTATGGTGTTTCTATAATGTTTATGTTACTTATGTTGTTTTTTGTTGATATTATGGCTTTTGTTGTATTCATGTGTTTATGATGTTTAAGATGTTTTATGGTGGGTTAAAAATCTCGTGTTAGTATTGTTTTTTAGCATACATATTTAGTGTATGGTGTTTTTTTTAATGTGTTGGTTTTTGATTTGTTTGTGTTAAATTCTAATATTCTATGGTATTTATGGTGTTTGTTTTGTTTTTTTTTAAACACATTTGATCTTAACGTGTGAACCACTGATTTTCAGGCCACGTCACCAAAGTCTATAAACACCAACTAATCGGCCTAATCGGATAGTCGGGCCTAGTCGGCCTTAGGGGACTAGCGATTAATCGGCGTTGTCGGGGATTTTTACAACCATGGTTTTTTTTATGGTGTTTATATTGCTTGTGTTTTTTTTTCTGATGATTTAGAAGTTCTTTCATCATAAACAAGTTTTCAAAAAGACAGCAAAATAATAAGCAATACAAAAATAAAAGGAGTACAAAACCTAAGGAAACAAATTATATTGGCCATGATAATGATTTAGGTGTTGTTTGTTTTTTAATAGGTAAAATGTCTACAGTTTGCGGACCATTGCAAACATCTGTAGAAGAAGATGTGGACCATATTTCTGTAGTCTGTAAGAAGAATAGTGTTTTTTTAACGTCTGTTGACTGTTAAAATAAATTGGTGTGTTGGTGTACGGACGGTGGTGGTGGTGGAGGCCGAGGTGGTGGCGGTGATGGCCGACACAGGTGGTGGCATGACTGACGGTGATGGCGTGACTGACGGTGGTGGCTGACGATTTATGTGGTTGATGCTATAGCTACTCCTTCTATCCTCAATATTGAACTTTTCTTGTTGACTTTTTGAGGCAATTGAACATTAACGTCATAATTCAGTCATTCATATGACTTTATGTTAAATAAGTGAATTCCCATCCTTAATAAAGGTTGAAAATTTTGTTATTTTGAGGTTGAAATTTTCCTTGGATTGATTGTTGGGTTCAAGATTTGATGTTGTTACGTGTGTCTATAGCACCTACTTACTGATTATGATGACCAAACAAAAAATTTTAATTTCCTCGTATATGTTTTGTTTCTTTGTAAACATGATGTTTTATTTCACTGTTAATATAGTTTGGTTGATATAATTTGACTTTTTTTTTTATTTTCATTTTATAGGGTTGTTTAATACGGTTTAGTTTTGTGTAAATTTATTTGACATTCTTTTAGTTAATATATATGTTTACTACATAAATTTGAAAGAAATATCATGTTAAGTTATAGTGTAAATTATGCATTGAACTTGTACTTAGAAACCAGGATGGGAATAAATCCAAAACTGAATAAACTAAAATTAAGGAACCCGAATCTTATTTGGGTCCGTAAACAAGTAAAAAAAACAAACAAATTTACCCAGCAAATTCCCACTTTCAGTAGGGTCTGGGGAAATGATGGACACAAACCTTACCCCCAACCCAGTTAGGATAGAGATGTTGCTCTGAAAGAGTCCCCGGCTCAAAGTTATCGTTTGAAGTTAATCATCCCAACACTTTTAACGTTATTTTCACAATATAAGTAAAACAACGTTAAAACTGGTGTCATTTTATTTTAACCCCTTGAGGGCCCACACATATATACATTATATGCTTGCACTACAAAATTTGAAAAAATATCAAGTTTACTACATAAATTTGAAAGAAATCTCATGTTAAGTTATATTGTAAATTATGCATTGCAACTTATACTTAGAAACCAAATTGTTGATTAAGACGACCTAAATAAACCCAAAACTGAATAACCTAAAATCAAGTAACCCGAATCTTATTTGGGTCGGTAAAGAGGTAGGAATGTAGGATTCATATAATAAAAAACCGAATAACCAAACCCGAATGACCCCCCAATCTTTGATTCATTCGATTCAAACAGTGACCCATCTGAAGTGACCCATTCAACATCAAGGTTAACCATGCCAACTAACCAATCAAATAGGATGTGAAGCTGCAAAATCTTTGTTGCTAAAACATTTATGTATATTATTTTAGGACAACAACAAAAAACTTAGCCTTCTGGTACTTTAGACTCAGAAGAACAGACACCAACTGTATCAAGAATTGGACATGCCAAAAGTTGATTTGTTTGAGTAGCCAAGAGCTCCTCCTTTACTTCTTGCATTGTAGGCCTTGACCTGCCTTCACGCCTTAGACACGATTCGACAAGCCAAGCAACTCGAGTAAGTTCTTCAGGACTACCGTCTTGCTTCACTTGACCGTCTAGAATTTCGAGCAAACGATTCTCATTCAGTGTCAAAACAAAGTGACCCGCAAGGGATCGATTTCTTTTATTCACCTCTGAAGAGTTCACTTTTTCTCCTGTGAGCATCTCCGCAAGTAAAACCCCAAAGCTATAGACATCACTCTTATTAGTTAAGATACCTGTAATGAAGTATTCGGGGTCTATGTAACCAAGTGTCCCTCGTACAGCCGTGGAGACTTGCGTTCTGTCTTTAGGAACTGACCGCGAGATCCCAAAGTCCGAAATCTTAACAGTATAGTCATCATTCAACAGTATATTAGAAGACTTGATATCTCTATGTATGATTTTGTTAACTGAATGCATATAAGCAAGACCTCCTGCAGCTTCAATTGCTATATTCAACCTCAACCGCCATGTCAACGACGATCCACGAGACGCCCCATGTAAGTGGTGGTGCAGCGTCTCGTTGACTACATACTCATAAGCTAGTAAAGGAACATCAGTCTCCAAACAACATCCCACAAGCCTGACTATATTAGGATGGTTGATTTGTGACAAAAGTACCACTTCATTAACGAACTGTTCGATTTGGTTCGGATCAATCGCCTTGGCCCTCTTGATAGCTACCACAGTGTTATCTATCAAATTCCCTTTGTAAACAGTCCCAAAACCACCTTGACCGATGATGTTTTTCGGATTAAAGTTGTCGGTTGCCTTCTTAAGAACATCTTCTGTGAAAATTCTAACAATTTGTGTCGACCCTTTACATTCAGACAGCAACTTCTCAATAATCGTACCTCCGTTTCTCTTGAATAATGTTTCTTTCTTCTTGGCAACGCGTCGTTGTTTCAACAAGCAATACGATAGAAACATTGCGAGGGATGTTACAACGACGCCGATGGAGGTGCCTGTGTACATTTCAGCATGTTGAAGCAATTGTAGAATGATTTGTAATTGTATAATATGACTGATAATAGTGTTATACCGATATATAGCCCGAGTTTATGCACATTTATCCTGTTTCTTTTGCAACTTGTTCCATCCCTTTGTCCATCGCCATTGTGACCCTTTGGGCAAAGACATGTGCAACTTCCCAAATTGTTGTGACACAGATGTGTGCAATTATGTAGACGAGTGTCTTCACACTCGTTAACGTCTGATCGATAGATACAGTTCGAGAAACAGTTACAAACTAGAATTATACGCTTTATTTCTCAACTATGTTGTTGTGCAAAGGTCTAAAAATATCGTCATCGTACTCAGTATATCTCACCATTAGCAAAGCTAAGGTATGATCTGAGAAGGGTAAGATGTAGATAGCCTTAACTCTACCTTGTAGAATATTAGAGGCTGCTTCCAATGAGACCCCCGGCTCATGATGCCTGATTAACCAACTAACCCAACCCTTATAACGTTATTTTTACAAAAATTAAGTAAAATAACGTTAAAATTAGTACAATTTTACTTTTCCAACTCGAGGGTCGAAACATATATACATTATATGAGCGCACCGCACACGAGGGCTTAAAATAGAGACTTGATTTGGTTTTGGTTGTTTAAACAAGTCATGACTGCGAAATTAAGTTCGACTATGCCGAAATCAAGATCTAGACTTTTAGTTTTGGTTCAAAGTTATTGTTAATTAAGTTTTAACCACCTCGTAAAGTTAAATGGTCATTTAACTTTTCAAACTTTGACATTTTCAAAGAGTTACGACTCTTTGAAAATGATGTGAGATTAGAAAGACGATGGTTTTGAACTCATGACCTCAAAATGATACCTTTGCAGCCGTTATCGAGGTATGGATTTCCCTGGTAACCAGGAGAGCAACCGCAACGATAACCCTTAGCGTTGTTCGAATCCGAACACTCGCTGTTTTCTTTACACAAGTAACTACTTATGTTCTTTTGAGCTTCTTGACAGCTTGTATTACCCACTGTCCAATCTAGCAGCATCTCATATGACCCAAGCTTTTCACTAGACAGGTTATACACATCAAACATTGAAAAATTATAGCGACCAATTTCGACGATGAACGAGTAGGCACAGCGCGTAAAACCCTTCTTCCCTGTGTTATTCTGATCACTGTGTAATTTAAAGAAGAAGTGTGTAAGTTGTGCACTTCCAATCCCGCCTTGGCAACAATTGATATGATCTGAACATGACACTCTATGCTTGCATTCTCCAGGCAGGGTGGTGCACGACTCTTTAATGTGACCACCCGACCTGACTTTCGACTGAATGTCACAGCCCAAAGTCGTTAACTCGTTCTGTCCAACAGAAAGGGGGAACCTTGTCAACTCGGTCCCTGACTTTTGGTCCATAAAGTTTTTACCTGTCTCAGTGTAACAGACTCGACCCACGTTTGATACAGCTCGTAGATGACCATCAAGTGATATGTCTACAACGCTAACGTTCATACCCGATATAGCCACCCTACCTGTGCTCGTGTTACAGCTTAGCATGTACGAAGGATCGAGGTAACAGTTTTCTTCGATTCCGAAAGGGTAATGAATGGTAATGTTGCCGCATGTTTTGGTGCATTCAGGGCCGTGTTTGGGTTCACTTTTGATAGAATTCGACTGCAAAACAAGTGTCAAGAACAGCGTATGAAATATCATGTGTAAAGTAACCATTGATCCCCGTTTAATCAGTACAGATTCGTCATTTTGTTTATCTTTTTATATACGGTTTTCAATTATCAACCAGGAAATTGTCAAGATCCATCCCAGAAATAGAACCGATCAAAAGAATACAAATGTGCATCCCTAATAAAAGCATAAATTAAAAAAATGGTACGTTCGGCTGTGATAACGAAGTGTTTGTATGTTTATAAGACTTTGTTTGATGGTAGTTGCATGGTATATTTGTTTGAATAAACAAAACAAATAAAAATACCCAATAAAGTCTTACTAATACTAGGATATGAAGGTGGAACCCATGGGCGGATGCAATTTATTGGGACCGTAGTTCTGAGATAACAGTGATTTTTCAATGTATAGGGATATTTATGAACAGTATTTTCAAGTGACAATATTGGTTTTTGGACAAGCAGCAGTATTGGTATCAAAAGGATGATAGAAAGAAAAAAGCAAATCTATTAATTGTTGGTATGTTGTTTACTCAAGTTATCACTAGTTTACTAGTTGCTATCGGCTAGTGTTGAAAAAAAATTTCTCCAATAAAGCATGTGAAGACGAAATTATGTAATAGAATGAGAAATGGATACATGAATGCTTCTTGTGTTTGTTATGTTGAAAAATAGTTGTATTGAATTTATATAATTTTTTTTATTTCTATTCACAATTTTTATTGCATCATTTTTTATCATGTGATGATCATTACCTGACACGATCGATAAAACTGACTAGGAAAATTTATGTCTGGCACTATGAAACTAAAACATACAAATATTAAAAAAAAATCATGAATCCGTCGTCACTAATGAAACATTGCCTATCTTGTTTGGTTGATCACTCTTATTTACCACCACAATTTCAACTTTGTTGTAATCTTTTTAAGGAGCGTCTCCAAGACAGGGAGATTGAGTTCAGTGGGTTCATCGGGTTCGTTATAAGAGAGCACTGCGGCAGCCCGCGAGCCATGCAGGTTCACACGACAGGTTGAGTTTTTGATTCACAAACCAGTTAAGGAATTAAGGAGACATTGCGTCTCTTGTGGGTTGGAGTTGATTCAAATGATGTGACAAACTTTAATCGGATACGTATCGAGAGATAGAGATTTCACACCCTAATATATCTATGCTAAATAAGTTTATCGTATATATGGCCGGGCTCACATGAATTGGTCATTTTTACTTTGTATACGCACGAGATTTGTTTATTAAGTGGGTGGGAGGTATTCAATTAAGAACCATTTTTATGTTAGGAACTTGAAAACTGCATAATACACTTGTACATTATGCTTTAAGTTTTGTACATAGAGTGGTTATTTAAAAGGGTAAAATAGTAACTTCTCATACTTTAAAGTAAGATTACTTTTATACCCCTAAAAATATGGTTCAAAATTAGTTCCTTTGGTTCTTTCATATTTAGTGGTTCTCAATTGAATAAGTCTCTTAAGTTGGTTTTTGTTTGTCTTTTAGTCGGTTGTCATGTTTCGTTTTGTCACACAAAATGAAATATTATATTTTGTGTCGATGTTTGCCATAACTTAATGTTGCTTCTTTTATGTCTAAAGAAAAGGTCATGTATACGTTAATATTCTAAAAAACTCTTTTTATTTTTTATTTTTTATTTTTTCTGAGCAGTTAATTTTTATTGGGCACCAATTTTTATTTCAAAATCTTCAATATCTCGACGAACAAGTTTCACTCTGTAATTTGTGTGAAAAATATCCCTTCGTTGATCAAATTCGAACATTTCTTTTTAACATATTTTATATACTCAAAGTGATTTTTATATAATGCTTTGTTTCTTATTATTTTAACTTTAATTTGGTTTTAATTTTTAAAAATCTCGGACCATCTTCATTTAACTGTTTGTGGCATCCTCTTGATCGATCTACACTTTTCAATATATGTTTTAAGGTTTGAATAATCTATTCCTTATTTCTTTTATTATATTTATAATATTTAGATAAATATTATCTTTTTTTGTTTATTATCTATTTATGATTTTAATATTATATATGTTACAAAAATATTAATATATTTACATGATTATTCATATTTAAAATAAATACTCATCTAAGTTTATCTAATAGAGATAAAATTCAAATAGCCCTCAAATTGAGACTGAGTTCTGAATATTTTATTACATTTAGGATATCTATACATGTTAACGAGTTAACATAAGAAGAAAAAAAAAGGGAGAATTTAATGTATGTTCATACAAACTTGCTAAATATCATATATTCCAAATTAAACTTTTAAATTTAAATTTATCATTTTCTAATAGTTATAATATCATATTTATCCTTATTAATATATTTTAATAAAAATTTTTGTTAACATAACTGTTTTACCCTTAAATTTCATTATATCAAATATATCATTCTTCAAAAACTAAAAATATCATGAACGTTCATTTTAACGTATAATATTTGCCTGTTTCTTCTACGATAGTTACCTACGTTGGAGCCAGACGGTACGGTGCTTGGCGACAGGTTGAGCTCCTGGCACAACATCAATTTGGAATTCGATTTCCCGATCAGGTGGAATTCCTGGCAAATCCTCAGGAAATACATCAGGAAAGTTACACACCACGGGTATGTCTTCCAATTCTTTTACCTTAGCTTCTTTATCGATAACATAGGCCAGATAAGCCCCACACCCTCGCCTCATAAATTCACTCGCCTTAATCATTGAAATGACTTTAGGCGCGTTGAACACTTTATCCCCGTAAACCGTTACTGAACTCCCATTAAGGGCCGTTAAGAAAATCATATTTCGTCGACAGACAATGTTAGCCTCATGTTTGGCCAACCAATCCATACCCAAAACTATATCGAAACCTCCTAACGTAATCACAAACAACTTAACAGGGAATCTATGACCTTCTATATCAATGTAACAATCATCATCAATGGCCTCCGTTACTCTAGTGGATTTACCAAGAGCAGTTTCTATGTTAAAGACATTTTCTATCTTTTTAACATTAATACGCAGTTTATCACAAAAAGTAATAGCCACAAAGCTCATACTTGCACCGGAATCAAATAGCACTAAAGCAGGGATGTCATTAATCAAGAATGTACCTATCACCACATCCGGATCTTTATCTGCTTGATCTTTAGTTATAGTAAAGGCACGAGCTTTTACCTTTTGTTTCTCACCTCCCTTGCTACTTTTAGGTTTACTGGCTTCAGTAGGTATTGTCTTTGGTTTAAAACAATTCTTGCTCACGTGACCGATTCCACCACAATTGTAACATTTTGGCATACTTGGACAATTATGCGAGAAATGTCCAGTTTTTCCACAACGGTAGCACAAGGTAGTCCCCAGAAGACATTCTCCCCCATGTCTCCTTCCACATTTAGTGCAGGTTTCAAATTCTTCCCTTCTAAACCTTTTTATAGGGGGCCCTGGTTTGTCATTTCGGTTTCTTTTAAATCTAGATGACCACTTTTGCTTAGGTTCTTCCTTTAATGGTTCTGCTTCCAACACATCATCCCAGACAATGCCGCTAATCTCTACGGCTGATTCAAAAGTTCTGGAAGCATGCGCCTTCACATGTGTTCGGACTTTAGGTGGTAGTCCTTCCACATATAACTTCATCCAACGTTCCTACGTGTTTACCAAATGAGGAACCAGTCTTGACATTTCATTAAATTTTGACGTATATTGCCGGTGATTCATACGTCCAGCTTTCAAAATCAGGAA
Organism: Mikania micrantha; assembly: GCA_009363875.1. Lineage (NCBI taxonomy): Eukaryota > Viridiplantae > Streptophyta > Magnoliopsida > Asterales > Asteraceae > Mikania > Mikania micrantha. Next base: position 5,937,387 of record CM018687.1, read on the forward strand.
TTCCCGCTCGATTTTATCAATTTCATTCTTCGGACAAAAGTGTTTCATAATTAATTCCTTTAAGTTCTCCCATTTCATGGCCTCCACATCAGTAGTGGTCTTTGACTGCTTGACGGTGTTCCACCAATGTAGAGCTTCTTCAGTAAATGAATGAGCTGCAAATTTCACAGCTTGGTCTTCCCGGCATTCACTGATAGCGATAACCGCCTCCATAGCCGAAACCCAATGGCAGGTAGCCACCACATCTTTCTTACCATCAAAGGGTGGAGGATTGCACCCTTTAAAAGCTTTGTAATCACATCCTTTGGGTTTCTTTGTACCCGAACCCTTACATTTAGCATTGATGATCAATACCTCATCATCATCGTGCTCTATGTTAGAGCTGTTAGCTTTCTCTCCTTCCTCAGTAGCTCCTTCTTTATTAGTTTCCTTTTCGGCCTTGGTTCTATCTGAAGGTAATAGGTCTTTTAAAATTTTACGAACTTCATTAGATATTGCCTTTACCACCACCGGTTCAAGTCTAAGTTCTTCCTCTTCATTTTCTTCTTCAGTGTCGACTTCGGTTTCCTCATTATTCACTGGTACTTCCTCAGTTTGCTTCTTATTTTTAGGTGGTCGGCCTCGACCTCTACCATGTCTACCTTCTTTCTTCTCTCCTGCCATTTTAGTTTTCTATACATATTGCAAACAACCATGTGTCAATCAAGGTAATAATTCAGGACGTAATAAGCATTGTAAATTGTTAATGACGTTGATCAAGTGTAATTAACTATTTACCTCACTTATAAGTTCTAAACATTCCCAATCATGAACACATTATCATTCGCAACATCATGCTAATTTAATCTATATCTTAAACATAACAAAGCTCTAAGGGCATATGCTCATGGCATCAAACTACCCTTGACTGGCATTCATTCTGTCCCATCTTCAGTCTAAGTCCAGCCATTAGGGATGACCGGATCTCTCAAACTATGGCTCTGATACCAACTTGAGAGGCCCCGAGCCCCTCGGTTGGCAAATCACAATACCCATAGTCCTTAAACCATAATTACATTACTATAGCAGCAGAATTTAAGATGATTACATAAGTAAAGTACACATATTAAACACACATTAAAACATAACCCACTCTTTAATAGTCATATAATACAGCCAGTCTATGCCAGGGTAGTCTTCAATGTATGCCATGAGCCTTCCTGGTCTCCTTTCTCAAACTACTCAACCTGATATGCATGTAAAACAAGTCAGCTATATGCTGGTGAGTTCTAAGTTCATTTCTTAGAAAATCCTTATTCATTCATGTCATCGTATAGTATAATCCAAATACATAACATACATGTTCTCATATCATAATTTCATCATATACATAGCATCATAACATAATTACATAACATACATATCATCATAACATCATTCATACAGTGAAGTAACTTCACCGTCAACTGCTGACCCTGAAGTCAAACAGGCTTGTGCAGCACAAGGCTCTTAAACCATCAACCCGAAGTCGATAACTTATACATGCATAAGATTTCCTGACTGGCGACACACAGTCGGCAGGCCTGTTCTTACGCAGGACTTCTTAATCATCATAAGCAGAAGCGGCTCCTTTCACCGCTGTGCTCAAGTTTTGCCCAACGGCAGCTGGCAAAACCACATTTCCTCCTCGACCTCAGTCGAGTGTCTTACACAAAAATAATCATTTCTTTCTCAACTGTAGTTGAGACTTTAAAAACATTCGTTATATCTCAGCTGAGATTCTTAAAATCATTTACTTCTCAATCATCGTTGAAACTTAACATATTCTTTACATCTCAGCTGAAATTGTTAAAATCATTTACTTTTCAACCGTAGGTGAGATTTAAAACATTCTTTACTTTAAAACATTCTTTATCTGAAAACATACTTTTCCTGAAAACATGCTTTACCTGACCATAATCAGGTTAAAATCACTTTCATACAATAACTTTATACATACATACATACGATTATTTGCATAAAATAACTTTATAACATGCATATCAACCCAAAATGATAAAACATTTAAAACAGGGCTATAAGAACTCACTTGGTATCTTACGGTAGCAAGATTCCTCGTAAACTGGTACTAATGGTGTAATTCTGCATTAGTTTACACTTAATAAGTTATTTATGTTTTAACCTACTGATTAGATCTTTCTGAACGTTCAATGTCAAAGACATTGCCTTGAAAGCCATCAAATAGCTAATGTTGTTGATTATAATGCTAAAACAGTTCCTAAACAGATTAATGGCTTAGAAATGATCAATCATTATCATTGATTACCCAGATATCATGAAATATCACAATGTAGTCTTAGAATAGGTTTAATAACCATGTTTAACATACTAATCTGACTGTTATCATAAACATCAGATAATCGTTCCAATGAGTATGTTAATGATTGTGATTAGTTTGAAACACTTAGATTTAACATTTGCATTTCAAAGATTAACCAAGCTAATCACCTACAGTGTCATAATCACGTGGTTTAAACCATTATAACCATTGTTATGATTCCATGCAAACCGGGCATTACAACGACCCAAAACAAGGATTTACCCATTAATTGTTCGAGTTTGTCATTTATAATCAATCATAGCCATCATCTAGGCAATAATCAACAACCCTAACTATATCATCACGTTCAGAAACAAGATTTAATCAATCATAATCAATCTAGAAGGTTAGAATGAACCGTTACATGATCTAACAGATTTCTGCGGTTAAAACAACGATCGGAACTTGAAAACACAATCCTTGGTGAGATTTATGACTTCTAATGGCCTTAGAATGGATTTAGAATGATGGAAACTGAGTTTTTTTCGCCTGGAGGTCGAGTAGGGTCGAGAATAAGTAAAAAATGTGACTTCCAAAGCAATCTGATCGTTTTTATGAATTTTTGCCGACATAAGGTCTCGGGCGCATCGCCCCAACTGGGTGCATGGCCCGGGGCGTACCGCCCCACGGGGTTTCTTCCAATTTTGAGTTAATCTTCGTTTCGCGATTTCGGGAGCATACGAACTCCGTTTTACGCACGGTTTTCGCCCACGTTCATCATTTTTCACACACTATCAACTTGTAATGATTAAAATTGCTAAATCATCGTGGATTTCAAGCACGATCAAACGTGCTTATTTCTTTGATAACGTGATTCTTCGAACATCAAAAGTAACCGAAATCTCGTACGTTTATTATTAAATTGCTAAATTTTCGGTTGTTACACCAAAGTCAATTACTTATCCTCCAATTTACGAGTTTGAGTAATTGACAACTATTGCCCCTAATCTTTCAAATAATATAACTAAGTTAATTAACTTAGTTATTAACTTTACCACAAGTCACACAATTCAAATACTAATTAAATAAATATTTAACTAAAATTTCACACGATCAATTATAGTATAATATTTAAACAAAACGGGTCGTTACAAATAAATAAAGAGAGTCCAATTACCACCAAACAAAGAAGTATACAGAATAGTTAAGTAAAACTATAGTACCGAAAGATAAAAAATAATTAAATTAAAAAAGACAAATAAGTAAATTAATAAATATATATTACTTGGCTAATTATGGTGCAGAGGTATATAATCTCGATATATGTTCTTCAGCTTCAACACAATGGGATTTGCACCAATCACCTACAACTGTTTTTGTATTTAGAAAAACACATGGGTTGGGCTTTTCACTCTTCTTTCACTCGCATCTTATAAAAGTACATTTATTCAAGGAAAAAATATGATAAAGTCAATAAATTCACTTATACCTAAGGTGTTAAATAAAATAAAATTAAACAACTTACGATGTAAATAAGAACGCAATGGTGACATCAACCCATTCGTTGACAAACAGTTGTAACAATGCCTCATGTTCAAAGATGCTACTATGCTTGGTAGGAAACATCCTAGAAGTTGTCGAATAGCGCAATGTTTCACCCTTTACCTTTACCCATACCTGTTTCACCCTGGTTTGCTTTGGATTTGGTTGTTCACTTTGAGACTTTTGAACAGTTTTCATTCTAACCATCGTAAACTAAAATAAAAAATCAATATGTTATCTTACTAGAATGAAGTGATTAATTACCTTTTCTTATTTCACAATCTGAGTTTGAGGCTCCTCAAATGCATTCAATCCGAGGCCAAGAAAAGCATCATTATGTATATAGTTGAGAAAAGCAATATCGGCGAGAATATCATCATTAGTTTCTAACCGATGACGAACTTTAGGTGTATGTTGCATCTAAAATAACAAACAATCTGTTATAATATAAAACAAACAATATAAACTACCTCTAGTACTTAGGCATCAATAGGGATAAGATCGGTACTGTACCGGTACAGATTTTTAGAAAAGTAGATACCGATATTTGTTACATAATAACCATCTTAAATTGGTTTGGTACGGTACCCGTACCAGTACTGACATCGAGTTAATGGAATAGTGGGTACTGATAGAGGTGCACAAACCGTCGGTCGAAAACCAGAATAACCGAACCGGTTAACCGGTCAAAGTCTAATAGCCGATTTTACCAATAACCAGTTCGGTTAATAAATGGTTTTTCAAGCTCTAAAACCGAAATCGGTATAATAATTGAAACCGGTTAACCAGAAAATAACCGATTTTTTATTAAGATGAACCGGTTAAGCAGTTTGAAAAACCGGTCCTAAACCTCCAGTTTTTTCAAAACCTAAAGCTGATTCAAATAACCGGTTTCTAACAGATTACGAACCGGTACCGGTTCGCTTAACCGGTTTTTTGTGCATCTCTAGGCACTGAATACCGTACTGAATCTATTAGTTCGATACGGTACCGGTTCAGTTTCGGTACTCGGTACCAAATGCTCATCCCTAGGCATCTAACACATGTTTGAGATAAGGTTTGGAAATGTTGAGATGCACTCTTTGTTATGGCGATCAGAATCTAATAACAATCAAAAATAAATCTTAGGACAAATGAATATACGTGATTGGTTGATCTTTTTAGCAAACTCAATTTGTAATAAAACATTCCTACAAAGGTGAGCAAAAAAACTTATTCCGGATGTTTACCTGGTTAGAACATAACTGGTTCCGGACCCGACTACGTAACAATACATATAGCTTAGATTTCTAAGAGAAATCATAATAGGAACCGGTTTCGCACAAAACCGTTACCGGAACTGACCAAAACCCGGTCAAAAACCTCAATCTAATAACCGGAACTAGTTTTTGACTTTGTTTACCAAAAATGGAACCGATTTAAAGCCTTTCATAAAAACCATTTTGTGCACCTTTACTTGCATATACTGCAATTCAGTTGGGATAACAATTGGATCTGTGGTTTGTACGGTTGTACCAGCGTTCGAGCCTTGGGCTGAAAATGGGCTTCTTTTTTCTTTTAATATGAGTAGCAATTATGTTTGCTAAATATCGTTACAAATTTCATATATTTTTTTCATGTTCTGTCATTACAGGTATAGTTTCAGTACAATATCGTTACATGCTAAGATATGCTCATTTCTACTCATCGTATTACTACCGCCAGGCGCCATATAGATATAGCGCAGGGTATTAATGTTATTAAAATATATATTAGCATACACTGATTGTTTTTGGATATTTAAATGGAATCTAAAATCAGAACAAGGTATCCTTGAGAAAATATCCATTTTGTCAAGTGATATGATTCGACTTCTACCATGTCAAAAGGCATATTACTTCCTAAAATATGACCTAAAATAATAAATCTATCATTTTAGCTAATAGTAATAATATATATGTGGGGTTGAGTCAAATGGCATTTAACTTTAACAAGATGTGTACTAAAATAATAAATCTAACATTTTTACTAAAAAAATATAGTTATGAAGTTGGGTTGTATGACTTTAAAATTAATTAAGATGCTGTTACCTTTGAGCCTGGCTTGAGGTCAATCAGTTTGAGTTTTTATCAAACTAGAATTAATATACAAATTTTATTGTTGAAAAAAAAATTAAAGAAAAAACATGCATACACAATCTTATTGATGTATGATTCTAAGATAATTTATTTGTTTTAAAATCAATTAAATTACATGTAATTTTTGAAAAAGACAACGTACGCAATATATTATAATAAATATCAATTTTACGCCTTAAATTTTAAGAATATTTAATTAATCGGCGACAAATACTTTAAAGACTAATGAATTTTTGAAAAGTATAACGAACGCATTAATGCATTATATAATAATTAATATCAACTTTACGCCTTATATTTTAAGAATATCTAATTAATCTAAGACAATGTGTCGAGTAAATGTCAAATAAATTTCTAAGCATGGCTAAATATGTCATTTTCTCTTTTGAGCTATACTTTTATTTAGTTGCATAAAAACTAAATAGTATATACTTTATGTGTTGATTATTTGGTCTTTTGCCGGATATAATAATTGAAAGGGATATATCACAGCATGTTCGGTGAGTACTTTGGGTATGCACTTGTCACTATGTAAGGGTACAATATAATATATCTTTCTATTATAACAAAAGAGTATTTTCAAGAGACACGTGTCACGTTTTAATTAAATATAAAAATAGTTTTCTTGCTTATCTCTCATCACAAATACTATTATCTTTTAGTAATTAGATTATATGATTAAATATTAAAAAAATATATAATTTTTCTTATTTCAATAATTTAATAATTTATTAAAAGTTAATAAAGAATAAGAATAATTCAATTATATCTTATCCTAACTATAATTTCATAATTATTAAATATTTATTAGTATTTAATGTTAATGAATTATATTTTTTATTATTCAACTCAATATTGTTTTAAAATTATAAGCGTCAAACATATTTTTGTTTATTATAATAGTAAGATAAGATATCAATCAAACGAATATGATACTTTTGATTATTGTCACAAATTTGATGTATTGATACATAACTTTTAAAATTATTCTCATCATAATTCCACAACTCTCAAAGCCATTGCTTTCAAGGATATACCCATACAATACAAGATCACGAGGAAAAAAACAACTTTTATAACACAAACGAACTGGAAGCAGTTCAAGGAGCCAAAGATTGTTTAGCTCCCAATCTTCTCTTTCTGAGCCGCTCAGCTATAATAAACGCAAGCTCCAACGACTGAGAAGCATTGAGCCTAGGGTCACAATGGGTGTGGTAGCGTGAACCAAGGTCATCAAAGGTCACGGTTCTTGAACCGCCAATGCATTCAGTCACATTTTGACCCGTCATTTCAAGATGAACACCTCCTGGGTGGCTTCCTTCTTGCTCATGCACATCAAAGAAAGCCCTCACTTCCGCCTGTTATATACAATAACTTGTTATTAAAACTTCACATAAATGAGGGTAAAAAGTTGTTAAAGCGAGAGATTCCAAGTTTTACCCTAATAGCATCGAAGGGGCGAGTTTTGAGTCCAGATGGAGCCTTGATGGTGTTACCATGCATTGGATCGCTGACCCACGTGACAATTTGACCTGCCCTTCTAACCGCTCTTATAAGATGTGGAAGTTTGACTCGCATGTTCTCGGCTCCCATTCTTGTTATGATTGTGATCCTTCCCGGCTTGTTCTGAGGGTTCAAGATGTCAATGAGCTTGACCAACTCATTCGGGTCCATTTTGTCACTCACCTATAAAAGCAAAAAAACAACTTTAGCTTCATGTTTGTGTTTTTCATAGGAAAGGGTACAAGAAATATGAATCAAGAAGAAAAATTTACCTTAATTCCAAGTGGGTTTGCAATTCCTCTAAGGAACTCAACATGTGCACCATCAAGTTGGCGGGTTCGCTCCCCGGCCCATAAGAAATGGGCCGAACAATCATAGTACAAACTTGAAGTTGAATCCAATCTAGTAAGAGACTGTTCATAAGGCAGGTGTAAGCATTCATGTGATGTCCAAAAATCAGTGGTTGTCATGATCGGGTGGTCCGTTGTAAGCCCAATAGCTGACATGAACCCAAGTGCCTCATCAACTCGGCTAGCCAGCTCTTGATACCTATGACACCGAATCAAAAGTATCATCTTTATAAGTCTAGAATCAAACAAGTAACAAAGAAGCAAACATCCAAAAAAAGAGGTAGGTGGTTGTGATCAACCCATCAAAGAATCAAACATCCAAAAAAAGAGGTAGGTGGTTGTCATCAACCAATCACTTAAAGTCTGCAATACTATTCGTCAATTTCATTTTTAATAAAAGATAATGATATACCATCTTAGATATCATCTCTACCCTTGGTAAATTTCTAATATTGGAAAGATTTGTGTGCATCATATAACCATCATATATTTAAAGCGACTATACTAGGAACACAACTTAATTTTTCAATGTTAATAATAAGTATTTCAAGAAATTTTTATAGGGGCGTTTGGAATTGCTTACTAAACTCTTTATCAACTTAATGTATTATGGAATAATGAGATAATAGGAAGTTTTAATAAGCGATCCCAAACACCCTCTAAATAAAACATAAAATAAATAACCGTTGCAATCTTTTGACACTCAACATGAGCACAACTCCAAGATTCACCTATAAGATCTCAAACGCCTATCATATGCTTCATTAATTTCAAATCTTGCAAAGACATACCTATCGCCCGCTTCACTATGCTCGGTGAAATCTAGATTCCATTGAGTGACCCTTTGCATAGCAGCATAACCTCCAGTGGCAAAAGCCCTCAAAAGATTAAGAGTGGCTGCTGATTGGCAGTATGCTCTAATTAATCTTTGCGGATCAGGGGTTCTTGATTTCAGATCAAACGCATCACCATTTACATTATCCCCTCTATAACTTGGTAATTTCACACCATCTTTCTCCTCAAAAGGATCTGATCTGGGCTTGGCAAATTGACCTGCCATTCTTCCTACCTATTATCATCAAATGTCAATAATCCAAAACTAGTTCAATATCAAACTTAAATAACAAACAAGATCTACAACCACTTCATGTAATTATCGAAAAGCACATTAAACTTGTGATCTAAGACAAAAATATATCAGAATGTGATCTTCCATAGTTTCAAACTCTTATGAGTGAGATTTTACCAACTACTTTTTGTTTATTAGAATAATTTTGGATTTCAAAAAAGAACAGCCAGGAGGTAATGACTCTTCAACGTTTGTTGTTAACTATGATGTTCATAATTTTAAATATAAAATCATAAATTAAAGAACTTTCCTACTACATCAAGTTATTATAATCATTGATATATCTCAACCCAAGACATAAACTTTGGTCAATAACTCAATATGTTATTCTACTAATGCATTAAAACTTCATTGACACCCTTATAACTTGTATTTTTGAAAAAGAAACCCAATCAAATAAACTTTATATATTTGGTTGGTCGATTAATCAGGCATATTAGCCGGGTTGGTCGATTAATTACGATGATGATGATGATGATGATGATGATGGTATCTACAATTATAATCAAATTAATTCTAAAATCAAAACGAATTAACAAGAAAACGGAAAAGGGTCCAATTCAATTTCAAGATCACAGTCATAATCAACAGAATGAGTTAAAAAAAGATTTGACCTTGATAACAGGCATTTGACCACCGAACATCAACACAGCACCCATCTGAAGAATCACCCTGAAAGTATCACGAATATTGTTGGCATTAAACTCCTTGAAACTCTCAGCACAATCACCCCCTTGCAGAAGAAACGCGTTCCCCATGGCGGCCTCAGCTAGACGTTCCTCCAAATGGCGTGCTTCTCCGGCGAACACAATTGGGGGGAACGAATCAAGCGTTTGAAGCACTGAATCGAGCTCCGGTTGATCCGGGTATTCCGGCAATTGCAGTGCCTTTTTGGTTTTCCAGCTATCGACACTCCATTTTGTTTGATTTGGAGTTTTTGTGGCGGTGGTGAGTTTTGGAGTGGTCGTCGACGAGGTGGCGGAAGTAGCCGGAGAAATAGGTTTCGATGATGATTTGTCGATTGGGGTTTTTGATGGGTCAGGTGAATGGACGGCGAAGATTGGTTGGATGAACCTCTTGCCGGAGGGGACGGTGGCCGGAAGAGATTTGAGCGGCGGTGGTGGTGATTGAAAAAGGGATTTGGTGGGGAGGAGAGAATTGGTGCTTGAGAGTGGCATTTTCGTGATTAGCTTGTGATTTAGGGGTATCTTTGAAGGATTTGATATGTGTGAAGAGTCGAAGGGTTATATAATAATGGGTGGGGGTGGGTGGGAACTGGGAAGAGGGTTTGGTAGGAAAACGAAAAAATCTAAATATTATAAAAATATATATTTTTTTAAGTAATATAACACTTTTAAGTTTTAATCGTTTAAATTTAAAGAGTATTTTAATTTATGTTTTCCTAAAACTTAAATAATTACAATAAATAATAAGTAACAATATTGATTTCTAACAATCAGGATATTCATACTCAAAACAATAAAATATTCCATTAAATTAGCTCTTAAATAACTAATTTACTATTTCTTTTATTTTAAAAACAAAAGAAAGAAATAACAAAAGTACAATTTTGTTATTACTTAACGACGTTAATGGAGAAAGGACCGATTTTGCAACATTTGAAAACTTAAAGGACTGATTTTGACACTTTGAAATTTTAAGGACTATCTCTGAAATTTTGTGTAAACATAAAGGACCAAAAGTGGAATTTACTCTTAAATAAATTTTGTGTTAATTATTTTTTATGTTTTATATATGAAACGTAAACAATTGTGTTATTTAACTATATTCTTTTTTAACTTATCATTATACAAAATAAACATTTCAAATTTTTTTATGAGTTAAATGCTAAAATGGTCTTTGTGTTTATATCAAAAATGTCATTTTCGTCCATAAATACAATTGTTTGCCATTTTAATCCTTGTCTTTGAATTTAGCTGCCAATATAGTTCTCCATCTAAATTTTTGTTGACATTTTAATCCTTGTGTTTGAAATTTAGTTACCAATATAGTCCTAAAATGGCAACTAAAATTTAGACGAATAACTGTATTGGCTTAAATAAAAACACAAGGATTAAAATGGCAACAAAAATTATTTAGGAACTAAAATGACATTTTAGATATAAATACAAGTACCATTTTGACAATTTACTCTTTTTTATTATATTAATTCATCATTTTCTTTTGCGTTTATATCATTTCTTATTATTTTGACATTGTTTTTATGGATTAAGTAAATTTGTTACTATTTTATCATTGTATTTTATATATTAAAAATACGAAATTGTGTTATTTTACTATTATGTTCTTCAAAAATTTTCATTTTAGAAAAATATTATAATACAATTACGAGCAAAAAAACACTATAATGTGTTAGAAAACAAAAGAAGTTGAAAACATAATTTTTATATAATAATATCATGCTCATTTTAAAGATAGAAACTTTCTCTTTTCGGGTGCAATTTTTTTTTACAAAAACATCGTATATAAAAGTTATGAATACTTAAAAAAGGCAGAGAAAATTTGTAAAACTAAACAAAAATGATTATTGTTAAATCATTGTTGCATCAACTTTTTCTTATGCAATATGACATCAACCAAAAATCATTAATCTAATTGTTTTAAATTTTTCGTATGCTTCTTATGTTAAATATTCTTTTTATATTAATCATGATTGGCCCACGATAGGGGTGAAGTAGGCGACGTCGTAGGCCTGACTTTTTATGGGGCCTGTAATTTTTCTAAAAAAATTATATATTATATATAAAAGAAAATTTATAAAAAAACATATTATTATGCTACAATACTTTGGTTTTATTAATTTTTTAAAAATTATATTCATATTTTTAACTTTTTATATATAATTACTAATAGAGCTAGCTCCCTATATTAATAAATTAGGCAAGTGCCTAGGGCCACATATTTTTTGGGGTCCTGTATGATTAGGTTTCGCGGTCGGTTATATCCCTATACATTTGGTCGATCGGTTTCAAAAATTTTAAACCGTACTGAACGGTTTGGTTTACTCTTTTCACTAAAACCGGACCGTACGTGTTTATGCATGCATATATGTGTCTGTGTGTGTGTGTCTATGCCTGTATTACGATATATGTATGTACATGGTTGATGATTTATGTGATATTCAATAAGAAAATTATATGGAATTACAAGGTGATTAGCTCATCTCAAACCGTAAAATGGCAAGGTTTGATTCGGAGAGTACTCGGGATGTAATCAGCCTAGGAATAACTTCTTGGAACGAGTACTCGGTCTTGAAGGCTGATTTTTGTAACCGTAATTACTACTAATCCATATATGCAATTTACTAATTATTTATGGCAATATAGTGGATTCTTTAATTCAATTCAACTCATTAAATTGAATTATTAAAAAAAACATTGAATAAGTATCACGTTCAGATATATTTTTTATGAATCCCTAAATAAGGAAAATATGCTAAATTGATTCAAATAGCATGGAAATAAATAGTTGGGTTAATTTATAAAGGTGGCGTGTGAATGGAAAACAAAGAAACTAATTTATGATGAAACCCTAGATGAGCATGGAGAAAGATTAAATTATTAAATTGTCTTGATCGAATATTGGTCTTGGTGCCGCGATATTGTATAACATCATATCACATGTATATTTGTATTAAAAGTGTGTATAATGGGTTATTATAACCTTATATAGTTGTTATGACTTGTCATAAAATTATACGAGTCATATAACTTACTATAGATTAGGTTAAACTAAATAGTCTAGTTATCCTAAAAAAGCTAAGAAGCATTATTAACTATTAGATCATTATATTAAATTTAAGAGAGAAATTTAAAATTTTAAAGAGAAAAATTGTTAGAGGTTAATTTAGTTATAATCATTTTCCCCCATATTTTTCAAACGTTCATAACTTTTACATACGATATTATTTTTTTAAAAAATATACCAAAAAAACAAACATTTTTATCTTTAAAATGAGTATAATGTTGCTATAAAAATGAAATTATTCAGCTCATTGTGTCTAATTATCGTCATTGTGTCTTTTCATAAACATTTGTGTCTAATTATCTTTTTGTGTTTTTCTTACAAGTAATTGTGTCTTTTTTTACATGTAATTATTTCTATTTTAATGATAATTGTGTAATTCATACTCGTTATTGCGTCATCATTGCTTAACATTATTTATTCTACAAAATCATTGTGTGTTAAATTGTTTAAAAAACACAACATTGAGCGAAAACACAAAAAACACAATGACTTGTACAAAAGACACAATGACCACTACAAAATGGACAATGACCTGTACAAAAGACACAATGTTTACATAAAAGACACAATAACCAGTAGAAAATTGTTCATACTCGTCATTATGTCTTTTTACAAGTAATTGTGTATTTTTTTAAAATATCATTGTGTTATTTATACTCGTCATTGTGTCATCTTTGCTTGACATTATATATTCTGCAACATCATTGTGTCTTAATTGTTCACGAAAACACAACATTGAACAGAAACACAAAAGACACAATTAAATGTACAAAAGACACATTGAACTAAAAAAATAAAATTTTTTTCTATAGCAACATTATACTAATTTTGAAGATAAATAACAGCTCGTTTTTATGGTATATTTTAAAAAATAATTTCGTATGTAAAAGTTATGAATGTTATTTAAGATGGGAATACTTGATAAAAAGTCAATAAAACTAGTTATTACTAAAATATCCTCTTAACAACTTAATTTTATAATAACAATGACTAATGATCTAATGGCTCAATATCTTTTTTAGGTTTTTTAGGTTAAGAGGGTTATTTAGTTTAACTTAACCCAACTTACAATATGTATTCTCTACACATTTTTACAGAAATTTATGGGTTAGATAACCTTATAATTTTACTAAAAACTATTAAATATACAAGATTGTGGTTTGCAAAAGATTATATAGGGTAGAGGTAGCAATTTTTACCCATATCAAAGAAAATGAGTTGGTTTGGGTAAACAATTGTAGTATAACGGGTTGAAATAAGTAATATCATAATATTGAATGGGTTAAGATGAGTAGCACTTTAACACAATGCGGGTCAAGATGGTTAACCAAAAAATTATTTAAATGTAATGGATTCAAACATTTAAGAATGATTAATAACATATTTGATGAGAAAATTACTAAAAATAATCCAAATGGACTATTTGTTTACTTATAACACATCTTAAATTAAACTAAATTGATGTTTTTTAAGAACAATCCATTTAGACCTGAAATAATTTTACTTAAAACCCGTCCTGACCCGAACACGTTCTGACCCCATTATCCAACCCGACCCGTCCATTTTGCCAGGTATAGGGTGTCAAAGTTGAATAACATGTCAATGGTCTAGAGACAAAACATGTGTAGACTAATTAGGACACGACATAAATTTATAATTATTAACACAAAATATTCAAAATTAATTGATTTCCATAGATATTTTGTTATTGGGTTATTTATTAGTGTATTAGAAAGTCATATATTATTATACTAGCATAAAACATCGTGTATTACACGGTTTGAATAATTAAAAAAATATATTTTTTATTAATATAAAATAATAATAATTTTTTAATAATTTTAAGATAAGTACAATTAAAATATTTTTATAATTTATAAATTAAAATAAATTAGTATTAGAATAAGAAGATTTATATTTTTTAACATTTAATTATATAATTTAATTAATAAAAAAATATAAATATATATTAGAAGAGAGAAAGGAAAAAAAATTTTAGATTGCACCAGAATGCGATATATGTCTCCTAAAAAGACTCTTTTATTATAATAGGTAGATTTATATTTTATTATAATTTAACTAAGAGTGTTATATGTTGTCATATTTCTTTTGGTTGTTGGCAGATCAACGTTACGCTGAATCCCGATAAAAAAAGTGAATAGACGTTAGCAAACTTGTAGGGATAAAACTAATATAATTTAATGTAATTATAAAAATAAATAATAAAGAAAACAAACCCTAAAAGGATATAACTTATAAGGCTTAAATGTCTAAAAAGAGAAGATGTTCGAATGTAGGTCTTTGCATAATTTGGTGCATGGGTGTTCATTTCTGTATATCTAGTGATTCGGATATCCGAATATTTCACATAGTGATTTTCAGTATCCGAATTCTTATCCGAAATTTTAGATTCAAATTCGAAAAAAAATTAAAATATAAATCGGGTATCCGAATTTCCAAAATTTATCCGATATATTAAAAAAATGTCCGAAATATCCAAAAATTATCAGAATATACGAAAAATATCCGAAATATCCGAAAAATATCTGAAAAATTATCCGAATATCCAAAAACTTATATGAAAAAATAACTATTTAAGACAATTCAGATATTCAAGCTATCCAAGATTTTTCAAAACATGTATCAAAATCCGAATTTTCAGATATCTGATTTTCCGGATATTTCGGGTTCGGATTATCGGGTGTTTTAGTTTCGGATTCGGATTCGGATACAAATTTTTTGATCACCCCTAGCCTAACTACCATGTAACTTAACAAACAAACAAAATATCTGAATATATTAAAAAACTATCCTAAATATCCAAAAATTATCTTAATATACGAAAAAATGTCCAAAATATCTGAAAAATTATCCGAATATCCAAAAACTTATATGAAAAAATAACTATTTAAGACAGTTCATATATTCAAACTGTCCAAGATTTTTCAAAATATGTATCAAAATCTGAATTTTCAGATATCCGATTTTCCAGATATTTCGGGATCGGATTATCGGATGTTTTGGTTTTCGGATTCGGATGCAAATTTTTCTGATCACCCCTAGCCTAACTACCATGTGACTTTAACAAACAAACTTACCCATTATATTTTCACTCTTTATTAGGGTCTGGGAGAAAAGATGGACACAAACATTACTCATATCCCAATTAAGATAGAGAGACTGCTCTGAAATAGTTCTCAGCTCAAAGTTATCTTTTAAATTTAATCATCCCAACGCTTTTGACGTTATTTTCAAATAATAAGTAAAATAATGTTAAAACTAATGAAATAAGATTAGTACATTATACGCGTGAACTACAAATAGTGCGTACCATATAACTCTAGTTTTGTTAAACAAAAGGCAAATAAAATGCATATATTTAAAGGCTAAAACAAATTTTAAGAGGCCGATGGCCTGCCACATGCGCGTTGCATTAGGGATTTCTACACGTTCCATAATATCAAAATTCATATACATCTAGAACACCAAAACATAGATACAAAAGTATGTCACTGCAATCAAGAAAGTCGATTGCAAGTGTAGATGCAATGATCAAGACAATGGTAATGCTAGAAAATCTCAAAGCCAAAACATCTAACATCTTACGAAAAGAAAAATGTAAATACAAATAAACGCGTAAGAAAAAAATAACAAAATGAATATCAAAACAAAGATAAAACACGACTCCACAATTGTCATTCAACGTAAAACCTAACATATACTTCTACAGAAAAGCGATCGACTCTCCGATGTAAAATTGAAATTGTATAATCAAAAAAGGTGATTGAAAACTCATAACCAATGACCAAGTAAAAACCCATAAACAAAATATAAAACATCCCTACATGGACGTCTCTGAAAAATTAGGTGTCATGTGTGAATTTTAAAAATGAGTCTCTATGTGTGTGTTTGTGATAATTAGCTTGTAACTAAATATGAAGTGAGTTAATATGTTTTTTTTACCTAAATTTTAAATTGTAATGAGTTATTTGGTCAAATGTTTAAAAAACAAGTTTTTCTTTTTGATTTTATAAAATTCGTAAATGAGTTAATATATTTAAAAAATTGGAATGTAAATTATGTGTTTGTTATAAAATAAATTTATATATATATAATATATATACAATTTTCTTAAAAAAATTAGTGTTTTCTAAAAAAATATGTCATTTGCGGTCGCACCTCTGTACTTCCTCTAAGGCCCCGCATCCCTACAAACAAAAGTAATAAATTATTAAAAAAAAAAAAACAAAGTTGGACCATGTATACTCTGTTGTCATATACTTTCTTTCTTATTTTTCATATATTGTCATTTTATGACCAAAAAAATCTTAATTCATGCTTTTTTTATAAATCTTTGTATATTAATATTTAACAAACGGTTGTTTGGTAGCATATTAATGATCATTAAGATGTTACTTTTTAATGTTTTTAGTTTCTTAATGGTTATTAGTAACCATAAGTCTAAATAATTAAAATGTTACTTTTAATGGTTAAGATATCACCTCATAATCTATTTAACTTAAGATAACATGTTAATCATTAAAACTTAAGATTATTTATTAACCATTAAAAATGTATAAACTATTAACATAATAGCATATATAGTCTCTTAATTAATAAATATTAAATTGCTACCATGCAATTTATCATCACTACACATCATCACCGCATATGCCTACCATGCAATTTATCATTACTTCACATCATAACCACATATGCTATTATCACCATCTCATCAAGTTCTCATCACCCTTTTTTTTCTATTTCTTCTCCTTTCACACCGTGATCCGGCTTATGCATGTACCTCTCACGTCTCTGGTCATGCCCCTGTGTAACAAAGGAGGATGTCAAGGAGACTAGACCAATCACGCTTTATTAGGGCAATCGGAGTGGAGCACGGGAGAGAGCCGGGGAAGAGAAAGGCCACCCGGGGCCGATCGGGAACACCACCCCCCGGAAGTGGGGTGGGGTGATTCGGGGTGTCCACACTGATTGTCGCCGAAGTGAGGAGGGGAAAAATATAACCGTTGGACAACGGTTAAATTTAAAAAAAAAAAAAAACCAATTCTTTTTTCTATTTAAACAACTCAAAAACCAACCAAAATCTCACACTTTTTCTCTCATCTTCTATAACTTATACACCAAAATTTATAAAATTTTCAACTAAAATGGAAGGAGGTTCATCACGTGGTGGGTCATCAACCAAGAAATTTAGAAAACCACGACAAAAAAATGTTCAAACGCCTCAAATGAACCCGTTCAACACACCCGGGTATCATCCACAAATGCCATCTCCGAATCAACCATCATTTTTCTACGATCCAATGAACCCGCCTCCATATTTGCAATATTCACCGGACACTCAACAACAATTCAACCGGTGGGAGCAATCGTATCAACAAGACCAACAAAATTTTCATCAACAATCTCCATTTCAAGGTATTTTTTATACGTTTATTTTTATATTTTATTTTATTTTGTTTATTTTTATAAGTTTATTTTTAAGTCTATTTTTTCTATTTTTATACGTTTATTTGTATGTTTAGACTATCGTGACCATAATCAAGACGACTCGGATTCAAGCGAACATGTTCAAGTCGAGTCGGAAGAAGAAGAAGAACAAGAACCGGTTAGGCGACCGGGAAAGAAACCAATTGGAAAGAAAGCACCGGCCAAGCGTTGGTCCGATGAAGAGGAGGTTGCGTTGGCCAGAGCTTGGCTAACTATTTCTGAAAATCCCGATGTTGGTAATGCGCAAAAACGGGATGGTTTTTATAGAAAGGTATTTTTTAACATTGTTTAAGTTAACAAAAAAAGTAACGGTTGATGCTTAAATTTATTTTCTTTATATGTAGGTAACCGAACATTTTCACCATCTCGTGAAGGACAGGTCGAGGACTGTTGATCAAATCTATTCCAAATGGAACGATATGAACGCTTCCATGAAGAAATGGAACGGTTTTTACCAACAGTGTTCAATGAATCGCAAAAGCGGTGAAGGGGACGAACAACTTTTGAAAACGGCCATGAAAAACTACAAAACCTTGGTCAAGTCAAAGGGATTCGATCACATCCAAGCGTGGGATGTGGTCCGCTATAGCCCTTTATGGTGCGACATTCCACCAGTAGGTTGTGACTCACAATCTACAACAAAAAGGCCGAAGCCAAACGAGTCAATGGGTAGTGCGAACCCCCACATCGACATCAACCTTGATGATGACGAAGACATCAACATCAACCTTGATCGTGATGGCCCACGCATTTATTATAAAGCGGATAGGCCAACAAGAAATGGCAAAAGATCGGCCGCGTCCTCCTCCACAAATGACGATTTAATTCAACAAATGGCGGAATTCAACTCGTTAAACAAAGAGGACAACGAAAAAAGAGAACGCCATCGAGTTGAAAAACTCCGTGTTTTGCAAGAGGAGAAAGAAGCACGCGTTGCATTAATGCGACGACAACAACAGGCTTTAGACGAACAGCAAAAGGCTGTAGATTTAGAGTTTATGATGAAAGACCACTCAATTTATCAAGAACCAATGCTACAACTGATTCTCGATCGTAAACGAGAAATTGCTGCTCGTTGGGGATGGCATTGCCCTTTCTAGGTTTTTAATTTAATTTTTTAGGTTGTACTCTTTTTTTTTTGTACTCTTTTTTTTTAGTTGTACTTTTTTTTTGAATTCTTTTTTTTTATTTTAAATTTAATGAATCTTTTTTTATTTTATTATATTTATTGTTAAAATAATTAATTAAAAATAAGATTTGAAAATGGGGAAAAGTGGGACGACACCGTGTAAAATGGGGAAAAGTGGGGAAAAGTGGGGAAAGCTGATGTGGTCCTGATGTGGCAACGGGGAAAAGTGGGGAAAACCTAGACCACTCCTTGTGGCCTTACACACGTGGTTTCGAAAATTCACTCTGAATTTTATGATTTTAAAATTAGACTCTGACACACCTTATATTTTCCCATGTGCTATACCTATGTCACGTGAAGGCAAATTAACTAAATAAATTGTGATAGTTGTTGCTGGTTATTTTTTAAAAATATTTAGAGCTAATTTATAATAACTATACTAAAACTAATGACAAACCTTTCCTTATATTTTAGAGCTTTACACAAATGAAATAAACAATTTTAAACACTAATTTTCTACAATAAACATGATAATTTTGATGGTGGTTTAGCCATCTTCTATGTAGCATTTAGGTCACTTACCAAATTAGTAATATTAATATAGTGTTTAAAGATGTGTAAAAGTATAAAATTAAATTAAGTTGCATAGATAACATCATTTTTATGTAATATGAATCAGAGCATTTTTAGATAGGACGTAATATTGGAGTAAAAAATGAAGGTTTTTGAATTATTATTGGAAATCTAATATGTCATCTAATATAACTTATTTAGTTATGTTTATGGGTGGTATATCTATCATTCTGGATGCTCTTAGTGATGTAATTATAAATAGGCAAAAAACCTTTTTTTTCAACAGTTTACTTGGTTATGGTTATAGAGAAGCTTTTAACTGTCGAGTCGATAAGTACTAGTTAATGATTTTACATGCATGAATCGGTTGGGAACCGGTTTTTATTAGTTATCAGTCCAACTATAGTAAGAAACTGTTATTAACCGGCTAACCAATTATGTTATTTAATGGATAAGGTTTAAGAGTTTAAAAATCAGTTATTAACCGAGAAGGTTATAGTTAAGACTAATTCAGATGGTGTTGATCGGTTATTCCTAAACCAGTTAATCGTGAGCTCACCTATATGTGCGCCTCTAGATGTAATCAAGTCCTTAATTATGTCCGCAATAGGATTGATATAGGTATCTTGCATCTTCATAAAGTACCAACGACTTTTATTTCATTTGTAAACATGTGAAAAAATAATCAATATATGAACCTTGGCATGAGCTTGTTTTGGCTATGCCAAGTCATTACACATGTAATTTTTTTTTACATGTGACACGAGAAGGTAGTTGGCTATATAGACATGAAGTCGTGAAATAAACAAAAGACCTTATGCGTCATATGATTTATGCTTTCTTTAAATTAGTAACACTCATTAGAACTTTCTAGTTTTTTAAGAGTTAATTTGTTTTATGAGAATAGTGTTAAAATTTTGTTGGTGACAAAAAAGTAAGAATTTAAGACGTTTAAAAATATTGTATACCCAAAAGCTTGTTTTGAGTATTTTGAAAATTCCTTAGATTTTCACATAATCACGTGAATTTGCTTTTAAATTAGATTATTTCGTGGGTACTCAATATTCAATCAAATAAGAATAAAAAAATTGAAGAATTGAACAAAAACATAATTTGTTGGAAAATTCATGTGTTGTATTCTAGCTAAAGACCGCTATAACAGGGAATTGGCACCATCAGTCGTCACATTGGTCAGAAAACAATTTCATATTTGCTCACTAAAAACTATGTAATAAAAACTACTTTAGAAGTAAGCCGTACGAGGAGAAGAAACTTGATGACGACTGCCGAAGAGTAGAGGATCTCACTGTGAAGAGGAAGAAGTGTAAGGACCGACCCATAATGACATGAGATGAGCAGATTCGTCAGGATTTGTTATGGTTGCACTCCTCTGAGGACATAATCTGTGATATGAGTTCTTGCAGATGCAGGATAAAAACGAGAGATTTCTAGATGGTTTTAGGAGATAGGTGGAGGATATATGTGTAACATGATGGTATGTTCGATATGTGTGTTCCTGCTGGCTTATGTGGATGTACCATAGGTTAGATTGGTTTCTTGCATTGCATTGTTGTTATTAGTTTCATTAGTCTTTTAGTATTTTTACTTTTTGTTTGCTTTGCATATGCTGATTAGTCAGCTTTGCATTTATATGTACTATCTTAATTGCTAGTTATACATAAGTTTGTGTGTATGAGGTTTGCTAATTTTTTGCCTTTGTGTTGATGTTCTATGCTGATTTTGCCCTTGCTTTTATGCTTTTCGTGTTATTTTTTTGAGTCGGGGGTCTCTTATGAAGCAGTCTCTCTACCACATTTAGGATTGAGGTAAAGTTTGTTTTTATCTCTGCTCCCCCCAAACCCCACAAAGCGAGATTTCACTGGATACATATTTTTGTTTAGAAGCAAACATTTTAATTTTAGAGATCAATTTGCTAATGAAGTATAAGAAGTAAGTGAATACTTACGAAGAACAACCTTACTTCTGACTAATATCATACTTATGAAAAAACTTAATTCTAAAGTGCAATTTTGCTTTTAAAACACTTTAACTTCCAAAGTATGGTCCTATTTTTAAAATACAAGCAAATCACCTGCAAAATTAATTTTCAAATCATGACAATATGCCAAAATAATAATAACTAAAATCAAACTTACTCTTAAGATGTTGCACCTTGGACCCTAATAGGGTATATTGATACCCTTAAGACCTTCTAACCATGTGCTATATCCTCTTGACATCATAAAGGGCCTATAGAACAATATTAAAAAAAAAAAAAAAGATCATCAAACAAATGAGCACATTACACTTATCGAATTAGATATTCATTATGAGTTCTTATTTAGCAATTAAAAAACTTAAATACACCGGAATAGTTAGATGGAACTAAAATTATCACATATCTACATTGATTAAAATATCTAAGACATAAAATAAATACGAATATACAATTTTAGCTTCATGCTTTAAAATGGTCTCATACGTCATTTCAAAAACCAATTGTTGGCTACGGTTGTCATACAATTCTTGGACAATTTATATTTGTTAGATTCACATGTTTGTTCCAAATTTTATATGGTCCTATGGGATATATGTAGCTATAAATTAGAGTTGAAGGGTTGTAATTTGTCATTCATTTCAAATGGTACCAACATTTGTTGTAAAACAAGCAAACATACGTAGTAAAATTCACTATTTAGTAAGATTTGAGGAGGGATAGGACAAAAGTAAACATTACCCATACCCTGATAGGATAGAGATACTGCTTTTGAGAAGACTCCCGACTCAAATATGCCACAAAACAGGATAAACATAAATATGCAAACAAACGAACGAACGAACGATACGCCGCAATAGACTTAATGAACACGTATTAGAAAAAGTAAAATTGAGACTGAAGAGAAGGACACTAAGTAGAAACGAAACATACAAGCATAAGTGCAAAATATACATGACTAATTACACCTAAAACTAAAATGTAAAAATAATTTTGTTTATAACATGTTTCTTTTAACTATGATTGGCAATTTGGCATTGAACATTAGAGGTGCACAAACTGGGTTTTTTTTAAAAACAAAATCGATTATGGTATTAAATCAGTTGTAGTTTCAAATCAGTTCTAGTTTTGATCAACAAATTCAATAATTGATTCAGGTTAGATTCGGATTTTGACCGGTTCCTGTTTTGGTTTTGGCTAGGTAATGGTAGAACCGAATCTTGTTTCAGTTACGATATCTCTAAGAAACCTGAACCGCATGTACCAGCCAGTTTAGGTAGGACCGGTTCTTGTTCCGGAACCTTTTTTTGCTCACCTCTACTAAACATACTAGAGTTTCACCCTTTCGGGTAAGATGGTAAGAATCAAGATAGGATGGTCCTAACAAGATAGTTGCATATATATTTATACCAATTTGTATAGTCCGAACAAGATTAGCTTTTATTTTTTATTTTTAATATTATTTTTTTAACCCTATGAAATCACTTATATGATAAACCCCGTGTCTTCTCTACTACCCGACTAACCAACGATAACGAGTAAAATATTCGCTTTTATTTAGAGTTATTGGCTTTTGTTATAACTCATTACTGTTAGTTGTATGTAAATAAAACTAATATAATTATTATAATATGAAAACAGTTGGTTAATAAACAACAATAATGTTTTTATAAATATTAAAACTCTTTAGAAACAAACTGAGAATAAAACAACAAATCTATACTAATAAATAAACAACTGAAAGAACAAGTGCTATTTTATAGTCTATTTAACTTGTTTTTCGTGCATCTCTCATAAAATGTGATAACACTTGTTATGTTATTCACTAGTGTATTTTTACACTTATTTTTCTCACTTACCTATTCAATTAATAAAACATATTAAATAATAATAATATTAAAAATATATAAATTTAGATACTTAATACAAAATTAATATGAGAATATTATATTTGAACTCAAAATTTTTGTTTATCATAAATTAAAGTGTTAAATTGTTTTATAAATTCTAAATTATCATTGCTATTTTTTTATTTGTGTACTACGTTAGAAACTTATGTATTACATTGGTTGAATAAATAAAATATGTTATAAACAACATTTTTTATAAAGACTTGTATGTTTAATATCATTAATTGTTGATAATTAAATAATAAATTACAATCAATAAAAATTTAAGAATTATAAAATTACATTTTAAGATATTATATAATTGAAAATTCTTATAGGAACAATTATATATTTGATATTTAATTTTTAAAAATCATTAAAATTTAATTCATTTAATATAAAGGATAATTAATTATTATTTAATATGAGAGATAAGCGAGAAAATTTTTTTAAAGTTCATGAGGTGGTGACATGTGTCAAGTGTTGTTATTCTTTTATTAAAAACTAGGTTAATACCCCGTGTATTACACGGATTGTATAAAAAAATATTATATAGTAATTAATAAAAATTCCGTATTTAAAAAAAGAATTTTGAGATAAAATATGATTGAATTTAATTTATTTTTTAACATTTCATTTTTAAAATTTTATTAAAACTATTTCTTTTATATATACAAATCTTGATGTTTAAACTTCTAGGTTTTGTTTTTTTAGTGTTTTTATATAATTTTTATTTTCAAAATCTATGTTTTAATACAAAGATTTGATTTGTAATTTATAAAAAGATTATTAATATAAAATGTATAACTAAAATCATTAGTTATTTTATTTAATTTAACTATTTAATATGAAAGATAATGTATAACCACTTAATATGAGAGAGAGAATTAGATAGCATGGTTAAAAAGTGACATATGGCAAAAGTGGTTTAAAAAGTTGACAAGTGTCATTAAATAGTTTAAGAATTTAAAAGGTGTAATTTGAGTTACTTGTTTATTACAGGTAGAAGATAAGAATAGATGTGTTTTAAATTACATATAATTAATTATTATTTACTAAAAAATAACTACATGTTGACTGATATTTAAAGGTTATCATTTCTCAGAACACTTGTGCCGATTAAACGGTCAGGCATAATATATTACAAGATTTAAAAAAATTATATTTTATCAACCAAGTCAAAAAAAAATTATAATATGTTACTAAAAGTGTGCTTTTTAAAGCCATAATATAATAACAAATATAAAAATATATAAAGTATGAATGGGTTGTATAGGAGATGAGAGGTTAGGTGAAAGGGTATTTTAGTAACTTACTAAAAAGAAATGGTATTGATGTTGTTAGATCAGATGGAGTTAATATAATGATTGTTAAGTCAATGGATTGTTTGGTTTGTGTCAAGCGCCTACCTACCACCTCTTGGCTGCTATTTCCACCCTTATTTTATGTTTATTTATTTATAAAAAAAATATATGCACTAGTTAATTTTTTTAATTATTATATATATTAAAAAACCATGAAAAAGTAATAGTATATTTTTGAATTTCATACTTTTGAGTTTTGACACAAAAAGAAAAAAAATGTAAGGGTTTAAATATGAAAACTAGAAAGTTTGTAAAGTTATGAGTTTGATCACTTGTTTTTTGGTTCTATAAAGGTATGTGGGTTTATGCCTCTTGCATTTGTGTGCTAAAAGTTTATATCATTTCCAATTGGACGATCCATTAATCCAACTAGTAGAGGACTATAAATGAATCAATTTTTTTTATTTCCGTTAAAGTTATGAATTTGACCACTTGCTTTTTGGATGTATGAGCGATACGTTGGTTAAGAAGAAAAAAAATTGTGGGTTTTTGTTAGTATTTTGTGATGAACTGCCAGTCGTTGTGGTGTTTTTTATTCTATGCATTCAAGATTGTGTTGTTTGCTAATGCACGGCTCGTAAACTACTATTTCTATTAAAAATGATACACTTACAAGAGTTTTTCCCGCTGTAAAGCGCGGAGGGAAAACACCTAGTTAATATTAAAAGGACTTTTTTGTTTCATTTTAAAGCAGCTACATTTATATTTTTTTTATTTAAATGGAAGTGTATTTAGATTTATAAGTTAAATAAAATTCACAAAAAATTTAATGCAAGTTTCCAAGTTTTTTAAGTCTTAACAAAAGGATAATTTTTGAAGAGAAATTCAATGTGAAGGTGATTTTTATTTTAAGATCACATAAGTTTAGTTATTTATAATTTGAAAGATTTTTTGTGTCTGAAATGTTTTTGCAGACCAAATTCTTTTAAGATAAAAATTTAGCCAATTATACCTTTCTTTTCATAGTTATTTTTGTTTCTGTTTCATTTTCTGATATTAGCTTGTATTTATTTATTAGTTTTCATCCATGTGTTGAAGCATTCCGTTATATAAATCAATAACAAATTAGCTTTTTCATTAAACAAAATCAATAAATTTATAAATTCATGTATCAAATCTGGGTTCCTAACTGTATATTACACGTATGGAATAAAAAATTATAATATATAGTAATAATTGAAAATTTAAAAATTATAAGACAATTTTTTTAACATAAAATATGATTAAAATTTCGTATAATTTAATTGTTTTAGAAATAAGATAATAATATATTTTATAACAATATGATTAAAAAGTATGTGTTTTTAACATATAATATGATTAAAAAGCTTGTTTTTTTAAACATTTCATTTTAGAAGTTGTTATTTAAAATTTATATTTTATAATAATATAGTTTATTTAAAAAGTACGTTTTTTTTAATATCAATATATTGTTAGTGTATTTAAAAATATATTTTTTATTTTAAAATACATGAAAACTATATTTAGTATTATTATTGATATATGAGATGAATTTGATACGAGAGAGTTACATGAAATTAAAATTGAGATCTTCTAAGCTAATAACACATGTATTTAAAAATCATTATTTATTAAAATAGATAAATTACGAAACTTTTGGCTTTAATTTTCATTCAAAATTTTATTTAACAGTTTAATTAAACCATATGACTCTAAATTTTTGTGAATTGGTTGATTTATGTGATTCAAATTATTGATTTTTTATTACGTTTTTCTGTAACTTCTGTGTTTTTTATTTGATATGGTTATCCTCGCATATTCAAGAACAAAACTTTTAATAAAGATCATTTCACAAGAAATATTGATCTACTTTAGCATTTCAACACGTCATTCTTTCGATTTAAATTAAGAATATAAACAATTTTATTTGGAACAACTTGTTTACCTACTTCGAGTTGAATAACTCTTCCAAGTTAGGAGGAAATGCTATTTTTATTTTTATGGAAATGTTTATTCTTATTTTTATTTTTATTTAATTTAAAATACAGTCATAATGCGCATGTCAAAATTAAAAGTTTTCGAAACAATTATTAATGCCAACTATTTTTTTGTTCTTGATATTCATTTCATCCCCGTAGACCATTTTCACGACCTTTTATTAATTTCCATGAAATTATTACTAGTTTTTTCATACACGAAAATTTAATTACCATTTAATTTCCATGATTAAGCATTTATCTTTTCTGGATATATGAACTTAATACATGCATCAAACACATTCATCTATTGATCACTAGGTTAGAAGCCATGTATTATATGGGTTGAACAAATCTAATATGTTATATATAAATTTTTTTATGAAGATTTGTATGTTTGATAAAAATAATTATTGATAAATAATAAATTACTAATAATAAAAAATAATACATTACAAATAATAAAAATTTAAGAATAATAAAATTATATTTTAAGATATTATACAATTGAAAATTTCTTATCAGAAGATTTATATATTTGATATTTAATTGTATAATTTAATTTTTTAAAATCATTAATATTTAATTAAATCTAAAAGTCAATTAGTATTTAACAGGAGAGATATGAGGAAAAAAATTCTAAAGTTTATGAGGAGGTGACATATGTCCACTCTTGCTATTCTTTTAATAGAATAAATATAGGCATATCAGTTTAGAGTATTTATTGAAATTTACAGCGAAATTGTTTTAGTATGTTTAAATTAAAACAATAGATTAAAACATTAAACTTTTTTTTTATCACTTTCATATTAAAAAAAAGAGAGGGGTAGAAATTATATTTTGTTAGCTAGAAAGAATTTGTTTCTCACAATTCAATTAAAAATAAACCGAATATATATAGTAGAATAATAAAATTCCAATTATTATGAAAAATGTGACATAAAAGTAACCAAAAAAATAGTGACAAGTTTAATATGGTAATAAACATCCAAAGTGTATAAGAATTCTATATATTGCAGATATAATTTAATAAAAGATCAAATAATCAATTATAAAGAAATAATGTTCCTAAACAAATAATACTAAGCTTACTTTGATTTGGAAGCTTGGATCGAATTGTAGTCAAGCATTCCAGTTGAAAATAATTGATGTTTTTTTTTTTGTAAAGCAATGTTTCACGTATAAATTATTATTGATGTATCTAACTTTATGACTGAAATGATAAATTATAGTGTAAAGTTTTCTAGATGATGCACCGATAAATTTTATTTTGTATTAAATGTTTTAGGCGGGAAAAAAGAGTTAAGGTGCTCTAGAGATGCGCCATGTGTTCCTAAAAACTTTTATTTATTACTAGAGTAAATAAGATAAGATTCTTTCTTTCCCCTTCGTTTTCATCCCTTTCAATTAATCCACAAAATTTTTAGTGATGAAATTTGAATTTAATGCCGGGAAATGGGCAGATTGGGTCGATTCGGGTCTGGTTATATGTCAGAACATATTTTAGTTAGGATGGGTGTAGATCAGAAAAGTTTTAAGTAAAATCAGTTTGGTCAGAGTGTGTCGGGTTATGCGTCAAAACAAATTTGAGCCATGATGAATTTGGGTTAGGATGGTTTTAAGTAAAATTAATTTGGGTCAAAAAGTGTCGTTTTTTAAAAAAAATCAATATATTTCATATTAAAATTAGTTGAAAATAAACAAACAGTTTATTTGCATATTTGTTGATAATTTTACCATCAAATATATTATTAATAATTTCTTACATGTTTGAATCTATTTTATTTTCATAATTTTTAGGTTACAAAAATCGATCAGCATTGTTAAAATTTATTAAATATCTTAACCCGTTGTATGTTATGATGTTACATATTTCAACTCAAAATATAATAATTGTTTAACCAAATCAACTCATTTATCTTGATTTGAGTTAAGATTGTGATGTATAAATTTGACTTTTACAAGTAATCAAGTTTAACTATTTTTGTTTGTCAAATAAGCATTTGATCAATTGATCATGCAAATTCTCTGCTAGCAAGGTTCTTCCAAGCTTCACGTCTAAAGCAATCATAACATCTTCTATTTCATCTTCATTTGGGTAATGTTCTTGAAGATTATTATGAGATCTCGTTGAAAGGGTAAATTTTTATCTTGATTTGTTATTATTTTGCATTAAAATAATAATACTTTTGTAAGAATTAGTTCAAATAAGTCCATAAGAGGAATGCTTAAGAGACACCTTGAATTTGTTATTTCAATTCTTCTTTATTTCTTTAATATTTAACAAGTTTTTGAATCTAGAAACAAAAATTAGGGTTTTTGTTCCTATTTATTGTATTATTGATGTTTTCTCTGCTGATTATTTGATTTGTTGCAAAATTTCTAAGATCTAGGTTTCCTCTTTTCATATATTCTCAAAGTATTCAAATTTAAGTACTAATAACTTTGTTTATTTTATGGGCAATTTGTCAATAATTACTGAATTTATTCATACACCCATAACTAATTTTATTCTTGTAATCAATAATTTTGATAAATATAGAGTTCTTGAATATGAACTAGGAAGATTTGAACGCTGATGCTACTCTAACGAATATTATGCTATTTTTATTCTTGTAATCAGTAATTTTGATAATTTTAATCTTTATCAAACGTCTCTTTCCTATAGTTTTTTTTCTTTACAAATATCAACATCTGTAGTGGTTAGTTTAAGGAATAAAAAATGTGAAAAACGTTTATATCACACGAACACACGAACAGTTGCGGAGCTTGGTCGACTTGAGAGGGGGGACGAAAATTAATTTTTTAAACCCAGAATACATGTTAATTTTTTGAAACGAGGGGGGAAACCCCTATTTTTAACTAAAAATAGCATTTCGGCCAAAAAATTAACATTACGGACTGAAAAAGAGGGGGGACGACGAAGAAGCTACGCCCTTGCACATGAATGTAATGATCCAGGTTGACCCGTTTTCAATTTTGTAGAAACCTTAATTCCATATTAACACGACCACACTCAACTAGTTTCTCTCTATTCGACACACCAAATCTTCATCACCTTCATCATCTTCAATTATAAAAAAATCCTTATCATCTTGATTCACAAAATATAATTTTTCCACATATATGTTATTTTTAAACATTTTTCTCGTAACAACAAATGATTGTATGTTTACCCAGAGTTAGATGCCCAATATATCCCGACTCTTTAGGCATAACCTTGTAGCGTAAACATAGCAACAAGGCTAGGTGCCAAATGAATATATTTTGACTTCCTAGGCACACAAACTATCTTCTAACAATAAGATTGTTACACGACGTAAAATATTGTAATATTTGTTTTGTTGAAAACAAGGTTTTCGATGAAGAAGCATAATTGATTTATTGATTTTGAAATTATATTTATGTTACCAAAAGCATTATCTAAATCAAAAAAAGGTTTTATAAAAAAACTTTTTCGTTGTGTAACGTTTCATGAACAAACAAAGAAAGTTATCAAACCAACGAGATGCATGTTCGAGGTGGCTTGAAAATCAGGTGTGACATTAAACTTTTGTTTTTGCTCAAAGCATTTCCTCAAATCCTTGGTTTTAAAAAGCACGACTGAGAGACGCTTACGCTAAGGTGACCCCAAGTGCGAAAGGGATCATATTATGTCACACAAGACGATCTATGTACAATAAGTGAGCGCCTATCACCTATGACACTTTTTCTTGTGAAATCAAAGGCTCAAAGCGCATGATCATGTACGGAAACATTAAATTAAAGTTTTATTGCAAAGAAATAGAGATGAAGATAAAGAAATTGAAGCTAACATGCTATGATTTTAGGAAAGTCACGTTGAAGATGGAAGTATCGAGCATATTGTTGGAGATGGAGGAATGGAGGTAGGGATTGCAGAAAAACTCATACCATGTGAGGAAACCCGAAACTTAAGGGCTGGGTAGTGACCCGAATATTAGGGTATGAGACCAGGTATGCGATAAAAAATATATATATTTTTTCGGTTTCAGGTACGAGTATATATGGGATTAAGGAATACCCGGCCGGATACCCGGCCTATATACCCGAAGTAATGCCCGTAATATTTGTTTTACTTTCCTTTTTAAAACATAATTCTTTTTATGAAGGATCAGAACTAATTATAACTCTTATTATTTTAAATATGAAAGCAAGTATCAACTTTATTATTTTAAAACTAATATTGTTGTTTTAAATATGTAGTTTAGTTGGAAATTTAATCATCACTTTATGGTAGCATTTTTTGAGATTTATATGTCATGATATTTACATTTTTTTGGTATATGTTTTATGGTGTTGATATTATATTTATGATTCTAATTTAATTTTGTAATTATATAATAACATTATAAAAATTAATATTATACAAATGTACTCAGAAAATCATAATTTTTTTTAATAAACTAATGGGTATACCCGATACATATGGGTATGCCCGGTACCAGATGAGTAATTACTGGATAGACACCTGACAGGTAATAGGCTATATACGGGATACATTTTTACAATCGGTTATGAGACTGGGATTAGCAATACCCTACCCGAACCCGACCTATTGCCATTCTTAAACGGAGGCTAGAGAAGAAATGAGGAATGAATTGAAGATGATGACTTGAGTAGTTCACTTTAACCTAATTTTGTTGCACACTTCGTCCTTATTATCTATGTTTTATTTTTAATTTTAACCCAAAACTTTTCAATTTAGTTACACATTTCGATTTTTTGTTTTTTCCAATTATAAACGAAAACTATTTGTAACATGTTTATTTGTTTTTTTCCTCTTATTTCGTTAAGAGTTGTATTTCCTTAACTCGCGCCTATATCTTTCTATGTTGTAAATAAGGGCTATTTATATATTAAATACAATACATCTTCAAACACCTAAATTTTCATTGTAAAAAGATTAATATTATAGTAAATATCATATGAAATTAATTAAAAATATTATCTTAGTAATTGAGGGTAAATTTTAATAATGTTGAAAACATTCACGCAACTCTAGTGTTTTGACCGAGCTTCGCAAATCAAATATAGTTTTTATACTTATTTAATTTATTTAGTTTTTGTACCTTTTATTTATTTTCTTAAATACTAGGTGAGTAATAGAGGGTAGAGATGGGCAAACCGGGTTCAATTTTGGACCGGGTCCGGTGAAACCGGTTTTGAGGTGAACCCGAACCGGTTTGGAACCGGTTTCACATTTGTAGATCTAAAACCGGTAGAACCGGGTAGGGTAGGGTCGGGTCCAGAACCGGGTACACCTACCGGGTTCAAACCGGGTTCGGTTTAATTTTTTTTTTTATAAATGTGAATACATAAATAAAAAGAAAATAATATTAAAAACATACATTATTATTTTTAATAATTTACAATAAATTACATACATAACTTAAAAATAAAAATAACTTTTAATACATTTATTTATATTTCAATTATTTAAAAAAAGACATACATAAATAATAATAAAAAATACTTGATTTAAGAACATGTATAAAAAAAATAATGATATTAAAAAAATTCATTATTATTTCTAGTAATTTTACAATAAATTACATACATAACATAAAAATAAAAATTGTATTTAACATTTATTTCTCTTTTAATTATTTAAAAAAAAGCACATACATAACTTAAAAAGATAAATACAAATACAATAACTTGAGAATATGCGTTTTATTCCGTGCTTGTTCCCGCTTGCGTTTGCGTACGTTTACGAGCACGAGCTTCTTGTGCAAGTTCTTCATCGGATATGTCGGGAGATAATCCTTCATCCACCTCCTCTTCGTGTACCCTTGTTTCAAGTTCGATTTCATCTTCGAGGTTTGTTATGTTTTGAATTCGATCGATCGCGTCCAAGTGATCCTTTAAGCAAATACACATCTCTACTGATTCCGGAGTAAGTCTTGTTCTTCGTAAAGATAATACCCTGCCACTAAGAGAAAACGCAGATTCCGAAGCTACCGTAGAAGCTTGGACGGTTAGTAAATCACGTGCCATAGTGGATAGAATCGGATAATCGTATTATTTTCCTTTCCACCATGACAAAAGTTCTAAATTGTGATAATCCTCGGATTGAAAAGTGGAAACAAAATCTGTTCCACTATACCTTCCGAGCTCACTTGAAGGGGTGTTACCCCTTTGTCGTTTTGCCGTTTCATTACGAACGGTATTAAATAAACTAAGAAGCGAATCACGAGGTCTACTACTCGAGCTTGATGCGCTCGTGCTCGTACGTATGTTTATATTAGGACCATGTTTATTTAAATAAAATTCATACATACTTTGTAAACTTTTTTGAAAACTTTTTTTTGCATCATTTGAAAAATTTGGATGTTCTTCATGAATATCCAAATTATCATTTATTTCGTCTATCAAACATTCAACCCCCGTAACATTCAAAATTGGATTTAAAGCAGCGGCACAAGACCACAAGTAAACACGGGTGGTAAATCTTTAAAATATTTCTTTAATTTGACTTTCATTGGACTTATCATTTCTTCAAACATTTGGTTTTTCATTTCAAAATTTTTTAAATTTGACGTCATCAAATACAATTCTGGTAACACCAATGGACTAGTAGGATAATAAACCCCTGATAATTTTGTAGTGGCGGTTTTAAAAGCTTCAAGAAAATCAGTTAAATCTTGAATATTCTCCCAAGCCAAGTCCGAAAATTGTTCGGCGTAACCACCTTCGCAAAGACTCGTATGAAATGTTTGTAAAGTTGCTCTTTGTTTTAAAGCACTTTCAAACATTTTAAAAGTGGAGTTCCACCGAGTAGGTACATCCCAATTAGGACCATAACAAGGTCTATTCGTATCTTTACAAAATTTTTTGTAATCGGTAAATGTTTTTCTACTTTTTTTAAAAACATCAGGTATCATATTTCTAAAACCATATTTGAAAGTTTCAAGATTCGGTGAAGAAAGACCGTCTTGCACCGCTAAGTTAATAATATGTGCTACACATCGACTGTGGAAAAATATACCGTTGCAAAATGGTGTGTATTTTAATTTTAATTTTTCCACTGCAACAATGTTGTTTGAAGCATTATCAAATGCTATTGAAAATAGTTTCTTTTCCAAATTAAATTGTGTTATTACGAAATCTAATAGTTGAAACAAATATTCAGCCGTATGTGGATACGGGAAAAGTTCAAACGCAATCGTACGTTTCATCATTTGCCACGAACCGGGATCCACCCAATGGGCGGTGACGCAAATATACGATTCCGGTAAACCATGTGGTGCAGACCAAACGTCTGTAGTTAAGTTTACACCAGTGTTTAGTTTTTCAAAAAATAAGATCAAATCTTTTTTTGCGTTGTTCCACATTTTTAAACAATGACGCATTAGCGTCCTTCGACTTACATGATTATAACGAGGCTGAAGCGTATCTCGAATCATGTTTGTTAAACGAGGGTTGTCGAAATGTCCAAACGGCAACGCCTCTTGAATCACGAACTTCGCCATTCTATCACGAACATCGTCTACGTTGTAGTGAAAAATTCCACCATCATTACTGATTTGTGTTTGTTGACTTTCTGGATCATTCTTCAACGCCTTGCAAAATGGTTTGGTAATATGTTTCTTCAAACTCGTGTTTGATTCTTTTGCAAGAAGCATACCACAATACTTGCAACGAGCCTTTTGAGACCCATCACTCATCTCAACAAAATCCCAGTTACACCATATTTTCATGTTCCTACTATGCGTAAGAACACGGACAACTGAAACTTCGGCGTTAGAACCTTGACCGACAGAAGATGTAGATTGAGCCATTGCGTTAACAAGTGGTTTAAAATACGCGTGTAATAAAAATGTATCGCGAAACAAAGAGAGTCAAGCAGTCGGGTATACGAAACGAGAGCGTTTTTGGCTTAGAATGTTCGTTTTCAAGTGTGGAATCAAACTAAACCAAGCCACGACAATTTATACTAAATTTTGGACCAAAAAACATCAAAAAAACGGCTAAAAATCGGTCCAAACGGCTAGTTCAACGGCGAGAACTCGACTTTTTGGTTCAAACGGTCAAAACCGGGTTGAAACCGGGTTGGAACCGGGTTGCAACCGGTTCGGGTTGAACCCGGTTTGGAACCGGTGGAGAAATTCAAAACGGGAACCGGTTAGGAACCGGTGGGTTCTACCGGGTTGGGGGTAGACCGGGTTGGAACCGGGTCCGGTTCCGGGTTGAAAATCGGGTTCGGGTTAGGAACATGTTTTTTTGCCCATCTCTAAATTAGAGGGGGATGGGGGTTTGGGCCGTTTGGCCATGTTGGATAAGTGGTCCAACGTATAACCAGTAAATGAGGTTTTCTTTCTTTTTTTTTTTAAAAAAGAAAAAGAAATTTGTTCTTATTTTAGTTTAAAGTTGGAACCAAATCCAATAATTCCGTTTTTCGGAACTGGCTATGATTTATTTGAGAAACCAAAACAGCTAGTGCCTACCAATTCGAGTATTATCGATTCTAGTTCCAGTTCAGTTTCAGTAGGTAGTCAAGTCCATTTCTAGAGCCATTTTTTTGCCCACCCCTAGTCCAAAGGGTTTGAGTCAAAACACAAGCACTTTCTTAATTTTTAATTTTGAGTTTTTAAATAGTTTGCATGTCAAATATAATTAAAAAATAATGCTATTACGAGAGTGATAAAACTTTTCCTCATAAAATAATAATAAAAAAAAGTATAGAAGGCTTCATTCATTTAAATATTTCATTGATCACCCAAACCACCTATTGCATTTAGTTAAAATCCTTTTATCTTTAACCATATGACATTTTAGAGATTTAAGATTATATATCTCTTAGTTACGTCGGTGGTATGATTCAATGTAAGAAAAACGAATATATATGTTTTGAAGAGTCAAAGCTAATATCAAATGGGGATTTTGGTGGTGTGGTTGTTGATGTTTCCCATAAAATCCAAACCTTCTAGCACCACATGTTCGAATCCTGTTGCCATTTTTACTTCTTTTTATTTAGTGTCCTATTCTTTTTTCTTTTTCTTTTGATTATACTTCAATTACGTAATTATGATATTAAACTATTTTTTTTTCATATGTGTGTTATTGTGTTCGACTTATGATAGTTAACAACCTTTTATTATAATTATCAACTATTAGGTTTGTTTATTTTTAAACAATAATAATAAAAATAACTTCCTTTCCTTTTTTTTGTATATTTTTCTTTTTCTTTCGGCGTTATTTTTTGACTTGTCACTGTGAAAAAAAGTATTAGTTTCAACCTTTTGAGTTTTTAAAATTTAAAATATATCATTTGAAGTATATGTATAATCTAATTTTCTTTCTATGTTTATTAGTTTTCTTCTTTCACTTTAGACTTTAATTTATGATCCACCCTCACTTTCGTATATATATAATATGACTTTACCCAAAACATTTGTTCGTTAATTTAAAAAACATAATCATTTGTTATATCGACTGAAAACTTGTTAGTAGGATGAAAAATAAGAATATAGTAGGATGAAAAACATTCATACCTTTATATAACCGTTTTTTATCTTACTTTCAATCTCTCTATAACCAAGCCATCATAACTACATAGGTTTACTTTATGTACATAACCAATACAATGTTATCAATGTAACACAAATCATGAATCTTGTAAAACACGCTACGCATCTGTCGCTTTTGAATTTTCTTGAATTTTGTCTGTTATTTTAGTTTTTTAAAATTATTATACCATAATATACGATACATAATCATATTTTCTTAACATGTGGATTTAATCCCCGCCATATCATGAATAAGTTTCTATGTAACCAATGGAGATTCAAATAAATCAATGACTTGGTCTATTGGTGTGCGTGCTTTAATCTGCTCCAGTTAGTCTTGGTTTCGACTCATAGCAACACTATATTTTTTTGTTTCTTCCCAACGTCTCTATATGCTTAATCTCCATCCATGCTCCAGGTGCCTCCTATGTGTCCTTCCTGTCTTTTTGTATGTTTGGATTTCTAAAAAAGATTCCTTCATCTACATATCATCCCTTCTTGTGTCATAGTACGCGATTTTTGCTATTATGATTTAGGGTTTCGGAGGTTCTTCCGTACATCCCTCGATGTTTGCTTTTCTTCGACTTTGTTTGCTTCTTTATCTTATTTTGTTTTTCAATAACTATAGGGTTATGATTGTTCAAAGCATTGTAGAACTTCGAAGTTGCTTGATTGTCGCATACAAATTATTTTTTGAAGGTTTTAATGTCGACCTAACCAATCCCCTTTAATTAGTACCACAACACCAGTGGTGATGAAGAAGCAAACCTGCAACCGACGATGATGTTGATGGTCTAAGCCTTTAGTTGCAGTTATGATAAAGGGCCCAACAGCCCAGTTTCCCCCGAAACATTAACATCATATATCCAACATAAAAGGTAACAATCATGACTCTTCTTTTTTGTTATCTGGTTTTAGGATGATGGAATGTTGTTTATGGTAGTCCTGATGAATGTACAAGTCGAATTGAAGGTATATAGAGTTTTCTCTGGCAGAAGTTGGCGATTTTTATAAATAACTAAACAAATTAAGCATTATGTAACTTGAATAGATTTTAATTTAAGAACAAACTTTGAGGCAATGACAGTAATAAAGATATAAATTCATAATGTTCTGTTGTGATGATGGTACATACATGTACATAGTTTTCATTTATGATACTAATCGCTTTTGTGTGATAGAATGATTAGTAATTGGTGTTGATTAAAAATAACTTATTATGCAACTCATTGCAACCTTTGAACCATGTTATAGTTTTATGTTGATAGCTTTGAATATCCAAACAAATATCAAACATAGTATCAAATTCTATATATTTTAAAAGTGAATGTTGTTGGTTCCAACATTCTTTTCCGCTCTAAAGTATTTAATATATATTTTAACTTTCATTTTCTACTTGTATGTTTGTCAGTTTTATTGGTAAATTATCTCTTTTACATGATAAGGGCGTGGGTTTGAATACTGGAGTTGACAACTTTTCATTATCCTTTTATGCACATTTTTTGAGCTTAGACATGTTTATTACAAGTGCAAGGCAACTAATCTATGATAGATTGAATGGTTAGAGCTTCGTATGGGACTCGACTAGCGCGAGTTCTATTATTGCTTCCCACTATATTATTTTGTGGGTTGAAAGTTTTCAGAAGTCATCCCTTAAGCTATAAATATCACTTTAATCTCTCAGGTTTCTAAAATAATATGTTTTTTCTTGATAAATTTAATTTGTTGTTGTTTTTAAATAATAATAATTATGATAGTATCAACTGAAGGTAATATGTTCATAGAATGAGATTGGCAACAACTAAATAACATTACATCTTTGCGAAGATATTATAAAAGGGTAATCATAATTACGGAAAATTTCACTAAAAATTAACACGTCCCGCCGCGAAGCGCGGGTCGTTTCCATCGTTTACCTAATTTTTAACAAATTTGGAATTTTGAATACATATTTAATGTGAATTTTTTTGTGACAATTGTAGTTGAAAATTACGTCATCGATGGCATGAGCACATGTGGTCGATCTAGAAATCCACGTTGATTTGATAATTGTAATTATTACAGGTTGATAGTATGCGAAAAATGATGAACGTAGGCGAAAACCGTGCGCGAAACGGAGTTACAGATTGTCCGGAATCGCGAAACGAAGAAAATCCAAAAATTTGGAAAAATCTGGAAGTTTGGGCCATTCCGCGCGGTACGCCCCAACCCAGTGCTCCAGTTGGGGCGATGCGCCTGGGGTCAATATGTCGGCAAAATTTTTTAAATCGATCAGATTTCATCCAGAAGTCATTTCTTTCTTCTTATCTCGACCTTGCACGACTTTCAGACGACCATACCTTTATTTCCAGCCTTCAAACTCTATTTTGAAGCCATCAGAAGCCATGGATCGCACCAGGGATCGTATCTACAAGCCATGATCGTTGTTCTACGCGCAAAAATCCGTCAAATTAGGTAACGGTTCGTTTTAACCTTCTAGCTTGATAATGATTGATTAGATCTTGATTTTGAACGTAATGATATAGTTAGGATTGTTGATTATTGTCTAGATGATGGCTAGGATTGATTATAAACGAAGAACACGATGTTTTAACGGGTAAATCCTTGTTTTGATCCGTTGTAATGCTCGGTTTGCATGAAATCATACCCATGATTATAATGGTTTAAACCATTTGATTATGACAATGTAGGTGATTAGTTTGATTAATCTTTGAAATGCAAGGTTAAATCCAAGTGTTTCAAACTAATCACAATCATTAACATACTTATCGGAACGATTATCTGATGTGTATGATAACAGTCAGATTAGTATGTTAAGCATGGTTGTTAAACCTATTCTAATGCTACATTGTGATATTTCATGATATTTGGGTAATCAATAACAAGGATTAATCGTTCCTAAGCCATTAATCTGTCTAGAAACTGTTTTAGCATTATAATCAACAATATTAGCTATTTGATTAATCCGAGATTATTCTAATTAATCAAGGGTGTCATCAACTTTGTATTAGGAACCTGAATCAGTATAGGTTCCTACATTATCATACATTGTATGATATAACATTGAATTAACTAATTAAATACTTAACCTTAGTTTGATGACTGTTAAGACAATGTCTTTGACATTGAATGTTCAGAAAGGTCTAATCAGTAAGTTAAAACATAAATAACTCATTAAACATAAACTAATGCAGACTTATACTATTATCATTAGTCTGCGAGTGATCTTGCTATCTCGAGACTTCAGGTGAGTTTCGTACAAGCCCTTTTCTTTTTAATGTTTTATAAACATCGGGGTCTTACTGTGGAACTTTTCTTGAACATATGATATGTATCACAATTATCTATATGATTTCATGTGATCTGTTGAAAACTTGTGGATTGCATGGGATTGTGTTTGTAGAACAAAACTCTATCACAAAACTTAAAAGTCCTCATTACTGAACTGTATCTAGTGAACCCATGTGGGGGCCGAACAGGAAACAATGATAGTACTATCGGTTGACAACCCATTTGCTAGGAGCTGCAACTCCCCTTGCTGTGAATGTTTGTTTCCTGTTTTTAGACTTCTTAATGTTGTGATAGGCATTAAGACAATGAGGCATAAGATATTACCAGTGAGTAATGTCTTCGAAGTATGTAGAATCACGTTCGAAAGGAACTAGATAAGGGTCCCATGGTTATCTTGAACTGAACACTTTGAGAACTTACATATCATATCATATTGTGGAACATGAACTTTACGGACTCACCAGCTTTGTGCTGATCTTTTAAAACTAAATCTTTTGTAGGGAAACAGTGACTGCCGGGTGAGGATGCACCTTATATATATTTGTAATTAAATAAGTTAGTCATGTAATAAACTTAGTTTGTAAACTGTACTGTTGATTGTAATAACGATCCTTGTAATATATTTACTTTAAGTCAATCTGTGTGTTGTGATACCGGATCAAGTAAGTCACACATCACCTCTGAGACATCACCACTATGCTTCCGCAACCATAATGCAACCTTTTTCTGACACAAAAGGTTGCAAATAGGTTGCATTAGGTGAAGTTGCATTAGCCTAATGCAAGTTTTTTCTTACATAATGCAACTTTTTTAAAAAAGTTGCATTTAAAAAGTTGCATTAGGAAAAAGAAAGTTGCATTATGTAACAAAAAAGTTGCATTAGATCTAATGCAACTTCAGCTAATGCAACCTTTTTTTGACTATAAAGGTTGCATTAGGGTGATTTTTGTAGTAGTGACATCATCAACAGGTGACGAGAGGTGGGGGTGTGACATTTTTCAACAAAACATTAAGTTTTAGTATTGGGTCAAAATGATTGATTTATAGTTGTGGGTCAAAAAGGTCTTCATGTATTGGGTTGACCGCATAAGATTTTTTTTTTTTTTAATCTTTTACTTTTAAAGTGGCACAAGCATTAGATATGTTTGCAAAAACTAAACTATCAAATTTAATTTTGTTATATATATGGATGAACTAATATTGTAGTTTGTAAGCATTTAAATATACGTTTTTGGGAACTTTCGAAACATTCGGTCCATTTGATCTGCTTCGTTAATTTTTACATGTTAGATATCATTATTAACATGAAACAAACATGAGCGTATAAAATTGATGTAAAAAATCATATGGATCATGGATTACTTTTCTAACAGCAAATATATATTACTCCTACTAAAGTATTTCAAATAATCTCCTCTTTCCTAGAATTGAACTAAAGACCTTCTTTTTGAAAGATAGTGCCCCACTAACTAAGCTAGTCCGCGTTGGCGGATCACGGACTACTTTTTATTGAATGGCAATTTGGTTCACTGACGGGTTACAGACCCACCCGGTCATATACCCACCCGGTCATATACCCACCCAGTAGGAGGAAACCCACCATTGGTAAGAGAAAATCCCCTATCTAGCATGAAACCTCTATTTTGTCTATGACATGACTTGAACCTGTGATCTCCCTAGTATTGAAGACACAAGGTACCTTCTCTTAACGGCTCAACCACTTGAGCTGAGGATCATTGGCAGGGCCGTCTCTGATAAATTAGGTGCCCTGTGCGAATGTTAAAAATGGGCCCTATGTGCGCGCGCACACACAAATTGACGATAATTAAATCAACAGTAAAAACAATATAAACAATATTGTTTTAGCAAAATGATGCATTTCAATGCTTCAAATAAGTAAGTAAAACGTAACGTTCTTCTAGCATTTTTTGATGCAAACTTGTTGATTAAATCTCCATAATCCACATTGTCTAGTATCTCATTCTCAATAGTATCATTGTCAATTCATTAAGTATTTCTTAAGACATTATCGATCGTAAATATGACTTCAACAACTTGAATTTTAAAAAATTTCTTTCTGCAGATGCTACAGTTATCGGAATAGTCAACAAGATTAATTCTACATGCAATTGATGCATTTGAAAAACAATTGACTTGCTTCAAATATTTCAAATATATAATTAAAAATTGAATTGTTATATTTGTTTGTTGTAAAATAAATTAAAATATATATAATATATACAATTTTTTTAAAAATTTAGGGCCCTCTAAAAAATTGAGCCATGTGCGGTCGCACCTCCCGCACATGCTATAAGATCCCCTTGATCATTGGTAGATCAAGGAGTACTTAACACAAGATTCTAACTGTCTTTAGCCCAAACCTGCAAAAGTTAAAGGTAAGTTTTTTTGTTTTTTATATTTTATTTTTTTAAAGATTAGTTGAATCTCACTTTTTTTATGCAACTTGTTTTACATTGAATTTTTTATCTCTTTTAATAAGTTAACTAGAGTTAAACCACATCGCATTTTATTTTACAAACATGGTAGTTCTTTTTTTTTTTTTTTTTCTTTTTTCCCACGTCTTGCGATTTTAATCGTTGATAATTTTTAGTCATTGTATTGTGTTAATTTGTATAGACGAGCAAGTGAGAGACATGTCAAAGAGGTTTTGCTGAACGATATCGACACGGTTAGTTTTTTTAGTATTTAGAATATATTGTATTTTGGTGTTTGTAAATTAGTGAATTAAAGGTTCACAAATTAGTTATGTGTTTTCTAGATGTCAATGGCTCGATGACGAAACCCTTGAATTTGATCTTCATATTTGATGTTGAAGGAATGTCAAATGGTTCAATGAATTATGCATCTAAACATCTTGACCAATGGTTTTAAGTGGATATGACAAGTGGTCATTTTTATTCATTTTAATACGTTAATTTTAATTAAAATTTAGTGTTATTACATAACGAATATGAATAATACAATTTAAGAGATTGTATCCATTATAAAAAGTTTTTGGGAAATTTTCAAATTTAGGATTTTCAAACTGATTTACCCGTCCACCTTTTAGCAATCATTTTTGGCTAGGTTCGTTTGATCAATTAAGATATAATACAATCAAAATTGACTCATGCATAGATAAATGATCAAAATTATCACCGTTAGTTTTAAGACAACTTTCATATCACACCCTTTCTTCGTTGTATGTCAACTCAAGATCAATTTAGATAAAATTGAATTCAAACTAATGGGTAAATGAGATCAAATGACTAACATTAACAATTAGATAAAATTGAATTCAAAATTATCACCGTTGGTTTTAAGATAACTTTCATATCACATTAGACAGTTGTTCATAAAATTAAAAAAAAAAACATTCAAGTTCATAAATAGATGCCTCTAAAGCAATTGGATTGTCAGTTATAGTTAAGGGTAGTCTTCTATCTTGACCACGAGCTTTCCTATGATCCTCTTCCTTATTTGTTCAACCTAACATCCATATTAAAACAAGCCAGCTTACGCTAATGAGTTATACTTTAATTTAAAGTAAACATTATTCATTCATCATGGTGAAAAAATCATTGTCCACAAATAATCATTCCTAACATCATTTTTAGCAACAAATTTATCATTTATCAAGTACATTCATTTCACACATATAATATCTCAAAAACAATAAGCTTATATGGCATGAGGCTCCACATTTATAACGTGACACGCTAAAGCAATCTATAAACTTCAGTTTGCATAAATAGACACATCAAAGCGATCTACGAATTCTAGTTCTCATCCTCGTCAAAACATCATTAATTCATCATAACATTATTCATATCATTATTAGGTTATCATTTGTCATCATGCATTTAATCATAATTTATAATTCATAGCACACACATCTATCACATGTAGTTCAAGTAATCATTTAAAGTTGCATAAACTTCAACCCAAAAATTTAAAAGTGTTTAAAGAAAATATTTAAAAGGATGCATCTAGAACTCACCTGGATTATGTTATGATTTATTTTTCTATAATTGATTTTGGCTCTTAACTAGTATCATGAATCTTTTAATGACCTATCATGAGTTCATATGTTAAAACATGAATAAATGAATTCTCGTACCAGTACCGATATTGATAGTGTGATATATACTGGTTTGGTACCAGTACTGGTAGCGTTATAGTTATGATACTTGGTAATTCGCTACATGACACCACCCTACAAATATCGCCAACTTTGAATCTTTATCATTAATCATGGAGTTCATCCAACCATTAAAAAACTTTTAAGCCGTACTTTTTTGTTATTATTTTAACAACAAACTTTTACACTTGTTCATCTTCGGGATAGCTTGAGCTTTTGACCTCAAATAAGCTACATCTTAACTCTCATGATTTTGTTATTTGAACCCAACTCCTCATTTTTTTTAGTTATGATAGTATACTTTTATGCTCAAAAATATGAAAATAATAATAAATTAGTTAATTAATAATTAATTAAAATATAATAATTGTCATAATAGTTTTAAAAAATAGTGAAGGTTTCCTCAACTTCAAACTAGGGGTCACAAATTATTACACGACTACAACTACAACATTAAAATAATCAAATTAA
This sequence comes from Mikania micrantha, assembly GCA_009363875.1. Lineage (NCBI taxonomy): Eukaryota > Viridiplantae > Streptophyta > Magnoliopsida > Asterales > Asteraceae > Mikania > Mikania micrantha. The sequence goes on from CM018687.1 coordinate 5,981,927, forward strand.
TATTGTGATATCAAACATATATATTTATAGGGTTGATCTTTTTAATTATTTTAATTAATCGTTTAGCACCTACTTCAATCGTTAGAATTGTTATTTTGTTTTGTGAAATTATTGGGTAATATTTGTATATTGGGTTGGAGATTTGTAGTAATGTAGTATTGTAGTGTTGGAGTTTGGAATAGCAATTCTTGTGGGATTATATGATTTTGGGCCGACACAGGACGAACTACAAGCCCATAATAAAATATTTGTTTTTATTTTCTTAAAAAAAATTGTATTCGTACACATATATAATTAGAGAAATACATGATTCCATATTAAATCATATTAAATAATTTTTATATAGCTTAGTCGAATTAAATAATACTAAATTATTGCAACTGTATCATCTAAAGCGATTATTACTAACATAATACTTTAAAAAAATATATGTATCACACGTGTTAAATAAATAAACAAATTGTAACATTAATTATTTTAAATAACATATCATGTATTTCTTAAAGACGTTTTATATAAATGTTGGGAAATAATTAGGACGAAGACATCAACGTTAGCAGACCCATAAACTTTTTTTATGGAGAACGAAAAATTTTTATGGTCGTTTAAAGATCACTAGGTAATATATTTTATTCTTCTGTTCAGGTCGGGTAATGTCGAATTGGGTCAGGTCATGCTAAAAAAAGATAATCAAATGAAATTTCATATATAAAAGCATGATTAAAGTAGAATACATCTTATAAGTTGTTATCCATGAGGCTTTATTTTGAAACTCTATCCAAGACAACATACATAAAGACTTTTTAAACAACTCTTTCTCAAAAAAAAAAACAATTACAACTAACACTAGAATTCTTATCGTAAGTCAAATCATGCAAATTTAAGAGACCAATTGCAAAATATAAAATGGATCGTTCATGATTTTAACATATATATATTAGTGTATTTTTTTCAAGGAGGGTGTCACCTCCCAAAAAAACAAAGTAGGTACGTGTAACAGCAAGTACCAGATCGTCCGGCAAGTCCGTACGGTACGTGTACTTTATACAGTAACTATGTGTACTTATACGATTGTAAACAGTACTTGAATTAACAGGATCTTAAATACAAGAAATCGTTGTACGTATTTTCGTATAAACTTAAATACATTAAGTACAACGTACATTTGGAACATTAGTTACGCTTATTAAGTGAAAACTTAATTACAGTTAACACAACAAATCACGAGAAACAACGGTACTCAAACAATATTCAGAAAACATATCGGTTGCGATCTGATGTCCACAAATGACAGGAATCAGATGACCGACAAGTCAGTACAAGAACAATGTGAAAACAGGAAGTTTAGTTGAGTCCGACAGTGAGGAAACACAATCCAAACACAATTACAGTGTTATTTCTGAATAACGAACTGACAGTGTGGTTGCGTGGGTGACGATTCACACAAACATATCCGTGAGTTTAGAGTTCTGAAATAATGACAGAAAAGTAGAAAACAAAAGTCAGAAAGCAAAACCATCGTCGTATTCGTTCGGGTGACGATTCGAACGAATTACGCGCGAAGGTAACGCGATCTGACGAAACGAAAACACGACACGAACGAAAGTAATTTAATAAAATAAAATAAATAACATTTTACAATTTTGAAACTCATCAAAATAATTAAATTAAACTCTTTTAATTAATTCCATTTAAATTACGCGTAATTTTCCGGAAACGTAACGAAAACGCGAACCGAGCAACGAAAACGAACCCGAACACCCTCGGGGTATAAAAACACATAAATGAGTAAAAATTACTCATTTCCCACTTCATCTCTTCCACCAAACACCCCATTCAAGGTTTTGAAAACCCTAGCCACCCAAGAACTTCAAATCACCATAACTTTCTCATTTCTCAACGAAAATGAGTGATTCTTTCGCCTAAACGAAGCTCTTGATGCCCTCTACCCAAAAGTACAACAGATCTAAGCCAAGCTTCACTGAATCGCGAGGTAAGAGGCTGTGAAAGTAGCGAAAAATAGGGTTTTCTCACCCTTTTGTTCTAATCTACTTCTAACCGGCCAAGCACCATATTTCCTCGAACCCTACACCCTCCAACACCATCTCTGACCTATCAACACCTTCGAAATCACAAGTCAAGACCAGGTTTGAAAGGGGCCTAGCTGCGGCCGAAGTATAGGCCGAATAGCCTATGGCCGAAGGGCCTTGGTCGAATGGCCTTTGGCCACCGATTGAGCCACATTCGCCACTACCTATTCGAGCCTTCATTCGACCCTGGCCTCACTCGAGCCTTCTTCATTCGCTGGTCAACATCACCATTCGCCACTTTAGCTGCCAGCCACCACCTCCGAATGAGCCTCATTCGGCCATTACAAGTCAACAACCCTACTTCATGCGGCCAAGAACTTTGCTTGTCCAGCCACCACACCTGATCCAACTTCCAACAGGTTATCTCGGCCCAAATCAGTAATCCAAATAACATCCTCAGATGACCCACATTTCTTGTGATGCAGCTCAGTTCATTAGCCCAACAACACTACAAATTGGATCAGCCCAACAGCATGCCCAACAGCATGCCACACTGCTTGTTCACTAGGCCCAAGGAAATTGTTGTTTGGCCCACAATACATCTGGTGCAGCCATATTTTGTTCAACAGGCCTAACAGTAGGCCCAAGTGCCTTCTGGTTGGCCCAGGATGGGCCCAACAGCCTACTGTCTAGGCCCAAGGATATTTTGGCCCAAATAATCTGTTCCAGCCCAGTAGCCCTAGTAGGCCCCAATTATTTAACCAAAAACCTTGTTTTGGCCCATATCCATTAGGTGACCCAAGGACTAAATTGGCCCACGATCGAATTCAGCCCAAAGGAACCAGGCCCAGGTTGGCCCAAGACTTATTTTACTTCAGGCCTTGATGGAATCCAAGGGGCCCAGCAAATTCAGCCCGAGGCCCACAGAGAATGGGCCCAAGTCCTACTTTTGAGGCCCTTGTCCTAATCTTGGAGCCACTTTGCAATTGGTTTGGCCAACAGCCTACTTCTGGCCCAATTATGGTTCCTAAAGCCCATTCTAACTATAGGCCCAACAATTCTTGCCTGGGCCCACCTCTGGCCCAACAATTTCCCTCGTGGCCAATAGAGGCCCATAAGAACACTTGAATTCTAGGCCTTGTAACATTTGGCCGGGCCTTTGTATTCCAACAGCCCATATCATTGGTCCACACATTCCAATAAGCTTCCCAACCCTCCATTGTTCAAGAACTATTCCAAGGCCCATAGATTTGGGCCCAAGGCCCAACTTGTTACACCAAGGCCCAACAAGTAACTTGGTCACATTGTTCTGTCCATATGCCATGATTAGGCCCACATGGGTTCACTACATTTCATAAGATCAAAATAAGATATGTCAAAAGAATGTTTGCTTAATTAATTAATAATTATGCAATAAATGTTCAAAACGTACAAGATCAACAAAGACGAGTTGGAAACTAAGCACTAAGTCTTTCATCAAAGCAAATGGCTTATAACTAATGACAAGATGATAACTTATAAGGTCATTGACTTGAATCAAACATATGGGACCGAACAGGGATCATGACCAAGTCTTACGCGTATTAGTCAACTTTAGGGTTAACACCTACATCTACACACACAAAACCCTGCAAAACTTATACTTACAAGTTTTAACAACGTGAAATCAATACAGGAACGTGAAAACAAACTCAATTACAACTCAGAGCGCGTGCATTCTTTCGTTTAAGCTAAGTCAACCCAACAACTACAATGTGAGTTCATTGCCCCTTTTCTAACATTTTGTTTTAAAACGCGGGGCTGAGAAGCATGCGTAAACTGTTTTATGTAAATTGTTTACTTGAATGCTTTTATATGTTTACATGTATAACTGTTATCTTAGACTCCTGTTTAGGTAACTGTTATGTATCAAAGAACTATTTCAAAGAACTATTTTCAAAGAACTAAAGACCTCAAACAAAGAACTATTTTCAAAGAACTAACGATCTATTTTCAAAGAACTATTTCAAGAAGGTGTTGTCAAAGAACTAACGATCTATTTTCAAAGAACTATTTCAAGAAGGTGTTGTCAAAGAACTAACGATCTATTTTCAAAGAACTATTTCAAGAAGGTGTTGTCAAAGAACTAACGATCTATTTTCAAAGAACTATTTCAAGAAGGTGTTGTCAAAGAACTAACAATCTATTTTCAAAGAACCATTTCAATAAGGTGTTGTCAAAGAACTAACGATCTATTTCAAAGAACTAAGTACAAAGAACTATTTTGTGCCAAAGAACTAAAGAACTAAAGAACTATGGACGGTCTAAAGAACTATGAAAGCCTATATATCAAAAGATGTCCTAGCTAGACTGATTGATTATAGGTCACATGTTTGATGAGGTTTACAGATCTCCTTTACTACTAAGTACCTTTATTGACAGACTAGTCTACTCGAGTTGACCAAAGGCCCCAATCGTTAGGACTTAGATTTTATTGAATGTTTATTTATTGATTTAATTAAGCATTTATAACAAATTCTTCAATTGATGTTTTAATCATATTTGTATGATGAACATATGAAATCAAGAGGGATTTCAAACGATTGCAATTACAGGAACAGAGAACAGAGGGATCATGGGTGTTTAAAGGTGTATGGTAGGTAAAAACGCTTAATTATCATTAACAACACTGTCCTATGCGGATTAGTATGTGGTGGGACGTCGTCTGGGCGGGGTTGTAGCCTTAACCCAGGGGTATGCCCTATATATAAGCATACCGATCTGGATGATACATGTGGTGTTAATGAGGTTAGGGTCTTTACCGAAAGAAGGGTTCAAAACATTTTCAAATTTACAAAACTATATGAACTCACCAACCATGTGTTGACTTGATCTTTTTGCATGACTTCTCAGGTGACGAACAGGTCAATTAGGAAGTCATTACTTCTGGACTAGGACTTCAAATAGAAGACTTAGTATTTTGGACCTGCATATTTTGAAGACATCATTACACATACCATTTTGTATATCTTGTGTAAATACAAGATAGAAACTTATGATGTTAATAGTAGATTTACATTGTTAAATTATAAACAGTACTGATGTAATTTAACTTTGTAATTCTATCATATTTAGCATTTCTCATTTATGTATCATGTGCAATATAACAATCTGATCAATCCGATTATCATTCACGATATCGCGCCCCGGGAACCTTCCGCCCGACGGGACAACCGATCCTATCCCGCCGGCTCGGGGTGTGACAGTACGCCACTACACTAAATATCTTATGATGGCCAAATGACCAAATACCAATATTGAGTTGATCACATTAGTCTAAGGATTGTCTAGTTTGGATGAAAAAATTAACAAGTTCGGAAGATCTTTTCTCAAAGTTCGAATGAACAAGTGAGTTCAAGTTTGGAGGAAACTTCAATTTCGGTTGAGTTAAAAATCTTAAAGTTCAGATGAGTTAAAAGCCCAAGTTTCTGAGTTCAAATCTCACACTAGTAGCTTAGTAGTAAAAGTATAATATATTTGTAGTTTAAAATTTTTTTTCAAAGAAACAAAATTCAAGATAAATTATGACGTGTGTTAGCCTTTTATTTACCTTACAAGTTTTTATGCAAAATGTATTCTCTATTATATATTCAAGTTTTTGGTCGTTGGAATATTTAATATTCACTAGTAATATGATATACTAAAATTAAGCCAACACACATTAAAGCTTAAAAGTTTTGAAGCGATAATTCACTACAATGGCAAATATACGATCCATAATAAATAATACAATGAGGAGCAAGTTACTTATGTTACGCTAGGATGGTACGATTAAAAATAATATGATGTCATAACAAATTGACTAATAAGATTAAAACATACATTCAATACACTATTATGATATGCATGTTACGAAATTATGCTATTGGAATTTTAAAAAAATAATAATATAAAAAACATAAGAAAAGTTTAAAGGAATATTCCGTGATACGGAGTGTTTAACAATCTCATGATGTGTGTTGTGTCAGTGACGTTAAATGGTTAAATACATGAAAGAAAGTATGAAGTTATGGAGACCGAAACTTATATTAAAAATAGTTATATAACGGTACAAATGTTCTTCGGTCGGTGTCGGTGTAGGTGTATTTATCATGATATCAACACATTATTATTAGACAACATAACAGAGGATAAATTCTAAAGTTTATAAACTTAAGATGATCAAAGTAATATTATACAACGCTAACACAAAAATGGACTTATGAACTATCCATGAGTGAAAAGTGTAAAAGCCTGGTAAAAATTATGGCCAAAGCTAGGTTTGAACTAGAGAATCACAATAAGTATCAAGTCATATACACTAGTATGCCTAACCACTAAGTTATAGAAACATTTGATACTTGAATTGTAAAGTATATATATGATTCAAAACTAAACTAAAAGATATTTATATATGCACACACATATATGGTGATTATTTTTGCTTTATGTTATGACGTTTCAATTAAACATCTCACATGCCCAATGATAGTTACAAGTCTCATATGATGGTAGGGGTGGTCCTCTACTCTTAATGTTGCATTTGAAAGAAACATACACAATTGAAATCTTCATTGAAATAAATGATTTTGTAAAATAAATTAATTTTATACACCAAAATCCAATTGGTATCACAATATCCCCAAGATTTTTATTATGAGATATAATGGGTTAAAGGTTTTCTTGAAGAAAAATTTGCTTCGGGCTGAGTTAGAATGTTTTCACAATTGTGGGATTTATTCAAGATGTGATAGGTCGGATCATTATATTATTGCTCTCCAGGACGAAGAGATGATTCATTTTCTAGGGTGATCCTAGTATCCAGGTATTTGCTATTCAACACAAAAAATAGAAATTTACATGTATATAATTAGGGTTGTAAAAGAACCAAACGAACAACAACGAGCCCTTGTTCTTGTTCGTTCATTTAACTTTTAACGCTAACCAACGAAAATTCATGTTCGTGTTCATTCATTAATGAATTTAACTTGTTCACAAATGCAAACGAACACATATTATTTAAACAATAAAAATCAATATTCGTAATCTCAAACATTAGAAATAATCATTTATATAAAGTTAAATATTATAGTATTAAACTAAAAGTAGCTTAAATATTTTGTTATTACACTAAAAATACAAAATTTAAGAATATACAACACATTTATTGAATAAACATAATAAAAGAACATAATCGAACATAAACGAACGTAAACGAACACTTTACCGAACGTTCATGAACACAAATGAACGAACACGACCTATATTCATGTCCGTTCGTTTAACTAAACGAACAAAATTTCTTGTTCGTGTTCATTCGTTTATTAAATGAACGAACATAAACGAACTTCCTATTGACGAATTGTTCACTGAACGTTCGCTTCGTTTACAATCCTATATATAATTATTAGTTAGAGAGACACAAGTTTGAAGACATAATAAAATGGTCTGTTTTCTACATTTATAAATGTTTGTTCTCACATGCCCAATGATAGTTATGAGTTCATATGATGGTGAGGGTCGTCCTCTTAATGTGACATTTGAAAGAAACTTATGCTATGGAAATCTTTGTTGATATATATGATCATTTTCCTACGTATACGAAATGACTTGTAATTTATATATTATAAATATAACTTATCAGGAGATAAAAATTAGTAAACATCATAAAATAGTAAGTATTCTACATTTATAAATGGCTATTTTATTATAAAGCTAATGTTTGAAAAAAAATATAAGGTAGGGCTCAAGGAATCATTCTTTACTAACGAGTATAAGAGTAGAGATGGGTAAAAAAAACATGTTTCAAGAATCGGTCCTATTTAAACTGGTGGATACAGAAGATTCTGGTTTCTTAGAGAAATCGTAGCCGGAACGAGAAACCGAAATCGGTTCCACCATTACCTGACCAAAACCAAAAGCGAATCCGGCCAAAAACCAATAAAACCAGTCAAAACCCGAACTTAACTAGAGCTGGTTCTTGACTTTGTTGACCATGCACAGAAAAGAGAACCGATTTCAAAAAAGAAACCCGGTTTGTGCACCTCTATATATAAGAGGGTAATTTAATTGGATTTTAAACAAATTCTGTTGAATCAATAAATGAAAACCACAATATATTTTTATAGTTTATTTGTTTTTCTAGCATAAATACAACAATTTTATCAGTAAAAAATTGTATAGAAAAAAAAAATAACACTTAGGAAGAATTATGGTTTAATGACATATAGAATATGAGATAAAACGTAAAAACTCTAGAGCTCTTAAGTTTTTATCGTGACTTAAGTGATTGGTTGTCTCCTGAATTAGAGTAATATATGTGGTGTTGTTGATATATGAGTTCTTCTTTGAAAAGATGAAAGCAAATAGAATGTTAATGTTAAAAAGGATATTTATTGTTCATAAAATAATATGACCCATCAACTGAATATGTAAAAAATACCGAGTTAAAAACATGACATAACAACAATTGGTTATTTGGCATTCATTTTCATTATTTAAATATGTTGGCATGACAAATTAATAATTTTAGTGTCATATATGATAAGTCAGTTAATATAACTTTAAAATACTGTTATCATTTTTTCGACAATCCAAACTTAAGAAAAAAAAAACAAAGAAAAAAGATATACACTTTTACAGTTTTACTTACCATTCAAAAGACAAAATTAGTAGTTTATTGCATTTGAACAATATGAGACTTTTTTGTCTTAATTACGAATGGATTCTTATCAAAACTGCAACCAATGTTCGTATTTTATTTTAGTTTAATCTCCTAATGTAAAACTGTTAAATTTATTCTTATCATCATTTTTATATTTTATTTTAAATTAAATTTTGTGTGTTCAAAGTATATAATAAAACAAGGTAGTACTAGTGGTAAAATTTAATCCCTTAGAATCACTCAACAAAATAATCTATCTATTATAATAAATCAAAGTTTTTAATGACATGTGGCGAGTGTTTAGAGCACCTCCACTTTGATTTCTCATCTCCCTCTCCAATTAAATACACATCATATTAAATATGAAATACTTTTATACATTTTTAAACTAAGAAACCTATTTTTTAATACATTAAAAACATATTAATATTAAAAAACACATTTTAAAAATCCAAATTATTATAAAAGATACAATTTTTAAAAATTTATTTAAAAAAATGTTTAATGTTTAAAGAAACAAACTTCTAAAAAATTAGTGTTTATAGAAATAATATAACTATTTTATTACTTAAAGTATTAAATTATACAAAATTTTAGTCATATTTTATATCAAAAAAATTTTTTTATATTGTCTAAATTTTTATTAATGATTATTTATTATATATTTTTAATGCAACCCGTGTAACACACATGATACTAACCTAGTATATTATATACGCACGTTAGACATGTGTAGGAGTCACAAACGGCAATTATGATGATGAATGATAATTGATTATTATTGAAAATAAAATAATATTAATAAATAACATACATTAAGCATGTAAACGAACCGAACGAACACGAACACGAACACGAATGCATTAACGAACATGAATTTTGTGTTTGTGTTTGTTTATTAAGAAAATGAATATGTTTGTGTTTATTTATTAGAAAATTAAACATAAATAAACACAAAAGAACCAAAATAAACGAACAAACATAATTGAACAAAAACAATTGAACAAACATAAATGAATGTAATCAAATAAGCATAAATGAACACAATTGAACAAACATAAACAAACGCAAACGACAAGCCTATTAAATATAATTACATACCATCCATAAGTTAGATAGTTAAATGAACATTAACGAACACACATAAATGAACATAAATAAACGAACATAACCGGAAAGTTTATGAACACAAATAAAACGAATTTGAAAGAGAGTCTAAAATCAGTGGAGGACCTGAGAGGCAGTGGTTTACCTTGCGATGGATGTCAGCGGTTCAAGTTCGCTTATCCCCAACTCTAATAAGTTCCATCTTGAAAGGCGTCTGGCCAGGGGCAAAGCTCTTTGAGGGCCTGCCCCCCCTTTTTTCGTCTGTGGTGTTAATTTTTTGGTCAAAATGTTATTTTTATTTAAAAATAGTGGTTTCGCCCCCTTGTTTCAAGAAAATTAACATGTATTTTAGGTTTCAAAAATTTCCTCCATCCCTCTTAGTTTGACCAAGCTTCCACTGCATCTGGCACTTTTATATTATATCCACAATTCATTAGATTATGTATCAAGAGAGTAATCTAATAAAAAAATGTATTTCCTCATTTCTTTTGATGAAGAAGAGATCCACCTTCTAGGAAACACTAGGTGTGTTCATCTTCTTTTATGTATTTAAAGGAACATAAATTATATGTTTCATTCATTTACTAAATAAATGAACATGTTAGTCAAACAGTTCACAAACTATTCGGTTCATTTAGCCTAACGTAAGTTTGATTTTAGTTTAATTTTTTATGAATAATTGATGTAATTGAAATTTATGTCATATTATTATAATAATAATTAGTATTTTGTTTATTTATTTATATATATGTGCGTGTTCACGTGAAATGTATCATGCATGGCACACATAAGGGTTTTGTTAATATATATATTCCTACTGAATTGAATCACAAAACAATGAAACACCTAAAACATAAATTAATTAAACATAAATCAAACCTGAAACTTACATAATCTTATCAATCAATATCTTGGATCAATTTCTGAATCATAAATAACTCTCAGATAAACCTATTAGTGGGTTACACATAACTGTTTATCAGATTAGACAGTTATTTGTCGACGTAAATCGGATTTGATCAATTTCTATGTGTATATGACCTATAGATACAAATAAAAATTTTCTTTCAATATACATTCAAGGCATATGTACTTCCTTAAGATTTAGGCCAACATGCCTTATAAAAAGCCTAATATGATTTAGAGTAAATTACCGATTATATCCTTTAAAAATATAGTGATTTTGTGGCTTTGTTCTTTAAGTTCAAAAATTACTAGAGGTGTTCTTATTTTAATGTTTTTGCACGGATTATGTCATTTGTCACTAACCCTGAAACGGTTTTGTTAAAAATCACATGCTACAGTCACGTGACAGGTAAAATCCTCAATTCATCCCCCCTCCTTCCACAATCAAACATTTAACCCTAAAAAGAACACAGAGAATTGGGGATGCTTAGATGAATAGAATCATCTAGGTTATCGGAGGATGAGTGTCGCATATCGGCAACCGTAATTGGCAGATGGTTTGACGATTTTTGCCGAAGAGTGTGTTTCCTCAATGAGAAACACAGAGCTGGAGCTACCATGCATAAATACGATAACTGCATGCCATTTGAAATGCTTCATTTTACGCTTCCTCCGGCAACTGAAGATGTTGACTGTAACACCCCAACCCGGCTAGGGCTGACGTGTCACTATTACAGAAATCAGAACAAAACATATCCCATCTTTAACGAATTTAACCTTAAATAAGTACATAGTTTACTAAAGAAATTCAAAAGACCTAATTACATTATTTATTAACACAATCTGATTTAAACTCCTTAATCTGATTATCTTCTCTTCACACATCCCCTGACTCCCATGTATACCTGTTATAAAATAAAAAAAAACAACAAAAGGAAATACGACTGAGCCAAAAATTGCTCAGTAACGGAAGAACAATAGTAATGATGGTGAAATTTGAAAAAGGAAACGATTATAGAAATGACAAAATATAGTGGTGGCAAATTCAGTGAAAGTATTACAACTATAACGATTATAAGATAAGATATGATAACGAATTGTCAGAACGAACTAACCATACGATTAACAATATCAATTAATCAGAGCTAATACTTATCAAATAATTCGTATGGTAAGAAGATACCCATTTGAGCACAATACAAAACAAAACAAAACAAATGGTGTACACAGACCCGTCGACCCAATGTACCAAATTGTGAGCTGTATGTGGGCACACACCAACACTCACCAAAACGAAACAATTATCCTAGGACCAGTCCATACGCCTCTTCAAAATTCAGTAGGTGCACAATTGTACTATCAGAGTACTATATAGAGACGCCGTGAACCAGTCACACCGTCACGGAAAGTGCTACGCCATTGATGCCCCAATGACGCACCGGTAGAATCACCTACCGGAGGCTCTGCTCGGGGTATCGGAATCGAAACAATTAAAGGATACAACATATCGAATATCCAAACAAAGGCCGTATTAAATAATCTTCTAAATCAATATAACGGAACATGCGATAATGAATACAAATTCTATAATTATATCGCATGCAAAACCAATCAAAATTAGAACTAACGGATGCTCGAAAACCAAACGGTTTAACTTAATGAAACGAATAGAACCAATGAGACAGAAAAAAAATATACTATGAGTTGAACAAACGAAATCCGTACCTTAGCCTTAGCAATTTAATCCGCAAATAAATCAGACAAGCAAGTAGTCCAAAATCTTTGACGATTAAGTAATCTGTGATTATTTTTTTATCAGTTTTACGTTAGTTAAAACGATTTAATATTCATATATGAGATCGATTAGAGTTCGGTGATTTAGACCTTTTATCATTTAATTGGTCGAATAGGTTTATTTTAATTTTCTCAAATCTGGTTCAAGGTTAATAAAAAAATATATATATGCAATCCGGAAGGTTTAGAACCCAAAAAAACATTCAAACCAAAGTCTCAAGTTCTAACCATTGATCCAATCTTCATGTTTTTGTCTGCACTCCTAATTAATCTTTTATTTCTTACCAAAATTTAGTTTGAAATAACCAAAAAAAAAAATTTATGTGCTGGGAGGGGCTCGAACCTGAGACCTCCCAGGCACAACCCATGAACTCTAACCATTCCAACTAGACACACCTTTTGATTGACTTTTGGTTTATTTTTATTAAACTTCTACAACTCATTCATCTTCATCATTTTTTTCTTTCAAGTTGCAGGTTATGCCCAAGATATATAATAATGTAAGTTTAGTACTTTTAACTTTTCATAAATCATCTTATGCCTCATTTTAACAATCCCAACTGCTACAACCCAAACTCCATCGTGATCATGACTTCGTTTCAAGTTTCTTGTATGATTTTTATGACGTGAAAAACGTTCGAACAAAAAAATAAATAATAATAAAAAAATAAAAAAAAAAATCTTGGATTTTAATGAGATCAAATAGAAATACAAACATACATACAAATATATATATATATATATATATATATATATATATATATATATGTATGTATATATATTCTTCTTACTATGCGAATGCATGAATCGAAACTACCAATTTCAAATGCTCTTGAGTTTACCTTGGTGTAAAACGAAGGTGATAAGCAAGGTCGTCACGTGATGATCCAGTGGTTACCGACGATCGGAGTTGTACCCGATGTTTTGAGAGAGTCGTATAAGCTTCTGTTGATCGTGACCAGTAGTAATTCAAAGGAGGATCGGCCTGATGGATGCCGTTGTTGAGTGTGAATATTTCGGCCGAGAAGAACTTGATTGAACAAGGCTTGTCGAATCACTGGTGACTGAAATGGATTCGAGGGAGCGATAGATATCAAGAATGTTGTGTATGCCTTTACATCGGTTTAAACCCTTCGATTACAAGTATTTGAAACACCGTCGGTTTCAAATGGTGACATAATTGCCGAGGCATGAAAATCCCTCCTATTTACGCATTTGAGGTCCGAGATCTTCTCACTATATACAGATTTCTTCCAGTTGGGGACTTCCTGAGAAGGGTAATTCATGCTATAATTCTAACAGGTTGTTGGTGCATTTGGAGGTTAAGAAATCAATTGGTCTTTAATAATGTGCAGCCGCTTATGAGCACTTTGGTTGAGGATGTTAAACGGTTAAGCTTTTTGTGGATCCAAAATAGGGCGACCAAGGAGTCTTTTACCTGGAATGATTGGCGGTCCTTCAGGTTTATACAATAAATGTGTCATCTTGGGGGGTGTTGATTTCTATCTTTTTGGAGTTTGTCTTGTTGGGGTGGTTGTCTATTTTGGTGTTTGTATTTTTGGTGTTTGTCTTGTTGGGGCTGTTGTCTTCTTGGTGTATGTTTTTTGCTAGCTGCTTGCTAGTTTGGTTTTATAAAATTTTCGCCGTTCAAAAAAAAAAAAAAAAAAAAAAAAGTTATTTATGCTTAAACGAATTTTGATTGACCAGCACATTAAATTCATTCCCTTAATTACTATGTAATTGTTGTTAAAATTTAGATTATAAAATTTTATTATTATTTGATTAAGAGAGTGTATATAAATTAAACAAATTAACGATATGGTTCGGTTACGACTCGGGTTTTCAATCTGTTTGTTTTTTTTTTTTTTTTTTTTCTTTTTTAGTTTTCGTATTCTATTTATTTATTTAATTGTTATGTTTTACGGTTATTATATTGACGACTGAAACGACGACATTGTATCCGTAACAAATCTGTTAGACTACTTTTCTAGCGGTGAAATCTTTTAGAGTCGTTTCTTCATATCTCAAAGAAACAGAAAGTACGTGCGGATCGGAGGATGATGGTTGCAGATCTGTGACGATTGCCGACAAGCGCCGATAGCCGTTCGATGCGCCACCAATAATCTAGTTCCAAGAATATGACCGGAACCTCCATCGGAGCATCTCCCAATCCTCTTTCTTCTTCAGTTGGTGAATTAAGGTTAAATGTTTGATTGTGGAAGGGGAGGGAATGAATTAACGATCTTACCCATCCCGTCGGAACATGAGATTTTTAACGGAACTATTTAACGGTGTTAGTAAAAAAAAAGGACATAATCAGTGCAAAAATTTCAAAATTGAGACAATCCTAATAATTTTTGAATTTAAAGGACAAAACCAGCAAATCACTATATTTTTAAAGAAGACAATCAGTGATATAACGCAAAATTCAAATAATATTATAATTCATTAATCAAGTTATCACTCTCGTGTAACCTAACATGACTAATCAATAATAGTATTTTTAGATCGACAAGTTAATCCAATATCCTAAAATAGTTTATAACACTAAAATTACCAACAGGTTTTTATTAAATTGTATGATAAAAACTTAATGAACTGCAACTCCAAGATTACATTTAACGTGCTAATTACTTACGTAGGTAAAGTAAGACCCATTTCCTTTGCATAATTGGGTCCCAAAGAAAGTGAACATCCTATGTTGGAGGATAGAACAAAATCGTATTCCTACAACAGATAATCTCCTAAAGAAACAACTGCAAGTAAGCTCAAGTATATGTAAAAAAAATGGTGAGGGCCACCATTATGCGTCCCTCACCAACCGGTCCCACGGCCAATATGAGGGAGGTAAATCGTGTAACCCAGAGAAAATTGGGCGGTGTCGGGATTTGAACCCTAAAACTTCATTATGCATTCTCACCCCTTACCACTAGGCCACCATCGCGGAGACACAAGTAAGCTGAAGTATATGTAAGTTATGTGGGGAGGAGGCTGAATCATCTCATCACCTTGTCATAGGATGTAGAATTTCTAGCATGATATGGGATTTCATTAGCTCTTGGTGTTCGATTCCTCCCATCTTCGTTTTTGATATCAGAGATTTGTTTGAACTATACATACCAAAAAAGTCTTGTAGCCATATAAGGAAATTAATTCATGCAGTCATCCTAACTACAATTTGGTGTATTTGGAGGGCAAGAAATGAGGCCACTTTTAATCATGTAAGGATTTATCAAAGCCGGATCATGGATGATATTATGACCTCAAGCTTCGTGTGGGTGAAAAATAGGACCAACAGAAAGATAGATTGGGCCATATGGTCTTCTTTTGATGTTGGTTAAATAACCATGGATGTGTATTTTGTTTCGTTTCCTTCTTCGTCGTATGTACTTGCCAGCCCCTTTTTAATAAAATCTTTTGCCGATTAAAAAAAAAAGTAAAGTAAGACCAAAGGAAGAAAATTAGGTTTTTATATAATGTCAATAAAAACTGAGACCGGAGTTGAGATTAATCATGTGATTTATAAGTTTATAATTAATTTCTAGAAATCACAAAACATTAATCCCCTCTCTCTTTAATTTGTTGAAGTAATAGGACAACCCATGCCACCACACTCTTTCGTCCCTCTCTCCACACGACACCAATGGTGTCAGCTGTCATAGTTGCTGCATAAACTGTAGTATATTTTAATTTAATTGGATGTAAAGAAATATTAAAGAGTTAGAGATACAAAGTGCACACTTGTTTAATATTTCTGAGCTACTGACCAAGCGTGAGGGTCAAGGGGGATCCTAGGGGTAGCGCCCTCGAGGTTCAAAGGGAAGAAATATTGATTTCAGAAACTAACTACCAATAACTGTTTGCGGTTGTTTTTGGTGTTTAACAGAGAAGACAAAGCACAGAAGAAGAATTAATCAAAATTCATATCACAAAGATCAACAGCTATTAGATTATCCCTTGATCAAATTTCTTGAGCTCAAAAGGGTAGAAATATTGATTTCGGATAGTAATTTCACACACGATCTAATATATTTCCAAGTTTGATTACTGAATTTCTCCAACATAGACGCACGTTGTCGCTGCTCTCACCATTAAGTGTCGCCTCTTCCTTTGGTCTCCACACTTCAAACCACACCCAAACAAACCAGTTCATTTTGGACATTGTTTATGTGACATACATGTGCTTTTATTGGTGTTTTGAGAAGAGAATTGTGAGCCTTTTGGGTTGAATTAAGAGAATAACACAAATGGTTTATGTTAGTGATATATGGAATTCAGACTCACATCTGAATATACTATCATGTCTCTATCTTCTAGTTGTGATATTGACAAACAGGGTTAAGTTAAAAGCCACTTCCTTTTATCCGGGTTTTGGCTGACAATAATAAACAAAAAATTATATCTAGTGAAGTTTATAAAAGAAATTTTGTTCATATATACATGTAGAAAATATTTAAATTAAAGTTATTTTTTTCGGTTTTTAAATGTAAATTCTTTAATAAAACGTTTATAATTAATTTTTAAGAATTTTTTTTATTTGAATATTAAAAGGTTTTTATGTCTGTCTTTATTGAATATTCTATTCTTTTTAGATTCCACAGGCTAAAAAATAGCCCACATGTAAAAAAACCAACTACATATAAAAATTTCAAAAGTCTCTGTATATTTAGGGTCGTAAGCCTATGCTTAAGTTGTTTGGTCCATTAGACAGGCCCGCCCTGTTGACAGACATGTTTAGCCGTTTAGGTATTGTATTTATATTAAAGTGTTTGCTCCAAGTTGTTGGTTTATGGTAATCTTGCAACTAGATCACTGGTTTTGGTTTTTATCGTCTTAATTTGCTTAATAATTCTACTTTACTTTATTGAATTTGATGATTTTGAAATCTTAAAATTATACCAGAAATCCCAACAATGGTACGAGAGTCTCTTTTGCGAGATTATTGAATCCCTAGTTTTGATATGTGATATTGAAATTGTGTCGTTGTACCTTATTTCTTTATTTTTTATTTTTTGTCTATATTCTTGAATTATATTATCGTTTTGCGGATGTTTTGAAGGTAGAGTTGTAATAGAATAAGATCTCGTAATATTATTTTTATTTCAATTGTAACCAAGAAAAAGACAAGATAAGACACGACTTGAGAAATATATTCAAGAACAAGATCAACAAGACGAAATAACAGACAAGTTGGGGTAATTAAAAATTATGGTAATTTTCGTCCTTATTGTTTGATGCCTAAAATAAATCTTGAAGTATTAAACAATTCTACGCTCAGGTTTACAATTATTATGTTTATTTGATGAATGCAAATTGGTTGTGTTGAAATAGGAAAAATGAATTTTATTAAACAAGCAAAAGGGCTTTAGATCGGGTTTAGGCTCTATTTGAGATAAATTATTTAACTTTAAAAAAACTTTTTGTCAAAAGTGTTTCTTAACTTATTACTTTTTGAAATAAAGTTTTTGAAAATGTATTTTTATTAGCTTTTCAAAAAAAAAAATTTCCCAAAATGACCAAAAATGACATTCATATATGGATAATCATTATAAGGTTATAAGTAGTGGTGGTGGGTTGCGAAAATGATGGGTGCCGGTGGAGGTCGGTGACTCGGTGGTGCGGCGGTGGGTGGCGGAGATGGCGGTGAATAGTGGTGGGTGTTAGTGGTAAGTGGCGGCATTCGCGGTGGGTGGTGGATGGGCGGTGAGTGGCGGCATTCATGATGGGTGGTGGATGGGCGGTGAGTGGCGGCATTCGCGGTGAGGTGGCATCGTTGGTGATGGCTGGCAGTGGCAGGTGGCAATGGGTGGTAGTGGTGGTGGGGGCGGGGGCGGGTGGTGATGCCAGTGGGTGGTAGATTGGGTAAAAGGTAAAAAAGTGATTTTAGATTTATAATTTTATATCAATAAGACATAAGTTATTTTAAAAGGCCATAAGTTTTATCTTTTAAAAAACAACTTATTACAATTTTACAAAAGGTCATTTTTAAAAACTATTATATGTTTGCCAAACACTATTTAAAAAGCCAACATGTCAATAGGTAATTTTAAAATGAAATCCTAAAAAGGGTCTTAGTTACCTTTTAAAGGTTCCAAAATTAAGGAGTTCCTTTCCAATAAAATTGAGGTTTGAATCGAATACATAGAAGGGGTTTTGATTACTAAAACTCAACATATTAATAAAATGAGTTATATTAAATAAAATTGGTTTGCGTTTAACCCTCATAATTTGATATATGATATTAAACTCTAATTATCTGGAAGGAGTTTTATTAAAACCTACCAAGAAAAATGGAGATTTTACAATTAATGAATGAACTAGCATGCTTATTCATTATATTAAAATGATATTTTAAAACAATTAAAATCCTCTTGAAATGGTAAGTAAGGTGCTATTCTTTTAAGATTTTTTAATGGCTAATGAATACATTTTAAGACCTGTCATTCGAGTGAATTCAATGATAAAATGTCACTCATGCTTACAAAACATAGATGACACTGATGACTCGACTTGACCATCATTTTAAATGAAACGGAGGCAATGCTATCTTTGAATTCCATATACAACCCAAGAATCTTAAGCTTTATAAGTGACAAAACGACCAAGTGGGTTAGTCCAACATTGACAATGCCTACCCACATAACCATATTTGTGTATCATGTCATGTTTGGTGCAGGTACGACTATGCTGAAACATGAATCCAAGATTTTATAAGTTAATATGTCAATTAATTATTAAAACACATTTTACGAAAATAATATTTTTTGTTAAAAATATTGGTTTCGCTCCCTCGTTTCAAAAAATTAACATATGTTTTTGTCCCGTAAATTTCCGCCCATACTTTCAAAACGTTCAAGATTCGTCACTGTGTTAGACTTAAAAAAATTGTTTGAAACTGTTTGGGGTGTTCATCGAATCGAATTTCGAATAACTCGAATATTTCGAATCGAATGATTTCGAGTTTTGAATTTTTTAAGAGCATTCGAAATCGATTCGAATCCGAAATCGATTCGAAAAAACCAATTCAAGTTCAAAATTCGAATTCATTTTCCAATTCGAAATTCGATTCTATTCGAATTCGGAATTAAAATTCGATCCGAATTCGATTCCGATCCGAATTCGATTCAAATTCATTTAGAATTCGAATTGTTTTGATTTTAATTTTATTAAAAAAATATTTATACTTGCTATTTTTATATATTCAAAATATCAAATAAACAAAACCTTAAACATTCAAATATCAAATAACCAACATATAAGTTGTAATATTAGAGATTTGATTTAAACTAATAAAATAATAAAAGTTCAATATATAATGCCAATGATAATATACAAAAAACATGAAATGACAAGTAATCAAAATATTATAAATTAACAATCAAAATAATTAATTTTTCAAGCTTTACGAATGACGTTTTTGTTGTGAAAGTTTAGGTTTAGCTTATTTAAAAGTGTTAAAATTATGGGTATTTTATAATTAAATTGACATTTGTGTATAAGCTTTTAGTTTTTATAAATTAAACCACCTAATTAAAAAATCTTTTTTTTTAATATATATAGTAGTATATATAAAATAAAAATATACAAATAATGTAAATTCGAAGTTCTAATCGAATCAAATTAAAAATATGAAATTCGAAATTCGATTTAACATTTTAATTAAATTGATTTAACATTTTAATTAAAGTAATGTAATTAACGAAAATGTAAATGATAATTAAGTATATTAAATACTAGACTATTACTCGTGTGTAACACGAGATTTATATAAAATATTAAATAGTTAGTAATAAAAATTTATAAATTACAAAATAATATTTTGATATGAAATGATTAAATTACATATTAATAAAATTTTAAGTAATAAAAAAATATTCAAAAGTTTAGTTTTTAAAGAAATTATTTTTTTAAAATTTAATACTGAAAATGTCATTAGTTTATAAAAAATTACTATTGAAAATCTATATTTTATAGTCTATTTTATTTGTTAAAAATTTTACTTTTCTAGAATACATAATTTTTAGAAAAAAAATCTTAAAAATAATGATTTAAAATATTTATTATTTCTAAAATTTATTGATTTTAGAAAAATTCATATCTTATAATTTTTAAAGTAAATTTTTTATTAATATTATTCTTAATTTATTATAAAACTTTTTTCAGTGACATCATTAATATTATAATTATTGAATATGAGAGTTCTTAAAATTATTTAATAAAAGTATGCATTTAATGAGATAATAAGAAGAAGCCAAGTGACACTATTGGCCTAAAATTGTGACAAGTGTCAAAATATATTTTTATTTATTATAAAAGTAAGATAAGATGATAGCACTTGTTTTGAAAACCAACTGTTTTAGTTAAATTATTATTTATTGATTATAATTAATTTAATCTTTGAATATTCAAATCCGATATCAAAATTATTGATTAAATATGAATAGTTTGGCGTGATTCAAATTTTAATTCATATTTAAAGAAAATAAATCCAACTTATTTTAAAGAGTAAATCGTTGAAATGATCCATGTGGTTTGGTAATATTTTACTTTTGATCCATATATTTCATAAATTACTTATATTGTCTCAAATTTTAAACATTTATAACACATATATCACTTATGTGAGAGTAATTTGGTCAAATATATGAGGATAATTTAGTGACATAAAATGTTTAAAGTTTGTGAACATATGAATAATTTATGTGCCCATGGTGATAATCAAAGAATTTCAACTAGTGTTTATTGAAATATTATTTACCAAAATAATATTGCTAGAAACATAATCACCAAATTATTACTTTTTGAAAACTTGTTATATTTCTCGCTGCTAATCTCATACGATATATTTCAGAAATTTTTAAAAGCTAAAGAAAAAGTTTCTAGAAAACACTAAAGAAAAAGTTTCAAAAAAAGATTCTTAAAAACTAAAGAAAAGGTTTCTAGAAAAATTTAAAACATTTTGTAAAAAAATGTTATTTAAAAACGTTGTTTGGATGGAAATTACTAATGAAACACTTTTACATTTAGTCTCATCTATTACATAATGTCCACTTTTTACGTTTTAAAAAAATGCTTTTTAATTGCAGTTTTTTTTTGTTTAACTAAAATACATGTTAATTTTTTCTAAAATGCTTTTCATAGATGTTTTGCTTTTATTTATTTTTTTAATTTTGTATATTTTAAAATCGTTTTTGAATAACTTGAAAAATAAATTAGAAAAAAACATTTCAAAGAAACCAAAATTATAAATATAATGATCAGATAATTTTTTTTCGAAATAGTTTCCTTAATTCTGTCCGGAACGTTTCCTTCTAAAATAATTCAACATTTTCAAACATTTTATGAATAGAAAAAAATATTATTATTTTTGTCTAATGCTTTTACTTTTTAAAATGCTTTAGAAAAATACACACATAAATTGTATTTCCTATTAAGCCGTCAAAAATCAATTTTTTTTTTCAGTTCCAATGTAGCATCGTTGATACAATGTTATGAAAATGTGATTTCATGCACTGCCTAAAAAAATCCTTTATTATAAATTATATAATATTTTTTATAAAAAATTAAACAAAACTTTTGAAAAGCACATTTTAATGAAATTTTGAAACGGTATAAATTTTTTCTTGCAAACTATTTTTTAAAAGCAAAAAGATAAAGAAAACATTTAAAAAGAATTAAGCATGTGTTATGCTATAATTTTTATCAATGTTAAACCTACGGTAAACAATCACAAAATCAAGTGATATATAACAAACATAAATGAAATATTTTAGTATTAATAAAGAGACTGAATTATTTACCCAAATTATGTTAGTCTTTTTTTTACTCGATACTTTCTTAAAACTATCAAAAATAATATTAGATTTAACTATTTGTTTCAAACACATACACACGTAGATCGAAGACAAATAAGCACATAAAAATGGTTTTATGTATATTGAATAAATTTAATAATTGTTTTACATGGATTAAATAAATTTAATATGTTATAAACCAATATTTTTAATGAAAATTTGTATACTGGATATCATATAAATTTTGGTGAAATAATAAATTATAAAATTTAATAGTTATAAAATTATATCTTAAAATGAGATGATGTTGAAATTTTCATATAATTTATTAAATTTTAATAAATTATTGGAGCAAAAATATTTACATTTTTATATATAGTTAGTTATATGTTTTAGTTATTAAAATTATTTTTATTAGACAGAAGAGGGGGTTGTTAATTAATAAAAGAAAGAGGCGATGAAAACAAATGAGAAGTAACACATGACAATTTGTTATTCCTTTTAGACTATGAGTCTATGACCATCTGTGATCTTTATAATTTAACCCTTTTATTACAAAAAATCTCTGTAATTCCCAAAACAATTAATCCAATTCTATTAAATAGATATAACTTATTATTGTTATTTTTAATTCCGTTAAAATATTAGAAATATTAAAATTACGTTTCTTATTTCAGAATAAATAAATTATTTTACTTCAAATATAACATAATAAAATAGATGCTGTTAAAATTTCTACAAAAGAATGTCAATATTATACTTTATAAATAGAGAAAAAATATTTATGAATTTTTATAAAACTTTTTTATATTTTTTTTTCACGAGCATAATGTTTATTTTTTAAATAATAAAGTTAGATATGAAAATGAAAAAAATAAGGAAAATAAATAAATAAACATGTGTCATGTGTCAAGTTTTTTATAAAATATTTAGACAATGCAACCTAAACTTTGATTGATGGTACAAGCAGATTATAATTTTAGGGTGACACTTTTTATTTTATATTTTTTTTATCATTTTTACCTATCTCAACTCAACATAAAAGTCACTAATGGTGGTAATGTGGTATTAATGGTTTAAACTCAATTGTATTAAATAATAATAACAAAAAACAGAATAAGTAACCCTCCTGAACTGGGCCCTATCTGTACCGAAATTCAAAAATAAATATTCCATGATGCAATCATGCATGTGACCGTGATACTATTATTATTTATTTATTTATTTTATTAAAAAATATCCCAATTTCTTAACCCACCTCAATCTTGATGTGTAAAGTAACAGTACTGACCTATTAAGCATCAAGAAAGTTTATATGAGATTCTTGAATAATTTAGCTTGATAAAAGTTCATTCTTTTAACCAATTTATATTTTTAGTTTGAATTTATATTTGGGTTGATCAATTTAATCCATATATAGGGTAAGGATATTTTGAAAACCTTTCTTCAATGAGAAAACTGTGAAAACTCATTTTCAACCATAGATTTAATATATAAGTGGTTGAGATTAAACAAGGTTTTTTTGATTTTTTTTAATGTTTCATTAAAATATAAAAAAGGTACATGGAGGTAAAGTGGTAAATTACACATTTGTACTTTACTCAAAAAAGTCACATCTTTCAAGAAAAAAATGACGTCATCTTTTTCCCAGCCACACATGTCACATCGGTTAAAATAAGGCCCTATCCATTTATTAATTCCAAAATATTCCTTGAAACTAATTCTTTAAATGTAACATATACGTAACATAAGTGTAACTACGACGCATGTCATGCATTTCGAATACATTTAAAAAACTTTTAACCACATTTAACATTAATAAAAAACAAAAGGCTCATGATATTCCCTACTTTTCGACATTCACGTTAGCGGAATCGAAACCCTTTGTCTTGCAATTATATGAATCATGCCCAATAACCTAATTCTGACATGTATGAGTGTACGACAAGTCCTATGTGTAAATCATATGTAATACAGTTGTTTCCAATAAAAGTTATTTAAATTGTTATATGTAACCCTTGTGTAACGAACGTAATTTATCCGTAAAACATATGTAATATAGTTGTTCTTAGTAAATCATATGTAATATAGTAAAATAAATATTGTTGTTAATATGTAACATCTTTGTAACGTATGTGCATTAACTGTGTAACAATTTCTTAACATAAAAAACACTTGTAACATCGTTATCTTTGTAATGATGTGTTACCGAATAAATAAAATTCTCATTGACAAAGATCAATGTGAAGACATAACAAAATAACTTTTCTTATGAGATATTGTAGGACCTATATGGTTCAGTGTCATATGATAAATAAATTGTTTAATGGAGAATAATAACTTGCGACTTGCTTCGGTTCATTTACAGGCCAAAAAAAGTGTAAAGAATTAAAAAACTAAACTGAAAAAGGTAAAAACATTGGTAACATCGTTGTATTTGTTATAATGCAGCCTAGGAGGCTGCCTACCCTCCACTAAAAACTATGTGCAAAACATTGGCAACATCGTTGTATTTGTTATGTGTAATGAACGTAATTTATATGTAAAACATATGTAACATATTAAAACAAAGATTGATGTTAATATGTAACACCTTTGTAACATAGGTGCGTTAACTGTTTAACAATTCACAAACCTGAAAAGCATTGGTAACATGTAACAGCCGAAAATTTAGCACATTTGATCGTGCTTGAAATCTACATTAAATTGATAAACGAAGTTATTACAGGGTGATAGTACGCTAGAAATGGTGAACGTGGGCGAAAACCATGCGCGAAACGGAGTCCTGGATTATCCGGAAATGAAAAACGAAGAAAAATTTCAAAGTATGGAAATTTCTGGACTCGTCGCGGTACGCGACGGAGAGGTTGAGGGTTCTCGGCGGTACGCGATGGTCGAAAAATATCTAAGTCTTCCGGATTTCTTCGCGGTACGCGAAGACTTCTGTGGCTTCTTTTTGCGGTACGCGAGGCGTCAGCAGATCGCAAAAATGGTTTAAAAAGTCAAGTTTCATCTAGATGTTTCATTTTGTTCTTATCTTCGACGAGCAGCACCTCAACCACGAAAAATCACTTCCCAAATCCATCAAAGCTTCAATTTTAAAGCTTCTCAAGGTTTAGATCGAACCAGGGAACGTTTCTGTAAGCCCGGATCGTCTTTTTAACCGCAGAACTCCGTCGGATTAGGTAATGGTTCATTCTAACCTTCTAGATTGATTATGATTGATTAAATCTTGTTTTTGAACGTGATGATATAGTTAGGGTTGTTGATTATTGCCTAGATGATGGCTAGGATTGATTTTAAGTGAAGAACTCAAACTGTTAACGGGTAAATCCTTGTTTTGAGCCGTTGTAATGCCCGGTTTGCATGGAATCATAAAAATGGTTATAATAGTTTAGATCATTTGATTATGATAAGGTAGATGATTAGTTTGATTAATCCTTGACATACAAGGTGAAATCCAAGAGTTTCAAACTAGTCACAATCATTAACATACTCATTGGAAGGATTATCTGATGTTCATGATAACAGGCAGATTAGTATGTTAAACATGGTTGTTAAACCCATTCTAATGCTACGTTATGATATTTCATGATATCTGGGAAATCAATAACAAGGATTGATCAGTTCTAAGCCATTAATCTGTCTAGGAACATGTTTTAGCATGATAATCAACAACATTAACTATTTGATGGCTATTAAGGCAAGGTCTTTGACAATGGATGTTCAGAAAGATTTAATCAGGAAGTTAATATGTAAATAACATATTATACGTAAACAAATGCAGGACTATACATTAGCAACGGTTGTAAGTGATTTCGCTACAGTGCGACATCAGGTGAGTTCTAGACGCCCTATTTTTATGTTTAATGTTTTGGGCTGGCATACATGCTTAACGTTATGTTCATGATGTTATGTTCTTAAGATGACGATAAATGAATAATGATATGCCATGAATATGTATGCGTGTTAATTTGTTAATATGATTTGTACATGATGATATTCTAAGTATGATGTGTTCATATTAGTAAGACATGATGATGAGAGGTATGATAACACGCTATGAGGATGATTACATATGTTAAGCTATGATGAAATCCTAGACTGCTAGGATGAAGGTATGATGTAGGATACGAGGAATATGTTCTATTGTAACATGTAAGTGATGATATGATGATAAAGATGCTAGCATGAGATGCTATGATATGATATGTGCCTTTGCTACTAGGGCAGAATGCTATGATGATAAGATGCTAGTATGAAAAGTTTGTGTCAGCCAGAATGTACGTTATGATGATATGATGAAATGATACTGGCATGACATAATATGATGGTCCTTATGATATTAGGACAACGTGATGATGTCATGATGATAAAAGATTAGCATGAAATCATATGATGTTATGATGAATACGATGAATGATCATATGATGCTAGTGTGTCATGTATGATGAAGAAATGATGTTCCTATACGTGTTATAGGAAAATGTATGTATGAGAGTCAACCACGACTATAACTGGGTATGAGAGTCAACCACGACTATAACTGGGTATCAAAGTTGTTATGAGCTATCCTATGTTATCAGGATAACGTTACGATGTTATGCTGATTGTTGATATAGTGCTAGCATAACATGCCATGATGAATGAGGGTAGCTCCAGTACTTGTTACTGGGTAAGTATGGTTGTTCCTGTACTTGTTACGGGATGAGTATGACGTAGCTCCCATATACGCGTTATGGGGTAAGTATGGTAGCTCCAGTACGTGATACTGGGTAAGCATGGTAGCTCCAGTACGTGATACTGGGTAAGCATGGTAGCTCCAGTACTTGTTACTGGGTAAGTATGGTTGCTCCGGAGTAAGAATGGTAGCTCCAGTATGTGTTACTGGGAAAGTATGGTAGCTCCAGTACTTGTTACTGGGTAAGTATGGTAGCTCCAGTACTTGCTACTGGGTAAGTATGGAGTCTTAGGCCGGCATAAGCCCACTGTTCGTATGATGACAGTGGAACGTATGATGATGATGTTCACGATGTTAGAGGACAAGGAAGTCCCGGCTGCGGTTGGGCAGAACCTGAGCACTGCGGTGCGAAGGACTGTTTATGATTATGATGGTTTAAATGATTAAACTATGATATGTTATGTATATGAAATGTGTTATGTTCAGAGTGATTGAGACTGTTGACTTTGATCAACAGTGAATGCTAATGTTTTATGTACAGTAAAGATTTTATTTTTATGAAAACTAGAACTCACCAGCGTAAGCTGACTTGATTTAGCATGTATGTCAGGTTAAGCTTTGGTCAGGAAAGGTAGGGAGCTCAGGCATTCAGATAAAGAGAGTCCGGTGGCATTGGCAATCAATTATGTTTTAATTAAGACATTATTTCATGTTTATCAGACGATGTTCAAATTTCCGCTGCATGTTTATGAAAGTTTTTAGTTTAAGGGCTATGTGTTATGACGAGACCAACGTACGTGGGGTCGCCCGGAATCGGGGCCTCACAAGTTGGTATCAGAGCCATAGTTTGAGAGATCTTGGCGTCTCAAATGCCAAGACTTAAACTGAAAATGGGATTAAGTGATGCGGATTGCCAACCACGGATGAACGAATGCCACGAGCTGAATGCTATGTATGAGTTAAGACGTAGATGTGATGTTAGAAAGGTAGTTAGTGTCATGCATGTTGAGGAGATGGGATGGGAAACGTTTAGAACCTATGAGTTGGGTAAATGGTTAATAACACCTTATCAACGTCATTAACGATTTACAAAGCTTATTTCGTGCTAAACTGATCCTATACTGACTCATCAATTGTTGCATTATGTAGATAGTTAGATGGCTGGACAAGAGGGTAGTCCACGTAAGCAACCACAGGAACCCGAAGAAACACGTATCGAGAATGAAGGACTCGTTAACGAAGATGATCACGAGCACAATGAGCAACCGGAAAGTGAAGACGAGTTTACTCTAGAGCCCATCGTGGTAAAGGCTATTTCTGATGAAGTCTGCAGGATCATGGATGAGAAGATGCCGGCAATGATTGCTAAGGCATTAAAGGATGCATTGAAGGAAAAGTCTGAGGGAACCAAGGAAAGCTCCAAGGGAGATGAGGATGTTGTGATCATCGGAAATAAAAGCGGTGATTCTATGTCAAAGAAACTGAAAGGTTGTGACTACAAGGCCTTCAAAGGATGTAACCCACAGATCTTTGATGGAAAGAAGGATGCAGTGGCCACCTGTCACTGGATATCTGCGATGGAGGCTGTTATCTCCATTAGCGAGTGCCGAATTGATCAAGCTGTCAAATTTGCAGCTCACTCTTTTGTTGAGGAGGCACTTCACTGGTGGAACACTATTAAGCAGTCCAAGTCTGCAGCTGATATGGAGGAGATGACTTGGGAGGATCTGAAAGAGCTGGTCACCAAACATTTCTGTCCCAAGAACGAGCTGGATAAGGTTGAGAGGGAATTTCTGGTGCTGAAAGCTGGAAGTCTGAACCACCGCCAGTACACGTCAAGGTTTAATGAGATGGCCAGACTTGTTCCTCACTTAGTTTCTACCGAGGAACGCAGGGTGAAGTTGTACATGGAGGGTCTGCCTCCAAAAGTAAGGATTCATGTGAAGGCCAATGCTTCCAAGACCTTCGACTCCACTGTGGAACTCAGTGGTATTGTATGGGATGATGTGATGTCTGATGAGCCACTGAAAGAGGAAACAAAGATGAAAGAATCATCCGGGACTAAGAGGGGTCGAACAGACCAACAAAAGTTCTCAAACAAGAAATTGAATCGAGAGGAGATGAGCCGATGCAACAAGTGTGGGAAAAACCACACGGGACAGTGCCTGCTAGGCACTAACTTATGCTTCAGGTGCGGAAAGACGGGACATTTTTCTAACAGTTGCATGAATGTTACTCGATGTTTTAACTGCAATGGGTTAGGACACATGTCCAAGGATTGCAAGAAACCACGGGCTAATGCTTTGGGGTCGGGTAAGAAAGAGGATAAAGGGAAAGGAAAAGCAGAAGGCTAAAGCACGAGTCTTCATGTTGGACCCGGACGTGGTCACAGGTACCTTTTTTTTATCAACAATATTACTGCTTCTGTATTGTTTGATTTTGGTGCCAGTATGAGTTTTGTATCTTCTACTTTCTAAGATGGGTTATCTGGGAAGGTTAAGAAGATAGATTGGGTATTTGATGTGGAGACGACTATTGGTAAGATGACCGGGGTGACTGAGGCTATAGACGATTTTTATGTTTAGATAGGAGGTCATAAGTTCCCAGTATAATTGTTTTTTTTGTCTATAACCTTGGAAGGTTTCGATGTAGTTTTGGGCATAGATTGGTTAGCCAAATACGAGGCTAACATTGTATGTCAACGTAAGTTGATATGTTTATGTGCGATGGATGGGAGCTCCGTAACGATTTATGGTGATAAAGTGATGTATGCACCGAAGATCATTTCGATGATGAAGGCTGATGTTATGATGAGGCGAGGGTGTGTAGCCTACTTAGCCTAGGTGATTGAGGAACATACGGATATGAGCACGATTGATGATGTACCCGTGGTGCGTAACTTCCTTGATGTATTCCTTGAGGAATTGCCTGGATTACCACCGGAACGGGAAATTGAGTTCCAAATCGACTTAGTGCTGGGGGCACAACCCGTTGCCAAAACACCTTACCGTTCAGCTCCCACCGAAACGAAGGAAATGATGGCCCAGCTACAAGAATTCCTTGATGAAGGTTTTAAACGACCGAGTGTCTCTCCTTGGGGAGCCCCGGTGCTGTCTGTAAAGAGGAAAGATGGTAACATGTGAATGTGTATTGACTACAGGGAACTGAATAAATTGACCATAAAGAACAGGTATCCTCTACCTAGAATTGATGATTTGTTCGATCAATTGCAATGTGCAAGCTGGTTCTCAAAGATAGATCCCCGATCTGGTTACCATCAGTTGAGAGTTCGAGAGCAGGATATTCCAAAGACTGCTTTCCATACATGTTATGGACATTACTAGTTTCTCGTATGTCATTTGGATTGACGAATGCTTCTGCAGCATTTATGAATTTGATGAACATGGTATGTC
Source organism: Mikania micrantha (assembly GCA_009363875.1). NCBI lineage: Eukaryota > Viridiplantae > Streptophyta > Magnoliopsida > Asterales > Asteraceae > Mikania > Mikania micrantha. The sequence goes on from CM018687.1 coordinate 6,012,334, forward strand.
AACCGATGCTGGACCGATCGGTGATAGTGTTTATTGATGATATTTTGATTTATTCAAAGAATAAGGGAGACCATGCTTGCCACGTACGTGAGGTATTGGAGATCCTGAGGAAAAAGAAACTGTATGCTAAATTCTCCAAATGCGCTTTCTGTACGAGAGGTACAATTTCTGGGTCATGTGGTGAACCCAGAAGGCATTATGGTAGATTCAGCTAAAGTTGAAATAGTTATGAAATGGAGCGTTCGAAGTCACCTACGGAAGTACGCTGTTTTCTTGGTTTGGCCGGTTACTATCGGAGATTTATTCAAGACTTCTCCAAGATAGCGACACCACCGACGAAGCTCACGAGGAAAGATGTAAAGTACGAATGCGGCCTGAACCAAGAACAAACGTTCACAGTGCTAAAGGAGAAACTTACCCAAGCTCCTGTCTTAGCACTGTCGGATGGAAATGATGATCTCGTTGTGTATGCTGATGCATCACGACATGGCTTATGCTTCACGCCAGACTTTCGGGACGAACTCAAGCAGGCGCAACAGGAAGGATTGAAAGAAAAGAATGTAAGTTTGAACGTGTCTTCAGACAAGTCAAGAACTTGGAAGACGAGATGAAACGATTCTACCCACATTTGTTTGAGACGTAACAGGTTTCGAGGACGAAACCTATTATAAGGAGGGTAGATTTGTAACAGCCGAAAATTTAGCACATTTGATCGTGCTTGAAATCTACATTAAATTGATAAACGAAATTATTACAGGGTGATAGTACGCTAGAAATGGTGAACGTGGGCGAAAACCATGCGCGAAACGGAGTCCTGGATTATCCGGAAATGAAAAACGAAGAAAAATTTCAAAGTATGGAAATTTCTGGACTCGTCGCGGTACGCGACGGAGAGGTTGAGGGTTCTCGGCGGTACGCGATGGTCGAAAAATATCTAAGTCTTCCGGATTTCTTCGCGGTACGCGAAGACTTCTGTGGCTTCTTTTTGCGGTACGCGAGGCGTCAGCAGATCGCAAAAATGGTTTAAAAAGTCAAGTTTCATCTAGATGTTTCATTTTGTTCTTATCTTCGACGAGCAGCACCTCAACCACGAAAAATCACTTCCCAAATCCATCAAAGCTTCAATTTTAAAGCTTCTCAAGGTTTAGATCGAACCAGGGAACGTTTCTGTAAGCCCGGATCGTCTTTTTAACCGCAGAACTCCGTCGGATTAGGTAATGGTTCATTCTAACCTTCTAGATTGATTATGATTGATTAAATCTTGTTTTTGAACGTGATGATATAGTTAGGGTTGTTGATTATTGCCTAGATGATGGCTAGGATTGATTTTAAGTGAAGAACTCAAACTGTTAACGGGTAAATCCTTGTTTTGAGCCGTTGTAATGCCCGGTTTGCATGGAATCATAAAAATGGTTATAATAGTTTAGATCATTTGATTATGATAAGGTAGATGATTAGTTTGATTAATCCTTGACATACAAGGTGAAATCCAAGAGTTTCAAACTAGTCACAATCATTAACATACTCATTGGAAGGATTATCTGATGTTCATGATAACAGGCAGATTAGTATGTTAAACATGGTTGTTAAACCCATTCTAATGCTACGTTATGATATTTCATGATATCTGGGAAATCAATAACAAGGATTGATCAGTTCTAAGCCATTAATCTGTCTAGGAACATGTTTTAGCATGATAATCAACAACATTAACTATTTGATGGCTATTAAGGCAAGGTCTTTGACAATGGATGTTCAGAAAGATTTAATCAGGAAGTTAATATGTAAATAACATATTATACGTAAACAAATGCAGGACTATACATTAGCAACGGTTGTAAGTGATTTCGCTACAGTGCGACATCAGGTGAGTTCTAGACGCCCTATTTTTATGTTTAATGTTTTGGGCTGGCATACATGCTTAACGTTATGTTCATGATGTTATGTTCTTAAGATGACGATAAATGAATAATGATATGCCATGAATATGTATGCGTGTTAATTTGTTAATATGATTTGTACATGATGATATTCTAAGTATGATGTGTTCATATTAGTAAGACATGAGGATGAGAGGTATGATAACACGCTATGAGGATGATTACATATGTTAAGCTATGATGAAATCCTAGACTGCTAGGATGAATGTATGATGTAGGATACGAGGAATATGTTCTATTGTAACATGTAAGTGATGATATGATGATAAAGATGCTAGCATGAGATGCTATGATATGATATGTGCCTTTGCTACTAGGGCAGAATGCTATGATGATAAGATGCTAGTATGAAAAGTTTGTGTCAGCCAGAATGTACGTTATGATGATATGATGAAATGATACTGGCATGACATAATATGATGGTCCTTATGATATTAGGACAACGTGATGATGTCATGATGATAAAAGATTAGCATGAAATCATATGATGTTATGATGAATACGATGAATGATCATATGATGCTAGTGTGTCATGTATGATGAAGAAATGATGTTCCTATACGTGTTATAGGAAAATGTATGTATGAGAGTCAACCACGACTATAACTGGGTATGAGAGTCAACCACGACTATAACTGGGTATCATAGTTGATATGAGCTATCCTATGTTATCAGGATAACGTTACGATGTTATGCTGATTGTTGATATAGTGCTAGCATAACATGCCATGATGAATGAGGGTAGCTCCAGTACTTGTTACTGGGTAAGTATGGTTGTTCCTGTACTTGTTACGGGATGAGTATGACGTAGCTCCCATATACGCGTTATGGGGTAAGTATGGTAGCTCCAGTACGTGATACTGGGTAAGCATGGTAGCTCTAGTACGTGATACTGGGTAAGCATGGTAGCTCCAGTACTTGTTACTGGGTAAGTATGGTTGCTCCGGAGTAAGAATGGTAGCTCCAGTATGTGTTACTGGGAAAGTATGGTAGCTCCAGTACTTGTTACTGGGTAAGTATGGTAGCTCCAGTACTTGCTATTGGGTAAGTATGGAGTCTTAGGCCGGCATAAGCCCACTGTTCGTATGATGACAGTGGAACGTATGATGATGATGTTCACGATGTTAGAGGAGAAGGAAGTCCCGGCTGCGGTTGGGCAGAACCTGAGCACTGCGGTGCGAAGGACTGTTTATGATTATGATGGTTTAAATGATTAAACTATGATATGTTATGTATATGAAATGTGTTATGTTCAGAGTGATTGAGACTGTTGACTTTGATCAACAGTGAATGCTAATGTTTTATGTACAGTAAAGATTTTATTTTTATGAAAACTAGAACTCACCAGCGTAAGCTGACTTGATTTAGCATGTATGTCAGGTTAAGCTTTGGTCAGGAAAGGTAGGGAGCTCAGGCATTCAGATAAAGAGAGTCCGGTGGCATTGGCAATCAATTATGTTTTATTTAAGACATTATTTCATGTTTATCAGACGATGTTCAAATTTCCGCTGCATGTTTATGAAAGTTTTTAGTTTAAGGGCTATGTGTTATGATGAGACCAACGTACGTGGGGTCGCCCGGAATCGGGGCCTCACATAACATCATTACATTTGTTATGATGCGGCCTAGGCGGCTGCATATATAAGGAACACAAACATTTAAACGAGCAGGGTTTTCTTGTTCGTGTTCGTTCGTTAATACTAAACATGAATGGTTCGCGAAATAGAAGAACATAAGTAAACGAACATAACTAAACTAAAATAAACAAACATGACTAAAGAAGCAAAACAATCATTATTGAACACAAATAGTTAAACAAACATGAACGAACAAATGAATTCTAAAGTTGGATTGATATTAACCCATTTCAGTTAATAAATAAATTAAAATTCCGTGTAAAATAAACGAACGTTCACAAATGTAAATGAACAAATGAGACGTGTGTTCATGTTCGTTAATTTACTAAATAAACTTACATGAACGAACTTTTTACTTGTTTACTAAACGTTTGGTTCATTTACAGGGGTCAAAAGTGTAAATAATTAAAAAACTAGACTAAAAAAGGTAAAATCATTGGTAACATCGTTGTATTTGTTATGATGCGGCCAAGGAGGCTGCCTAGGCGCTAGGCTCCCCTCCACTAAAAACTATATATAAAACATTGGTAACATCGTTGTATTGGTTATGTGTAATGAACGTAATTTATATGTAAAACATATGTAATATAATTGTTCTAAGTAAAACATATGTAACATAGTATAAAAAAGATTAGTGCTAATACGTAACACCTTTGTAACGTAGGTGCATTAACTGTGTAACAATTCACAAACCTGAAAAACATTGGTAACATCATTACATTTGCTATGATGTGGCCTAGACGGCTGCCTATATAGGGAACACGAACATTTAAACGAACATGGTTTTCTTGTTCGTGTTCATTCGTTAAGAAACTTAGTGTGTTCGTGTTCGTTCATGTTCGTTCGTTAATTGTATACATGAATGGTTCACGAACATAGTTGAACATAAGTAAACGAACATGACTAAAAAACAAAGCAACCATTATTGAACACAAATAGTTAAACAAGCATGAACGAACAAATGCACACGTAACAATACACATGATTTGCCTTTCAGTGGTTTGTTTTGAGGAGTGAAGAAATGAGAGTGGTTTGTTTCGAGGAGTGAAGAAATGAGAGCGATGAGACCTATATTTACAGTTTAAATATTAGGTTTAGAAGGTTGAAAAATCAAAGGGAATGAGAGTAGGGACTTTTGTTAATTATGGTTACTTGGTTAGTAATGTTTTGAAAATTGTTGATTTTGTTTTACTTAGCTACTATCACATTTGAAAGATTATATGAACCAAGTTGTGTAAACCAAATGAATTCGAACTAATTGCAAACATGTAAGTAACTTCAAATTGCACAAATTACATTGTTGTATGACATACTTGTCATAAAATCAGAGACTTACACATTTAAGAATAAAATAAGGTGTTTACAATTTGATATATTTTACCAAAATTAAATTGATATAACATTTTAATTAAAGTAATGTAATTAACGAAAATGTAAATGATAATTAAGTCTATTAAATACTAGACTATTACCCATGTGTAACACGGGATTTATATAAAATATTAAATAATTATTAATAAAAATTTATAAGTTACAAAATAATATTTTAATATAAATGATTAAATTACGTATTAATAATACACATGATTTGTCTTTCAGTGTATATAAAATCCCGAAAGTTGTAAAAAACAAAATTATATATATATATGTACACACATAGATACTGTAAAACATACGTAACAAAAATTAGGAATGTTTGATGTGTACAAATAATGAAATCTGTCAAAACACATTTGATGGGTAAAAAAAAAGAAAAAAATACATACATTCAAAAAGACATAAATACCCTTCAGAGTAATTTAATGGGGATGGTGATCTGGCAAATTATGGACCACATGTTAGGGTTTTTATGGTTTTCTCATTGAGGTGTGGTTTTTATTTTATACTTTTCATATATATATATATATATATGATTGTGAACAAATAATAATCCACTCTTAAAGCAATAACCCAGATAACTTTGCCAAGATGAAGCCAAATCTTGGATTTTTTTTTGAATATCATTGTAACACATTTGGAACACTATGTTCTTTCATGAGTTTGCGAAAATTCACCACCGTTTGAGAGTTTACATCGTTGTAAGTTTTGGGCCTAAAACAATTACTGTGTTTTAAATCAAAAACTTACAACGATGACATCTTTTAAACGATGATGAATTTTCACAAACTCATAAAAGAACATAGTGTTCTAAATGTGTTACAATAATGTTAAAAAAAATTCAAGATTTGGCTTCATCTTGGCAAAGTTATCTGGGTTATTGCTTTAAGAGTGAGTTATTATTTGAACACTTCCATATATATATATATATATATATATATATATAAATATATAAATATAATCAACAAATAGTCCCCTTTAAGATTTCCAAATGGGTTTTAACATGTCCAAATGAAAACAAGAAAGTAATTATTGTGAAAATCCTTAAAGAGATTCTGCTCATTATATAATATAATTTTTTTACAAAATATTTTGAGCTCAAATTTTATGAAGTGGGTTGTAAAGCCTCTTAATTATGGACTTGATTTTAGTATTTATAGTTTGTGAGATTAAATCGGGTCATTTGATGTTTTCATATACTCATAGTTATTATTATAATTAAGTCATAAAAATATTTATCTTATTCATGTATGTTTTTGTTTTAGTATATATAACCCACTAATTTTTTTTGAATGCAAATATTATCTCCTACTAAACTAATCCAAACTAGTTACACTATTGCATGGGTTAGAACACATGACCTACCATTTTAAGAGGCAAAGCCTCTACCAAGTGGGCTAGTCCCACATTGGCAACCCGCAAATTTATTAACCCTACAACCAATCAATTACATGTTTAAACAATATATACGTACATAGAAATGATCAATATGTAGCTCACTCCTAATGTGTTAAACTCGTACAACGTTATCAAGATCAATCAAAACAATTATTTACTATCATTGTTACATATGTATAACACTTCCTTCATTTACGTAAATGTGTAACTTCGTCACTGTTTAAAACTTAAATACAGTGTAACTTTTAGTTACATTACCTTGATAATAATTTTTGATACAATATAACTTAAATCATTCATACAATTAAACTATATAAAAAAGTATAGGAGATTCATACCTTCATTTTATTTAATTTTTCGTTGGATAGTTATACTAATTTTACCATTTAACTTGTTTATATCTCTTATCAGATTATCATTGGCACATTTTCTTGTTTACACATTTATTTTGTCCATCCAAAGTCCATACCTACATCTCTAGAAACTATATCATTAAATACAAAGATTAATCCTCATTCTATAGTAGGCATCTCACATTTTTTAGGTTTAAAAAAAAAAAAAACCTTACATAAAACTAAAAGGTAACAAATTAAACATTTAATGAGTGATGGAGTGATAATCACATGACTTTGCAGTTTCATTTTTCAATTTTGTTTCCATCATTTTTTTTTGTCATGCCGACAGAAGTTTTAAATTTTTTTATTCTTGTTGATTAAGACGGTCTGCAATGCGTCTTTAGGGGCTGGTTCACGTCTCATGTGGACGGCTGCCTCTTCAATAGATGCAATGGAGCGCCCCACACTTTTTCCATCTTGCACTTCCGAAAGTGCAATCAAGTGCAAAGAAATGGTGGAAAGGATGTGAAAAAGGGATTATGTATGTGGAAAGAATGAGTTGCAATTAAAAAGATGAGAGAAAATGCATGTGAAAAGAATGAGAAAAAAGTTGATGTGTCAATGATGACTAAGATGATATAGTAAATACATCATTTCGTATTACGGGAAGGTTAACAACCTTTTTTCTACTAGCTAACGCTATCAAACGATTCAACACGTCAAAATGACAAATGCAACTAAGCTCATATTATTAAGAAGGAAACCCATAAATTCATATTACCCCATAACTCAACCTAGATCATTATAGGTACAAAATTTTTTTATAAAAAAAAATTAAAAAATTTAAAAAAGTAAAAAAATGACAAAAAGAATAAAGAAAAAAAATGGTGTTACATATTTGGCTCATTTAAAACCAAAGTACCAATTTTCAGAACGTACGATTTGGCATTTACTCCAATGGCGGGGTAAAGTTTTGATATCAAAAACCTAAATCTCACTTTCTCTCTGTATCTGCATATGATCATCATACATTTGCCGGTGATTCCGGCAGCAGATCGATGGAGTGACGGTGGCGGACGGTGGTTCGAGATAAACCTAATTCTGCGTTCATTAATCATGCAGCTGATCACAAATTTCAAGTTTCAATCTCTCTAATTCGATGAGTTGAAGTTCCGTCTCTCTGTAATTGCTTAATTAACTACAGTAGTTAATTTGATGTAAAATTACAGCTTGGTAAACAAATCTCCATTAACGCGTGATGTCTATGAGAGAGAGAAACTAGAGAGAGAGAGAGAATTTCATTTCCGCGTTTAATTTTCTATTTATCCATCATATTTCACACATCGACAATCTGCCACTATCCATTGCGTGTTTCTGTGTGAATCAGTGTACATAATATATACACATATGATATATATGTAAGTATATATGTATGTCATCTCTCTCATCTTTCTCTCTTTCGTGGAATATAGTTTAAGTGAGTACTGAGTAGCATTCAAGTCGATCTTTCGCGTGATTGGGAGAATATTTTCTTAAATTCACTCTCAAGTTCTGCACAATCAGTGTAAGGATACAAAATAAATGGGATGTTGCAGTAAGAAATGATTGAAGATTGCAGAATAACAGAGTGAAATTTCAGATTTTGCTTGAATTTCTTGCATCTATTCAAGGTAAGAGTTATTTTTCTTTTTTTTTTTCTTTGGTTTATTACTATTCAATACAACTAATTTTGTTGTTTTCTTCCTGTTTTTAATGGATTCTGATCCTATGTATGTGATATTTATTACATCTGATTTTTTTTCTTTTTTCAATTTGGAGTTTGGTGATCAACTTCATGAAAAAAGAACTATACTTGGTATCACTAATATGATTTAGGTTTAATGGATCTAGTACATGAACAAAATCTTACACTGATCATCTTTACTGCTTTTTAATTTAATTTTTTATTATTATTTTTTTACATTTAGGGATTTTGTTAGATTGCTCTGTTTTTTGAATGTAGGAGAATGTCACGGCCACTCCACCGAGGTTTTTCTGGAGGGGTGAGAATTTCAGGCAACAGTCAAGATTTCTTGGAAGACTCTCAGATGAAAATTAAACGAGAAAAGGAAGAATTTGATAAAAATCGATTATCCGCTGATCATAGATGTTCTTGGAATCCCTTTCATTTTTTATTTACATCTAGTTCACCATCCAAACAAGGTGTTCCTGGAAATGGTTTTATTGTTCATGATTCATTCAGCCCTGTATCTTCAAGAAATTGCTATAAACTAACTTTATCTTTACTTAAGTTCAGTTTATTTGTTATTGTAATTCTTGCACTTACGGGGTGGTTTTGGTGGACAATATCACTCACAACTGCTTCTAGAAATCACTCATTTCATGGGTACAGACGACTTCAAGAGCAACTGGTTTCAGATTTGTGGGACATTGGGGAGCTCTCACTTGCTGCTTCTAGATTAAAAGAAGCTGAATTTTGTTCTCTGGAGTCTGAAAATTACACACCTTGTTTCAATACAAGTGAAAATCTTGAATTGGGTTTGACCGATGGTCTAGAACACGACCGCCATTGCGGACCCACATCAAAACATAATTGCTTAGTTCTTGCTCCTTCTGGGTACAAGATTCCTCATAGATGGCCTACTGGAAGAGATGTTATCTGGATTGATAATGTGAAAATAAATGCACAGGAGGTACTTTCATCAGGGAGTCTGACAAAAAGGTATACTTTGGTTTAAAACAATATGAAAAAACTATCTAAATTATTTTTTATTATGTATTACTTAATGGTTGTGGATGGCTGGATGCAGGATGATGTTGTTAGATGAAGATCAGATTTCATTTAGTTTTGCATCTTCTATGGTTGATGATAGCATCGAAGACTATTCACATCAGATTGCAGAAATGATTGGTTTAAGAAATGAATCTTACCTTGTACAAGCCGGGGTAAGTGAAATTGTGAAAAATACCTTTTGAAATCACTGTGATTTAAATCATTTAATACAACTTTTTTTATATCTTATAGACATTTTAATAAATTTAGGGGTAATTTACTATTTTATGCATAGGCCACCCTAATATTAAGAACTTTTACTGAGGCCACCCAAATATTAAAACAACTTTAGAGACCAGATACGTATCAATTTTGCTTTGTATACCGATTCCAACAAAGAAAAAAAAACTTGCTGGTAAATTGTAAACAATAAAATACCCCAAATTAAAGGTTTTTGATTACTTGTGTGGCCTAGGTATACATTACCTCGACAAATAATGATACGTTTGCTTGGTAAATTCGAAAGGTATAATCCATTTTCTTTTTTCTTTTTTGATTTGGGATAATTTATTAGAGATTTATATGTTAATAACAACATTTTCTTACAAATTTCTACACTTTATTATCAGGTGAGAACGGTATTGGACATAGGTTGTGGGTTTGGTAGCTTAGGAGCACATTTATTTCAGAAGCAGCTTTTGACAATGTGTATAGCAAATTACGAGTCTTCAGGGAGTCAAGTTGAAATAACTCTTGAAAGAGGTCTTCCTGCAATGGTTGCTTCTTTTACTGCAAAAAGATTACCGTTCCCATCACTTTCTTTTGACATGGTACACAGTGCATGGGATGGGACTACGTGGAATCACAAAGGTACCTTTCTGTTAGGCTGTTAGCTAAAGCTCAATTATCTTTAGGTAGAATTTGTTTTACACATTAAGATTTTAGTTTTGTGAGTAGCACTTATGTGGTGTGAGGAGATTGAATATGTGAATGTGGGATATAACACATCTTGTTAAAAGTTAAAAATATCAAATAATGTGTGTATCCTTCTCTGTTTCGTAATTTCATATCAACCATGTTACCCTTTTAAAAACAATGACATCATGTTTTACCATTGCATATTAGATAAAAAGCTCTTTGACAGAATAAACAAATAGGAAAACTTCTTTATAATGTAACATATCTCAACACATGACGATTTGTTCTTTTATTCAGTGAAACAAGTTGTTTAAGTAATTGATTTTATTTCTCTATACTATACAATGGATATATATGATTATTTAATGTTTTGAAAGGGTATATATGAACATTTAATCTTTTAGGAGGCTATACATACAAAATTGCCCCGTGAAAACATGGCACAAAAAATGGAGAATAAATGTTGACAAGATAAGAGATAACTCTGGATGGGTTGAGAAACATAAAAAGTTGTTACCCACAGTTAATTAAACTGAATAAATATCTTCTTGAAATTTGATTTATTTTTTCTTATTGTTACATGTTTAGTTAGATTTATTATATACCAAAACTAACCTAACATAGAATACAGTTTTACAACTTCTATTATTAAACTGAGCAAATATCTAACTCTGTTTTTTTTTTTAATTAGATGGTATGCATTTGATAGAAGCTGATCGAATTCTTAGGCCTGGTGGATACTTTGTTTGGACCTCAGCAGATGCAAACACACGGGCTTATGGTCGGAACAAAGAAAATTTAAATGTAGGGGATTTTGTGCGTAATTTCGCAAAAGATCTCTGCTGGGATTTATTGTCACAACAAGACAAAACTGTTGTATGGAAGAAACCTAGTAATAAAGATTGTTATGCTTCCAGGTAAGACCTCATCCATACATACAACAAACTTTCAATCATTGCTGTTGAAATTTCTTGTTTTTTACGTTTGCTGCTAATATCTATACCCTGAAATTTATTCTGTAGCATATAAAATTTTTAACTTTTCATGCAGCCCGTGTAAAAAAGCCATAATAGAGTACACCGTGGTCTGAAATCCTGAATTTTCCACTTATAGTAGTTACAAAAGAAAAAAGATTGTTAAATACTTAAAATGACAAAACACTCACGAGTGATTATCCTGTTTTGAACTTTTTTTTTTATTTTATTTATTAGGAGCCATGGATCTGGTCCTTTGTTGTGCAAAGTGGGCCGTGATGTTGAATCACCTTATTATCATCCGCTAGAGGCATGCATTGGCGGAACTAACAGTCGCCGGTGGATTTCAATTGAAAAAAGGCCAAAATGGCCTTCTAGAGCCACATTGAGCTCCACGGAACTCACTGTTCATGGTAAGAGGTTTCTTACATTATGATAAAAAGGTAGTTGTGACTCGTGTTATATTATATCGAACTAACCAGCTCTAGTCTGATTTCTGTTTAGGGTAAATCAACTAGGCAAGGGAAACCATAAAAAATTATTAATGCACCAAGTCAAAAATTTAATCATAGTCAAAATTCGCCAACGCAACAGGTCAACGACTGTTGCATCATAAACTGAAATTTTGGAAGTCGGTTACCTTAAATCAAGTCTATTAAAACTCTGATAATTTTATCTGGCCTACAAAAGTGGGTTACCAAAGATTCAAATTGGATCAGACTTGCTGTTCACATTACATTTAATCTGTCTTAAAACAAGTGTTCACTTTTAAAAATGGATTATTATCATTTATTAATTTTCCATTTTACCCTAATTACTCAAATCACTAAGGCCTTGTTTAGGATTTCATTTAAGAATAACTTATTGACTTATTGGCTTTTTCAAAAAGGCAATATGTGAATAAGTTGTTTGTCAAACTTAAAAAGGACTTTTGAAAACAACTTTTTGTAAAAGGGTAATAAGTTGTTTTTCAAAAGCTAAAAATTCTAGCTTTTCAAAATGACTTATGACTTATTGACATAAAATTATAAATCTACCCCACTCTTACCCTTTACCCAATAACTTTAAAATGATGTCAATAAAAAAAATGTCCTTTTTAGTCATTTCAAAATTTTATTTTTGAAAAGTTAATCAAAACACATTTTTAAAAACTTCATTTCAAAAAGTCATAAGTTAATAAGGACTTTTAACAAAAAGTAGTCCTTTTAAACTTAAATAAGCAATCCCAAACAAGGCCTAAATCTTGCAATTTTGGTATCTTAAATGCATTAATTTAGGTATTTTTACATATATCTTCTTACTAAAAGTTTTTATTACATATTTATCCAACCCTTAAAATAAATTAAATATTTCCCCCAAGGGGAAATATGTAATTGACTTTTTATTTGAAAGTGGAAATATGTTTTAGGAGACGAAATATGTAATTAACTTTTTTACTTGGATAAATATGTAATAAATGAACTTAGCAAGAGGAAATATGTAAATGCCTCATTAATTTAATTCCGCATTAGTTACACATATTTCTAATCTGGTTTATTTTTGTTTGTGGACAATTATTTTTGGGTAAGAGGGAGTACCTTTAGTTCTAGGGGTGTAAATGAGTCGAGTCTAAGCCAAGCTCGCTATGACTTGAGCTCGGCTTCTTTTGACTAAAAGAGAGCTTGAGCTCAAGTTTGGCTTGTTTAGAGATCTAATTTCAAAACTCGAGCTCGGCTCGTATGGATATTTTCAAGCTCGAGCTCAAGATCAACTTATTTATTACTTAATTATTTAATTTATATATTGTTATTATTAATTATTAATTTTACATATATTTATAATTATAAATTTCATATATAACATAATATAAATATTAAATAATTACTTTTATCATAACTTTATATATAAAAATAATTATTTATATTAATATATACCTATTATTCAAGTTAAATTTATATAAATAAAAGGCTCGTTTAGGTTCACGAGTTGAATCGAGCTTGATATGTGAAGCTCAAGCTCGAGTTCAATAACTAAACAAGTCGTATCTTAATGTTCGGGCTCGTTTAGGCTCCGCTTACACCTGTAATTAGCCCTAAATTATATAATGTATCATAAATGGAACATTGTTCAAAGAAAATGAGAAAATAGTCAAACTATCATCCTATGCGAAAGAATAACTTGATTATCATCATCTTCTTAATCAGGTTTGCTTTCTGGTGATCTTGTTGAAGATGATCTTAACTGGAAATCCTCAGTCATAAATTATTGGTCTCTACTCTCTCCACTTATATTTTCGGACCATCCAAAACGACCGGGAATTGAGGATCCGATCCCACCTTATAACATGGTCAGGAACGTGTTGGACATGAATGCTCATTTTGGTGGTTTTAACTCCGCCTTATTAGAAGCTGGGAAATCTGTATGGGTCATGAATGTGGTTCCCACAAGTGGGCCCAACCACCTTCCCCTTATCTTAGACCGAGGCTTCCTTGGTGTGTTACATGATTGGTATGCATTCTATATTTTTTTTCCGACCTCTTGGGTGGGTTGAATTTTGACCCGTTAACTTACAAATGGGCCTACTTTGGGTTGGGTTTTTACAATTCAAACATGTCAAATCAAAAAAGCTAATAGGTTGAAATTCTCCCAAAGTTTATTTTTAATGCAACCAACCAACACGAATTGTTTTATTCATATGCTAGCTTATTGACATGTGTATTACAATTTACACAGAGTTGTATAAAAAATAAGCATTACAAAGCAATAGTGAATAAAATGTATTTTATAAATCTTTAAACACTTTTTGAACAATACAAATAAGATTTGAAGATTCTAAATTTTTAAAATTATTAATTAAAAATAGAAAGCTTGTTTGATTAGATTTTCATTAATATTTAAATAAAATGAATATGAATTTTTATTTTAAATTTGGAAGATTGACTTAATTGCATTAAATGAAATTTATCTTTAAATTTGTTAAGTATATCATGTTTATAGCCAGCCTAGACCTCACATGGCAGATATAATATATAATTATTATATAGGCTAGAAATACGACATGTGTTATTTTGTTATTCTTTTATCATATGAAATTTAACATAAGAAGCCGACCGATCTTGTAGGTGTGAAGCGTTTCCAACGTATCCTAGAACTTATGATTTGGTTCATGGCGAAGGCCTTTTATCATTAGAAACTGCAAAGCGACGGCGTTGCAGTATGCTGGATGTTTTCTTTGAGATAGACCGGTTACTCCGCCCTGAGGTAATTCAATAAATAATATTTTACAATTTAAGATGGTATAATTTGAGAAAACTAGAAATTATCCTTACTTCTTTACATTTATGGCAACTCGTATGTTTTTAGGTAGGGTTGGTATTCTGATAATCCCTAACTTCTTTTATGACATGATTAAACCTATTTAATAAAAAGTATTCTGTATAAATTTATACTTTTTATAAAAATAATTAAAATTAAGAGGGTAGGCTATATCATTTCTCTTTCTTGATACATAGAACACGTAAAAATTATAGATGGGATAAAAATTAGTTTAATGAGTTGTTTTCATGTTTGAGATTTGTGTTTAATCACATAAATTGCTGATGTGATGGTTGATGTCGTTGATGTCCTGCTAGAACCATACAATATGACAATATGTAGGAATGCTTATGTGACAACAAATCTGAAGTTTGAAAAAAAGAACTTTTTTTATTTGTTATTTAAGATAATAATAATTAATTATCGAATAAATTTATTATGAAGAGTGAAAAAATGATTTCTTTTAAGTTTTAATGTTTAAAGATGATTATAAAAAATCTCATCAGACAATAAGTTGACAACGAAGATACCACATCAGCAATTTTGTTATTAATTATTAAATAATTAAAGATAAATTAACCATCCATCATCAATATTCTTTTATCTTTGGAAATTTGAATTTATCTTCGTATAAGCGTTTTTTCTTAAAGTGTTTTTTTTTTTCTAAAATATATATTTTTTATTTATTTAGAAAGTTTTTTTAATGTTTTTTTACAAAACATTTTTTTTTCTAGTTTTCATTTTTTTTTTTCTATTTTCTTAAACACGTTTTTAGTTTTTATTTACTGCACATGTTTAAACGTAAAAAAAATAAAATAAAATAAGGGGAAAAAAAAACTTTTTAAAGTAATATTTTTTTCACATGTTTAAACTCATAGTCAAATGATGTAATTTAGGCCCAACGGCTTGGTGAATATTCTCGTAGTGATAGTCTCTATGAATCGGCTAATTGAGTTATTTGTTCATGTGTAAATTTATATAAATGGGTTTTTTTTAAAAAAATATTGTGGCAATGAATTGCAGGGTTGGGTGTTACTACGCGACACATCATCTTTGATCGAAGCTGCAAGAACAATCACGACACGACTAAAATGGGAGGCACGCGTTGTCGAAATCGACAGCAACAGCGACGAAAAACTTCTCGTCTGCCAAAAACAGTTGATAAAAAGGCGGTCAAACTAAAAGTCAACATCCGAGTATTGATCGGTTTTGCTAATCTTGGACAATTTATTAGTAGAAAGAAGTTCTACTTGAGAAACTTTCAAAATCAAAAATCCTGTGGGAGCCGTAAGGCAAACATGGGTTACATGACGAATTACAGGCTTAAGAATTTTACATTTATATATTTTTTTAATTTTTTTTATTAATTATTTATATCGTTTATAAACTTATACGAAACCATTAATATAATGATGGTTATATAGAAATAAGAAGTTGGATTTGTGTTAGTTGTAATATATAAAGTCTTGGATGATGATGATATTAATTATGTTGTAGAGTTTTATGGTTTTTTTTCCTTCTCATCCCTTTGATATGATTTGTTTCATATGATAGAGGAGAGGGTTAAATAGCTAAAAAAAAATTATGTTTTCATAAAATTAAATGTTTCGTCTTTTATATTAATTTCATCTTTTATCTAAACTAATTATTTCATGTTCCCTCTATAAAACTAAGAGGTGTGACATTATTATTTAAGTTTGAAGAAATTATAGTTTTGGCTCATGTGGTTTTAATGTTTTAACTGTTTCAATCTAAAATATAATTTTCTATCAATGTAGCCCTATTGTTTAAACCACTAAAGGATTTCGCTCTCAAACCTAACTATTCTAACGGTTTTGGCTCCCAATCACAGTGGTTAAAACTGTAATTTACTCTTTAGGTTTTTTAAATAAAGCCAACTCGAACTCTTATTCATAATATAAATAATGTTTTCTTTAATTTAATATTAAAAATATTAACATAGTATTTTTAGTATTTTCTTACTATTACCAATTGGTTGCAATAAAAAAATTGACTTACTTTTTCTAAAAATTAAATAAAATGTTATAATTTTTACATAAAAACGTTTTCTTTAAATTTTCTTAAAAATAGTTTTCAAAACAAATTCTTATTATTAATTTACAAGTTAGACTTGAAAAATGATCCACGAATCACTCTCTAATTGGCTAATTGCAAACTCGATATACGTAGATGTTACTCCAGCTAGAAGTATACAAGTACTTTAATGTGTTTTTTTAATATGATTTTTTGGTTTTTTTTCATATAACATTTTTTTAGCTTTTCAAAAACATTTATTGAATTGCAGTTTATTTTTATTATGGATATAAGATCTTTCCAAGAGAGAAAGTGATGTCGCAACATAAACTTTTAATCATAGATATTGTCATGCACAATAAGGATGTAATACTATCATCCACAAAATATGTTCTTGAAGGTAGGTTGAGGGATAGAAACCCACAACAACCGGATTAGGGTGTTGGGGTAGGGTACAAGTTGGACATTCGTGAGATGCGGAAGGAGCAAACTTGCACTGTAAGGATGTAATACTTCTACAGGACAATTAAGTTCCCCTGCGAAGTAGGCTAGGCACCCATTGTTAAGGTCAGATTTTACGTTGTTGTAATGTTATCACCTTGAGTTTGGCAAATGCCTATAATAACTAGGGATTATAGAAAACTTATGTTAACTAGTAATCTCGTTAGTTGTCTCGTATAGGGCATCACTATGTAGTGGTGATTTGAGTCTTATTTACCCACAAGAGATATGATGGTGCAAGGTGAATGGACGCATCATGAGAGATGCTTTTGGATTTGGAAGACTAGTTTAGTATAATATAAACTACTTGGAACTACGAACACTTACTTTTGTATAAAACTAGCAGGGGCGACCCTGAGAATTTAAGTGCCCCGGACGTACTGAGAAAAAAGGCCCCTAGTAATTATGAACTTGTGTTTTTTCAGTTTTGTATTTGGAGATATAAGTAAATATATATAATTTAAAAACAATTTTTAAAATTTTTGTGCCCTTGCGATAAATGGGCCCTGAACGGAGGTCGGGTTTGCCCCTCCCCACGGCCTCCCATGAAAACTAGTACCTCTATAGTAATGTCTTAAAGTTTAAAATTTCACTGCTTGTTTATATCTCTATTGATTATTGCCAGTGGGGTCTTAGAGCAAGTGCGGAAGGTGCGACCGCACATGATCTATTTTTTTAGGAGGCCCTATTTTTTTTAAAAATTATATATTATATATATTAATTTATTTTACAACAAACACATATAATTTACATTCCAATTTTTTAAATATATTTAACTAGGTTACAAATTTTATAAAAACTAAAAGAAAAACTTTTTTCTTAAACATTTGACCCAATAGCTCATTACAATTTAAAATTTAGGTCAAAAAACAAATTAACTCACTTCATATTTAGCTACAAACTAATTACCACGCATGCACACATAGGGGCCCGTTTTTAACATTCGTACAGGGCATCTAAGCATTACAATGTATTATTAGTAGTTAAAAGTATACGTTTAGCCTTATACATTAAGCATATATCCTCAATCCTATGACATATAACATCATTTACCATACCGAGTTCAAGTCAAACATATAGGTAGCATGTATATCAGCCTAACTTATTTTAAAAGAATTTATAGACGCACATCTAGAACTCACCTTGAATATGCCATTAAATGCCTCAATTTGGTCAATCTTAACCCATGTTGGTAGATAGTGTCCCTAGAAAATGTTGAATATATAATCACTATATTGATTATTAAACAAAAATATAAACTCACTAACTGGATTTAATCTTGAGATTGGTTAAACTTCAGAAGATCACAATTGTATAACTTGAAGAAATACAACTTGGATAATCTCTAAGAATCGTGAATCACTACCAGATCAAACTATTTGATGGTGCGAATCAAATGCTTGAACGGATTAGACTTAGATATATTTGGCCAACATGCTTATAATATATTCGGCCAAAAAATAGGAGCCGGACAAAACCAATCTCCATATAACAGCCCAAATGGTCAATTATATAATTAATAAGAAGTGCGTTAATTAATTAGGAAGCCTAATTAAACCTATATAATATTAATGTCAAACGAGCCCGCACTCCTGCGTCACCTAACTCGATTAATCACTAATATTATTATTAGGGGTGGCAATTCCTGACACGACCTGAAACACGACCCGAAGACGACACGAAAATAATCAAGTTGTTAGTACATGTTTGTAATAGGTTGCTTATCAAAATGTGTAAGTTATAGAAGTTTTGGCTGAGGTTCGTTTGGCCCACGAACCTTAGCAGGTTCGGCGAACCTAGGCTTCTTGATGTAAAGGTTCGTCCAGCGAACCTCAAGGTTCGTCTGGCGAACCTGTCGATTCGCTCAGGTTCGTTTGAGCTCTTTGTATATATTGTAGGTTTGTCTAGAAATTTCATAACTTTTGATGAACTTCTTGTTATACAGATCTGAGTGATTTTCTTTGTGTGAGTAAGAACCGTGTGTTCTTGTATTTCATTGTAATCAGTTGATATTGATTAATGAAATGAAGATTATATAAATGTTTGTTTCTTCTTTGATTCATATAGATCAAATATAGATTCCGCATATATTTGATTGTTAATAGGATTCCGTTGGACGATCTAGAGCAATTCTACAATGGTATCAGAGACATTAGTGGAGTTCTATACAAGCTTTTCAAAGATTTACAAGCATTTGGAGTTAAAAAGATCAAGAAATGGATTAAATTTCGAGTTTCTTTGTGATTGATTGTTGTGTTGAGTGTGATATCATCATCTACTGCTTTGAAACATCAAAATTCAGAGATTTGTGGCTGAAATTGGTGATTTTTGAAGAATTTTTCTTCAAATTTTGAAGGTTTTCCCTCCAAAATTTTCGAACATTGAAGACAGGTTCGTGAGTCGAACCTGTGATCATCTGAAGCTGAGGTTCGCTGTTAGAAGTGATTTTGTTGAGGTTCGTGTAGAGATTCTGAAGAGGTTCGTATCAAGGTTTGTCTAATGCAGAGGTTCGTCTGATTGAGGTTCGCTTGACTAAGGTTCATTGGTCAAAGTTTTGTTTAAGAGGTTCGCTGATCAAGGTTTGTCTCAAGGTTCGTGGACTTAGGTTCGTGAGTCTCAGGTTCGTGACTTAAGGTTCGTGCATATCAAGGATTGGTGAAGGTTCGCCTGTTACTTAGGTTCGTGAGGTTAATTTTTCCAAGGAGGTTCGCTGATAAAGATTAAGGATCATGGCTGATATGTTTGCTGCTGTAGCTAGTCAAAATTCTAAGATACATACTATTTTGATTAGTGAAACTGAGGCTGGTAGTACAAATAAAGTTCCAAAACTACTTGATCTGACATATTATGAGAACTGGAAAGGAAGGTTTGAAACACATCTAAATGGAATTGACACAAATCTGTGGGAAAGAATTTTGTCACCTTATGAAAGACCTAAGGTGGTGGGGACAGATTTGGATCAAACCCTTAAGAGATTGGATGTTAATCAACGAAAGAAATATGATTATGAGAAGAGAGCTTATTGGATGTTGAGTCAAGCAATTCCTAATCAGATACTTCATCAATTTGATGAACATAAAACCTCATATGGTTTATGGAATGCATTGAAGGCAAGAATTGAGGGAAATACTAAACTTAAGAAGATGAAAGCTACTAATATACGTAAAGAATTTGAGAACTTCAATTTTATTGGCAATGAGAGTCTTGAAGCTTTAATTACCAGATATAGACATTTGTTGACTGAAGTTAGGAGGTGTGGAATTGAGTATACCGAAGAGGAAAAGATAGATTGTTTTGCAGATGCATTGCCTGAAAAATGGAATTCATTGGTGCTGATTTTGAGAGAAAATCTACCGGG
The DNA here is from genome assembly GCA_009363875.1 of Mikania micrantha. Taxonomy (NCBI): domain Eukaryota; kingdom Viridiplantae; phylum Streptophyta; class Magnoliopsida; order Asterales; family Asteraceae; genus Mikania; species Mikania micrantha. Next base: position 6,032,873 of record CM018687.1, read on the forward strand.
AATGACTTTAGTGGAGTTTATTCAAAACTAGAAGAACAGGAAATGAAAGATAAGAGAAAAGCACGTAGAGTTAATGTTACTCAGGATCCTTCTCTCTATGATGCATCTGTGATTAATCCTCCTGTTTCTTCTGCAAAGATCCAAACAGCTTTTGTTTCAAGTACTGTTGATAGTACTTCTGCACCATCTGCATCTGTTGGTCCAAGTTCATCTTATTCTGTGAACGAGAAAAGGGCTGACTCAACAACTCCAGTTCAGTTGAATACAACAAATTTGGGAAAAGTAACTGTGGAGGCTGTTCGGGATCATATGTTAATTTTGTCATGCGTAGTCAGTGCATATGATGAACAGATAGCAGGAAAGATTGGAAACTCAAATCTTTATGAGCAAATTGATGATGATGAGATGGATTTGATTGACACTCAATGGGCATTGGCAAGTGTAATCAGAAGAATCAATAGATATGAAAAGAAAACTGGAAAGAAATTCACCTTTGATCGAAACACCAAGTTTGGATTTAATCCAAAGGCTACACAACGTTACAATTGTGGTGAGTTGGGCCATTTTGCTAGAGAGTGTAAAAATCTGAAGAAGCAAGGAAATTTAAACCCTTTCAAGCCAAAAGAAGCTTATCAGAAGAAGAAAGAAAAGGCGGAAGAGTCATCGAAAGCTTTAGTTAGTCAATCTGATGAAGGATGTGATTGGGGAAAGCAATATGATGAGTTAATGGGTGCATTCATGGCTTCTTTGGATGAAGACACGAGCAAAGGCAAAGAAAATTTTGATGAAGTAAATGATGATCTTTTAGAGATCATTGATAAATTGAAAGAAATGAATGCTCAGTTGACTGCTGAACTGGTAAAGTGCACTGAAGCTAACAAGAAGTTAATTTCAAGAGAAAAAGATTTTGATAAAAAGATCATTGATTTAGGCAAAGAAAATGAAGAGTTAAAAATTAAAGTTTTGCAAAATAATCATGTAGTTTCAGTGCATCTCGAATCAGTGCAAAAGTTGAAAGTTGATTTATCCGCTGCAAGAGCAGTAGCAGAAATGAACAAGAGCAAGCTGGAGAATTATCAGAATTCTCAGTATGTCATTGATTACTTTGCTGTCATGCAAAGATCATCAAATGATACTACTGGCTTGGGTTTTCATTCTGTACCACCTCCTTCCAGCTATGTTTCTAGACCACAAATTGATCCGAATTTGGAAGTTCATCCTGTTTTTTTGAATGAACGTGTGTCTAAACAAGTGGTTGAGAATGCTGGAGGTTCATCATCTGATGAAAAAGTGTCTCTTGATAGTAATGGTCCTATCATTGAAGATATCACTGAATCAGAATACTCATATGATATTTTGAGACAAAATGGTTATCAAGTTAAAAATGGTGATAAAAAGAATTTGAAGTATCAGAAGTCAAGAGTTGAGATGAAATCAGTTGAGAAGATTGTGATTAAACACACTCAAGTTTCCAAATTAGTGATTAAAGCTAAAACAAACACTACTCTTACACCGATTGTGTATGTAAAGTCATCTACTACACATCAAGGAGAGTCTAGTGGCATTTTTCAAAAGCAAAATGTGGTTTCTAAAAAGATTGAAAAAGTGGATTTTTTCTTTTGATAAGTTTGGGGTTGGACATAAAAACAAATCAAAGAATTTTCAAAATCAAGTGAGTAATTCAAAGATAAAATCAACTGGTTTGAGAAACAGATTTTCATCTGCAAAGATTGTTTCTAAACCTTTCAGTTCATCAAAATTTTATGATGAACCAAAACCAAAGAATCGTCTACAAAGAAAATGTTACAGATGTGGTAACTTTGGTCATTTGATTGCTGATTGTGATTTAGATTTCAGTTCTACTGATTGTAGCAGCTTTAGGTCTTTTTCACCAATAGAAACACAAAAGTGTTTTACTTGTTGTGGTAAAGGACATATTTCTGCTAATTGTCCAAACAATATAATCAGGAATAGTTCGGATGATGAGAGTTGGGTGAATAGGTCAGGTGGAAGTCCTAGGAGAGTTAAACCTAGTGAAGATGAAATGAAAGTTCTTCGAAAGTTTGATCCTGACTGTATTTGGGTGAAAGAAGAAAATAATCAGAAGAAATGAGTTTTTGATAACAAAAGAAATATGAAAAAGCTTGTGAAAATGGTGACATGTGGATGTTCAACGACATACACCTATACCAGACGGAAAAGGACCAGATTGGGTTTTTGATTATAACAAATCGTTTGAGTCTTTTAATATGTCTCCAAGTGTTTCTGATGATGAAATAACCTTACAAATGTTATATGATTTGTAGAATTCTGAAGATTAAGGTATTTCTCATCATTCTGAAGATGGTAGTCATACTCCACATGAGGAAGGCATTTCAGAAGTTATTAATGATGATTGGTCATCTGATGATGATCATGATATTTTTAAAGATGTTATTTCTCACGATCAAGACAATGATCAGAATATTACAAATCTGGATCATAATGTGTGTGTCCAGCAAGTGCCTGTCACAAGAGTTCATGTAAATCATCCGGTTGCTCAGATCATAGGAGATCCAACTGCTGGAGTACAAACACGAAATCAAGTCACAAATGAGGAGAGTTTGTATGTAGAGTTAGAGAGAACGCATGGCAGTCAAGAGCTCTGGATGCATTCTGTATTTATTTCACAAATAGAGCCAAAGATTGTGACTGAAGCGTTACGTGAGCCTGTTTGGGTGGAGGCAATGCAAGAAGAGTTGAATTACTTTCAGAAGCTGGGAGTTTGGCATTTAGTTGATTTGTTAAAAGGCGAGAAGAAAATTGGTACTAGATGGGTGCTAAGATGCAAACGAGATGACTGAGGCGTAATTGTTCGAAACAAAGCTCGTTTAGTGGTTCAAGGTTTCACACAAGATGAAGGAATTGATTATAATGAAGTGTTTGCACCTGTGGCGCAGTTGGAAACAATTAGACTTTTTCTTGCTTTTGCTGCTCATAAGAAATTCAAAGTGTTTCAGTTGGATGTCAAATCTGCATTTCTGTATGGTTCTTTGAAGGAAACAATGTATGTTTTTCAACCACCGGGCTTTGAGGATCCTATCCATCGGGATCAGGTTTACCTTTTGGACAAAGCATTGTATGGTCTTCATCAGGCTCCGCGTGCCTGGTATGAGACATTATCGACTCACCTTATTGAACACGGGTTCAATAGGGGTCAGATTGACAAAACCTTGTTCAATCGGGAAAAGGGCAAAGACATTATTCTTGTTCAGATATATGTAGATGATATTATCTTTGGATCTATCGATGAACACATGTGTTTGGAGTTTAAAGAGGTGATGATTGAGAAAATTTGAAATGAGTGCCATGTCATATATCAAATTTTTTCTGGGTTTACAAATTGATCAAACTGATGATGGAATTTTCATTCATCAGACAAAGTATATTCAAGATGTGCTAAAACGGCTTAGCATGCTTGATTCAAAACTGATTTCCACGCTCATTCAGCCTAATCACGGGATTGAGCCTGATATTATGGGGGAGATAATTGATGCTACTATTTATCGTGGAATTATTGGAAGTTTGATGTATCTGACTGCCTCAAGACCAGATATTGTATTTGCTACAAGTATCTGTGCAAGATATCAATCAAAACCTAAAGTGTCACATCTGATTGCAGTCAAGAGAATACTTCGTTATCTGAAAGGTACACCAGACACAGGTCTGTGGTATCCTAAAGATGATAACTTTTCCTTCAATGCCTATAGTGACTCCGATTATGGAGGATGTAAGACAGATGCGAAATCCATAACTGGAGGTGGACAATTTTTGGGGGAACGTTTAGTTTCTTGGTAGTGTAAAAAGCAAACATCTGTGGCTACTTCCACTTGTGAGGCTGAGTATGTCGCTGCTGCCAGTTGTTGTTCACAAGTTTTGTGGATACAACAACAGATGAGAGACTATGGTTTGAATTTTCTTACAACCCCAATTCGTGTTGATAACGAGGCTGCTATTGCTATAACAAAGAATCACGTGTATCATTCACGATCTAAACACATTGATATTAGGTTTCATTTCATACGCGATTGCTATGAAAAGAAACTTATTGATGTGGTGAAGATACATACCAATGAGCAACGAGCAGACCTTCTCACCAAGGCTTTTGATAAAAATCGTTTTGAGTATTTGCTCAAATTAAATGGCATTTGGGTCATGGGTGAGGTAATTTTAGTCAACTTCCTTCATAATCAATTTTATTGAATTACCATCAGATAGTTTAATTGTTTTGTTATTTTGTGTTTTAGTTTTTAGGGGTAGAAAATTTTGAAAAACTCAAAAACATTTGAAAAAAAAACAAAAACACAAAAACATTAAAAAAATTAAAATTCTGAGAAATTGATTCGACCAATGGGAAATGATAGTACATTGTAGCAATTGGAAGCACATCTGTATCATACTAGAACTTAAACATAAAGAGCATTTACAATTACTTAGTATGATATGTTGGTAGGTTTATAACTTAGTTAAGATAACATTTGACAAATTTTGATTATGCTTTATGAGAAACAGATATTTAGAATACAGTGCTTAGCTTTGTCCTGAATGAGTGGTGATTAATCTTACAAAATGTTTCTTGAACAAAATTTAAATTGCTAGTTTTTGATCATGTGCTTATTTTCAAAAGAAATTCTAAATTTAGTTTTTATTTTATTTTACTTTAAAGTTGAAACATTATTTGCGTATACTTACGTATCGACCTGATTGTTGAAGTTTTAAACAATTCAAATTTGTTTTCTTGGTTTGATTAAGATTTGGACAATCTCTGCGTATATGAAAATATCGATCTGATTGTTAAAAGCTTAATCTTAAATTATTGTTTCGTTCATTTTCTGGATCATCTGAGCATACGAAAGTATCAACCTTGATTCCAAGATTTTGAACAAATTCAATTTGTTTTATATTTTATTATTTTCAAAAGATATTCAGCTTTATTTTTGCATGGTCAAGCTAGTTAAAATTGAAGTAAATTGTTTCAAAAACATTATTGTTTGTTTAGTTATTCACAAAACGGGGATGTGTTCAAGTAAATGGAGAATATAAAGTATTTGATGATTTTGTTTTCAATTGGTATTTTAACTAAGTAATTAAACTTAAAGAGGATTTATATACTGACAATCATCTTTGAATTGTAATTTGCTGATAATTATATTCATTATTTCAATCAGGTGTGTTGATAATTGTAATACAATATGATCTCATGTCTGGATCTTTCTCAAACAAAAATATGTGATTGTTTTGTTAGTTTATATTTCATAGTTAGATTTGTTAAAATTTGTAGTGTGTTTGTTCTAAAAAATTTTGAAAAATACAAAAATATTTTTGGTTTTTATCTGATGTTAAATCAATAATTTTTGATTATTTTTTTTGACTTTGATACATTAAACATTGGTTTGTTTGAAATTTTAAATAAAATTGAATTTCAAAAGGTTTGCTTGGAGGTTCGTTTGGAAGGTTTGTGAGAGGTTTGTTCACATGTTCGTCTAATAGGCATTAGACAAGTTCGCCTGAGAGGCTTGTTGACAGGTTCGTTCAAAGGTTTGTTCATAGGTTCGTATAAATAAAGGTTCGTGTGTGAGATGTTCGTCACTTTCATCAGAACCCTTTCACGAACCTGTAAACTTTGATTTTGGTCTTTTTCGAATCTGGATCTCAGAAAATTTGTGCCATATATCATTCGATTTGGATTTGGATTGTGATTCTTAATAGGTAAAAATATTGAAATTTGACCGGCTAGATTAGGAAATATGTTAATTTTTGATCTGGTTAAGTCGAACCTGATGTTTAGAATGAAAACCTGGTTAAATCTAAATTCTGGAAAAATTGTTTTTATTAATGTTGTTCATATTTGAATTTCGAACCTTAGGATATAAATTTTCTGACCTAATTCATGGATTTGAAAATCTGATTTTAAAATGGTTTAGGTTCGTGACATGAACACAGGTTCGCTGGATTTTTAAGGTTCGTTTGAATTTTAAAGGTTCGGGTCGAACCTCTTGGTGTATTTGAACCGAACCTTATATGGTCAATGGTTCGTTTGACTATTAGGTTCGTGGTATGACCAAGGTTCGTTCATAAATAGGTTCGTTAATTCAAACAGGTTTGTCTAACAACCAGGTTCGTCTAAGATTAGGTTCGGCACAGGGAAAGGTTCGTTGGTTTCTACACTTAGAAATTTTTTTTGATTTTCAAATTTTTGATTTTTTGATTTTTTTAATTTTTGTTTTAATTTTGTTTATTCTGATTGTAGAAATGGCAAATCTTACATTTGGGGATAAACACAACCTCTGTGCATATTTGGATCCTACAACTAAGAATGGCAAAGATTTTCGGCCGATGATTGAGTTTTTGAGAAGATCAAGGATTTATCATGCCATATCCAACTCCTGTCAGATATACAGATCTCATATTCAAAGCTTCTGGGATTCAGCAAGATTAATTACTGTTGATGAAGACTATGTTATTGAGGCGAATGTGCTTGGTCAAGCCATTCGAGTTACTGAAGCTGATATAAGGAGGGTTCTACAGTTTGGAGGAGAACCTGCAGGAATGACTCATTCCTGAGAGGTGTATTAAGGGATGTTTCTTAAGGATCAGATTCTGCAGTACAAGTTGCTGGCACATGTTTTGGTACATTGCCTGAGTATGAGGAAAGGACCTTTTGATAAGTTGAGGGATTTAATGAGATCTGCCATGGTGGCTTTGATATTGAACAAACCGTTCAATTTCTCAGCAATGATTTTCATATATATATGTCAGACAACATCACCAAAGCCAAAGATAGATTCTACATGTGAAGAAGCAAGGGAAGAGGCAAATGATCCTAACTTTATTGTTGATGAGCCTGAGTCTTCAAGACCAAAGAAAAAGAAAAGGATGGCAAAGGTGCCTAAGAAGAAAAAGACAAGGACTCCCATGATTATTGTTTCTTCTCCTGTGGTTGTTTCTTCTACACATGTTACTATTCTTGTGTCTATACATGCTTCAGTTGCTACAACAATCCAAGAAGATATGTTTACTTCACAAGCATATGTTTCTGAACTTGTTTCAGTAGCTACAACAGTTCAAGAAGCTGTTTCTACTTCATTTGTTCATATGTCTTCTGATTCATTATCTCAGAGTCCTGAATTTGTCAATGTTGCTACTTTTGTTCCTTCATTCATGAATGTTACAACTGTAACTACATCTTTTCAAGCAACTACATCATTTCAAGTTTCTTCTACTTCCAGAGGAGAGTCTTTATTTGAAGGCTTAGATGATTTGGACTTAAATTTCTCCTTAGATTATGATGATAGTGAGCTGAGAAGAAGAATTTCTATTTTGTCACAAGAGTTTGACAAATATATAAAGCAAAAGGAGAAAGTTGAATCTGAACAACCATCTTCTTCTAGTTCAAATGACTTAGATGTTATGAAAAGTCAAATTTCACAATTGTTGAAATCGAGAGAAGAAGATATGCTTGAAAAGAAGTTGATGAATGAGAAAATTACTTCTTTGGAAACACTTATTGTGAAGCAAAATGCTGAGATTTCTGATTTGAAGAAAGATATTCAAGACTTGAAGAAAAAGATTGATGATAGTAAAGTTAAGGATACTCAAGCTGAGGCTACTGGTGCTAGTTCTGAGCCAGTATATGTTAACATTGATGATGAAGAAGAAGTAGAGAAGGTAGACTATGATGATTCAGATGCTGATGAACATCCAAGCTTTAATGCTTATTTTAATGATGAAGATGATGATGGTGATATGACTGGTGTGGGTAGTTCAAATGGATTAAATTCCAAAACTGGTGCTTTAGTGATTTACAATCCTTCTAGGATTTCATTTGGTGTTACTCCTATTTCTTCTGTTTCTTCTGACAAGGCTAAAGACTTTGAAGATGTTGATATTGAAGATTTAACTGATGTAGAGTATCCAAAGGAAAGTGTTGATTATTCCTTAACTACTTTTGTTGAGTTGTTTAGACAACATGCTGATGTACAGTTGAAGAGTATGTTTGGTGAATTATCTGAAGCTAAAGAGTTGGAGGAAGGAGAAATTGGAGATGGTTATTCAAGGGTTGAGTTATATGATATGTTTGAAGTTGATTCAGATCAATTATTTGATTTTGAACAAGATGATCAAATGAATGAGAATTTGTATAATCTACGAACCTTGAAGAAGATATTTGATATTGAAGTTCAAAGAGGTGTACCAAGAACATCAGTTGATCAGATGAAAGAAAAGACTTATATGGAGATGTGGAAAGAAAACCAAGATGAAAACAAGTACATAATTGATCATTTATTCATTTTAAAGCAAATGGTTGAAGTCATTGAAGAAAAAGTTCAAGAAGATCAATCTAAACAATTTTTGAGATTCAAGATTGGTTCTAAATCAAAGATGATAGGAAGAATTATAAGTTTTGGTTACTTTCATCATATTTCTGGAAGTTTGAAGAACAAGGGATGTTATATAATAAAAAGGACTGATGGTTGTCAATACTTTGGAAAAGCAGTTGATCTTATGACATTACCTTATTTTGAATGCATGCAGTTATCAAGGCTGAAGATGATAAAGCCTATTCAGACAGATCATAATGACATATTTGAAAAGATGCTTAAGAAAGAGGCTAAGTCTGGATGGAGTTTGTTGATTCCACAGGATAAACATAAGTTACTTGGATATCCAAAGCCTAAAGTTTATAAAAGACCAAGACTGAGAAGAATAGAACAGAATTGGAATCCTTATTTCAAGTTCTGGTTCTATGATGAAAATACATCTGAAGCTGTTATTCTTTTGAGACAAGAAGAGAAGTGGAGGGTGATCAGGCTTCTGGATCCTGTGTGGTTGGTTAATTGTTCAAAGGAAGATATTGATTTGTTGAATGTTGCTGAAATATTTGCAAATGATGGATTTCATGATATTGGTGTAAGCTACAAAGACATGGCAGTTCAATTTCAAACAATAGCTCGGATGTGTTATACTCTTGGGATACATTCAGAATGCAAATGGGAATATGTAAACTACTTGTATGTTGAGCTGATGAAACTGCAAAAAGAGATAGATGAGAGAGATGCTAAGTTGGAAGTAGAAAGATTATCCAAGATACCAAAGTCTGTTGTAATTCGTGCTGCTGATAATGTTTGTGGAAAAACAAGTCGAGATCAAGTTGAAGATTGAAAAGTTATTGAAGATTTTGGAAGCAACTATTAAGGGGGAGTTTGTTAGTACATGTTTGTAATAGGTTGCTTATCAAAATATGTAAGTTATAGAAGTTTTGGCTGAGGTTCGTCTAGCCCACGAACCTTAGCAGGTTCGGCGAACCTCAAGGTTCGGCTGACGACCTGTAGGTTCGGTCAGGTTTGTTTAAGCTCTTTGTATATATTGTCAGTTTGTCTAGAAATTTCATAACTTTTGATGAACTTCTTGTTATACAGATCTGAGTGATTTTCTCTGTGTGAGTAAGAACTGTGTGTTCTTATATTTCATTGTAATCAGTTGATATTGATTAATGAAATGGAGATTATATAAATATTTGTTTCTTTGATTCAAATAGATCAAATATAGATTCCGCATATATTTGATTATTAATAGGATTCCGTTGGACGATCTAGAGCAATTCTACACAAGTTTTGGGTTGGCAATTATAACCCGTTTAAAAAACGGGTCGTGTTCAGGTTGACCCATTTATAAAGCAGGTCAAGTTCGGGTTGACCCATTTATAAACGGGTTGACCCGCAAACCCGATTAAGGTTTCAAAATTATTATTTTTTAATTTTTTCTTTCTTGCAACATATATATAGTTGTTTTTCTTTTGATTATTTACCATACTTTAATTGATCGAGTAACAAAATTTATATTTTTTCATTTAAAAAATGATTTTAAATTTTTTTCAAGTTAACCATACAAATCAGTTTATTTTAAATTTCATACTTTATAATTATGATTTACATAAGTGTATGCTTTCAACCAAGAACCAACTTACAATCAGTAAATTCGTTGATTAATTTATATAAACGAGTTAAACGGATCATGTTCGGGTTGAAATGAATTAACGTCAATCTGGGTTAGGGTTGAAAGCTTTGACACGGATAAATATATGGGTCAGGTTCGGGTTGCAAAAATCAACCCGCTAACCCGTGACCTGTTTACCGCTAACCCGTCAACCTGACACGATTGACACCCCTAATTATTATATCGATCATCAAGTTAATCCAATAACACTAAAATAGTTGATAACACTAAAATTACCAACATGAAACCTATCATATGTTCATATGTGACTTGCATCCGTACTTAAGACTCGGACGAATAACATATCCATCCACAAGTGAAACAAGTTATCCACAAGCCACCCGCAAGTGACTTCAAGTCATATTCAGTTGACATACTTAAACCCCAAGTGACTTTAAGTCACCCACAAGTGTTATGTCTATTGTAAAAACGACATTGAGGCACCCACATATGACATGGTTCTCCGTATGTAAGATGTCAATTGAAAACGATTTAATTTACTCGCGATTGAAACCATTCTGTCCGCAAGTAAACTTATTTGCAAAAGAAAGAATAATCAGTAGCTGAAGCTACACTCAGTGGCGGAGCTTGAAAAAAAGCTCGGAGGGGGCCGAAGGATTTTTAGGAAGAAAACGGAGGGGGCCGAAGGATTTTTAGGAAGGAAACGAGAGGAACCGAATGATTTCTCAACGAAATATTACTAGATCAGCTCTTATGGCCGGAAAAACAGGGGGGCCGGGGCCCCCTCGGGCCCTCAATAAGCACCGCCCCTGGCTACACTTAATCAATTCTCTGTACATATATGAAAACAACAGATAACCCTAGATCGTCCATTTTCAATCCATTTCAATTAAAACACCTCAAGACTCGCTCTTTTATTCTATAACTCATTTATTGTTTATCATATTCATCGTATAAACTATTTTCTATCATGTACAATATTTACAATGGCATCCAATTTAAACATCCTAATCTTTTTAAAAAGAAACCATATCAAAAACTATCAATCATGGATGATGAGAATGAATGTTGTAATTCGGATCCAATGATGTTAAACATGATCACCTTTGTAAGCATATGAGTGAAGATGAATATATGAGGGGAATAGGGTGGGGATTAGGTCTAGGATATAGGAAAGAAATTTCACTTTCAAATTTTACATCTTTGGTCCTTGTATCACCTAATGCTTAATAATTCAACCCACAATTTCATTTTATTATTCTTTTTATTATACAACTATAAAGACTAGGGTGGTATGTCTTTATTAAGAAATCTTATCTCTTATCCAATAGAGTTCGTAGTTGTAATGTCTCACTAAGAAACTAATGATCACATCGTCTCTTTTCAGTTGAACGCCTCATTTGTGGTGCACACATATAATGTATATGTGTGTGGGCTCTCAAGGGGCCAAAGTAAATTTGCACTAATTTTAACGTTATTTTACTTATTTTGTGAAAATAACGTTAAAAGTGTTGGGATGTCTAACTTCAAACGACAACTTTGAGCCGGGGACTCATTTGGAGCAACCTCTCTATACCAACTGGGATAGGGGTAAGGTTTGTGTCCATCCTTTCTCTCCAGACCCTACTGAACAGTGGGAATACACTGGGTATATTTGTTTGTTTGTTTTCCCTTTTCAGTTGAGTAAGGGCATCATGTTATGAATAGCCCAATTGATATACGCTCAAGTAAACAACCCAACTAAAAATACATGAACCCATCAAATTCATGTATAGTTATGAAAACATAAAGGAAGGCTAGGCAAGAAAGATCCTAATGTGTAGGTGATCTTTCCCCATCTTCCCACAATTCTACTCAAATTTACCACCCTTTATTATTTTGGTTATCAAATCCTTGTAATCAAACAATGAATTTGATAGTGATCCTACCAACTTGTTCCTCATTTGATTCCAGTCGCAATCATGTCAATATCGTTTCACAACATTGCAATTCTTGACACTACCTGAAAGACGACAAGAAAATAATTAGGTTTTAGATTAGAAAGTATAACCCTTTTAGAAAATGTTTGGTTATCCTATTTAGAAAAAGATCATGTTTAGGTTGGACGTTGACTCATTTTAGATTTCAGAAGTACTATTTTTAATTTTTCTTTTTGTAAACAAATATTCAATTGCTTATCGTTTTGAGTATAACCATAAATGAATTAATTAATTGGCAAAGCTTTTCTTTTCTTTTTTTTTTCATTTACAAAAAAAACTTCAATTACTTTCTGTACATCATAGAATGAATTTGATTTTAGATGTCAGTATTTTATGATTTTGATTTCAGTAATTATTTGATTTGTTACAATAATATCATTTTTTTTTGTGTTAGACCCCATGTTAGCTATTTGTCACACTCACACCTATCTATTAAACACGTTATAATTCATCTGCTTATAAGCCAAAAACATGCTTACAAGTCGTAAATTATAGTTTGATGAATTTAAAGTAAATGTATTAAACAGATTGGGTATCTAAAGTCTAAGCTAGAAAAAATAACACGAATAAAATTCGTGTTTTAAGCATGGTTGTAAAAATCCCCGACTATGCCGATTAATCGTTAGTCCCTTAAGGCTGACTAGGCCCGACTATTCGATTAGGCCGATTAATCCCGATTAATCCATAGTCCCCACACCACCGACCGACTAGCGATTTCTATGTAAGAATCATTCAAGATTCAACCACCCTTGGTTTTAGGATTTAGACTAATTAATCATGATGTATGAACAAAAGTTGCTGTGGTGTAGTGGTTATCACGTTTGCTTTACACGCAAAAGGTCTCCGGTTCGATCCCGGGCAGCAGCATTTATCAGATTATTTTTGATTAACCACCACATTTGAAGTTTTCAGTTCTTACCACATGTTTATGTTTCTAACGTCTTTTCAAATTCATAAAAATTGCTATGATACAAATAAAATGCATCAATCAAAATATTTTATTATACTTCAACACAAATTAAATCTTTTTAATGTTTGACAATCCAAAATAAATGAACATGCAATAACAACTATCAATCTACAAACCCTTAGCAGACCGATGGTGAGCCCTGGCTTTCACCTCATGCCGCCCACTGCCGCCTTTCTGACCACTGCTGCTGCCGCCCCGATGCCGACTAACAGAACCCAGCCCGCCACTCCCGACCCTCTTTGCAGACCTTCTACGCGAACCCAAGTTTCCATTTCCGAGTGCAGCTTTTGTAACAGCTTCTTTAGCAACTTCTCGGGCCTTTTGTGGGTTCACGGGTTGCTTGTTCAAGTATGCCAGTTTTGGAAGAAGACCACAAAGTGTTTTTCTGATTTGATCATCATTAATATTGGTTTGAATTGGGTTACCCAACAGATTTAAAGCTTGCAAAGAGTTGTAATTAGCTACTAATTGCCCAAGTGCTTTTGATGTTGTGATTTTGTTGAAACTTAAGTCCAAGATTGTTAGCTTCCTCAGCCTGTGTAGCCCTTCCACATTGCTAATTTTGTTTCCAGCAAGGTACAGCTCCTTAATCAGGGTGCAATTAGACAGCCCTGCAAATAAAATATGTATACAGGTTTTGAATAACTACAAATAAATTATATATCTGAGTTTAAAGGTCAAAAGATTCAATTTTGATTTCAACATTGATATGGGTATATATAGAGTTTTTGAATTTGAAAGTCAAACGAACCAAATTTAATTTTAAAGAATGATATGGATATGCACATTTTATGATTAACTTCCTTACAAATAGCTTGCTACAAGCGAAATTTTATTGGTACGTCTGTTTGTTTGATTAACTACGTAAAAAGTTATGTATCTTGACTTGGATGATCAGACAAACCAATTTCGATTTCAAGATTGATGCGGGTATATACAGATTTTGACCTTGATAATCAAACTACCCAATTTCAAAGATTGAAATGGGTATATACAGTATTTTAACTACTTCAAAAAACTATGCATTTTGATTTTCATGGTCAAAAGATCCAATTTTGATTTCAAAATTGATATGGGTATATTCTCTTTTTGACCTTGACAGTCAAACGACCCAATTTTGATTTCAGTGATTGCAAACAAACAAATATACCCAGTAACGTCTCACTAATCCGTAGGGTATATATACATTTTTTTAACTGCATAAATATTATGTATTTTGACTTTGATGGTCACAAGATATGAATATATAATCTCAGTTTCAAAGATTAGAAACCAACTTACATTTTCATAATCAGTTTAGTAACAGAATTACAGTTTATTACTGATTATACCAATTTTTAATTGGTACAGGATCATTATTGTAGAGCTTCTATTAATCAAAATATGATGATAACACGTGACATCTTATGTTACATCTAATACTTGTTTAAAAATATCCTTTTTCAAACATATAAATAATTAATTTGTTCATTTCTTCACATAAGCATTTTTTGAATCAACCAGTGTCACACCATTGCTAACACAAAGTCACTCCCATGCATATATGTGATTGTGACCTCCTAGCCACATTGGGCAACATTTTCATCATGCATGTATGAGGGCAAAATTGTAATTTTACCAAAGATAAGTCAAGTTGCTTACCCTGCCCAATGCGTGAAATCCGATTGTAACTAAGGTCAAGGATCCGCAACCGAGTGAGCTCTCTGAGGCCTTCAATCACACCAATCTTGTTTCTTGATAAATTAAGAACATGAAGACCCTTTGGCAATGATCCTGGTGTTATATTCCCTGCAAAACAGCACAAGTTAGCTATATTTACATACAAAAACCTTAAAAATCAGATCTTGAAATGGGTCTTGTTATAAACCTATTGAATTCCCGGATAGGTTGACTGAACGAAGACTTGAAAAGCCTGAAATTACAGGAATGACCTTTAATCCGATACCAGAAATATGAGCAATCGTTGAAGAAGAATTCAAAGACTGTATCATTCTGTTTGCATATGCAATCTCTTCAGGAAGATCGGTAATGTTTGCAGCTGGCTGTTTACCATTGTCCGGTGAGGGTGGAAAGGTAATTTGACTGTCTTCTTCATTACCAGCTGTAAAAATGGGTTCTGTTGATATTTCTTGAACCCATTCATCTACTCTTGTCAACGGTGATCCAGATGGGAAAGCCATCCATTGATTCTGAGGCCAGAAACCAGAACCTTGATTAAATGAATTCCATATCTCAACTCCTTTGTTGACTTTTACCAATTTTGATTTTGACTTTAACTTTTCAGTTCTTCTGTTTGGTTCTAGAGTATCTGAGGAGTACCCTCCTTGTTGATTGTTTATAAGAATCTTGTTTTGAACCCCTTTAATCGGTTCGTGTAAGTTTCTATGACTCCACAAGAATAACTTCCACCACAATCTTCGGCTTTTTGATGGCAAAACTTGACTTGAAGAACACTTTCTTAGAATCACTTTATCAGCACTACAATTACTCGTTAAAGAGACGGGACTCATAAATCCATCTCCTGCTAATCTCTGCAAATCTTCAAAAGATTCAGTAGCGGCTATTTTGGCTTTTAACATGACCCTTTTGGTTTCAAGATTAGAACAAGATCGTTTTACCTTTGGAGAGGGTAAAAATGGCTTCTTTGAAGCCCCAGGATCACTTAAATGTCCATCATTATTGATCTCTATATCTGAATAATTGTTTTGAGGGTCATCTTCTTCTCTAATTGGTAATTTACCTTTTAAAAGTTGGAGGTTTGTTTTCAAATCTGTATCGTTTTCGTGTTCATCTTCACCTTCATATGCTACCTCTTCTTGGTCTTGAGATTTTACAGGACTTTCATGGCTGACCACCTTGACATTGCAGGTTGAACTCTTGGGGATAGAAAAGGGTACATCTATACCAAATGCTGAGTTTGACTTAAAAATTGACTTTGACTGTGAAATTGATTCAAGGTCATCTTCATCTGCAAGTTTCCCAAATTGTTGTAACCTCACTTGCAAAATCTTATTGTCTTTCTCTTCCTAAGATCACAAACAACACAAAAAGTCAACACGATGCTCATTTTTTGGGATCATTAGAAAATACCATGATAACCAAATATATAAAAATATAATAATATATCAAGAACTTTTATTCTTGTCAAAGATGCAAGGCTCAAACAAACCACCTTTTGCTTGCTTCAAGGGGTTCCGATAAGATTTAGAACAAAATATACAAATTCAAGTTTGAAGAGGTTTGAATTAGCTTAATTAAACCGTTCTAAAACATCCAAAAAGAGCTTGAACCAGCCCAAACTAGCCTCAAACCAGTCTAAAACAGGGCTAAAATCCAAAAGTGCTCACTTTGCACCTTGCAACTAGACACAAGGGTAAACTTTTAGGCCTTGATAACGCCTTCAACTACTATGAGCACCTTACTTTGAATTATCAAAGACTACTCAATTTCTTAAGATCATCAACAAAACCATTCAATTTTTGAAATTTATCAAGAAAGCCTTTCAATTCAGTCGTCCATAGAAATCACTCAGAACAATCAATTGACCAGTTTGATTCACAACTTATTGGCCCCAAATCAGAACAAATTGAACATAAAGATAATCAATTACTCAAATACAAAACATGAAGTCTTGTCTCACCTTATTGTTCTTGTTCCTCCTTGCCAATGGAGTAAAGCAACAAAGAATCGACATGGATTTCTTCAAAAATTGAGAGATGCAATCAAATATGAACAACCCAGAAAAGAAGATCCAAAATTGATGATTTGTGGTATAAAAGTGGCATAAAAAATTGAAGATGGTTACAGAATTTGAATAAAGTATTAGCCGTTATCAATTGGCAATTGCGTAAGAAGACGGTGGTCGGAGATTGAGCAACCGGTGGTTACAGTGGCAGCTCCGGCGACCCTTTGGAAAGAATAAGCAGGGTTGACCACCGCTACGACGGCCAGAGTGGTGTATTTAGAGCTTCTTTCGAGAAGCTTGCAGCTGCGGTGGTTGTGATAGCGGTGGTTTTGGACGGAAGAAACTATGAGAGACGTTTGACATTTTACAAAAGAATATATAGCAGCCTAGCAGGAGCAGGTTACTCAAAAAAAAAAATTAATTAAAAAGGGCGTGAAAAATTATTATGTAAAAATAGTATAAAATTGTTAAGACAAGGATTAAAATTGAAAGGAATTTTTTTCAACAAGAGTAAAAATCAATATAAATTGACATGTGTCATTTTAAAAAAAATGATAATTTATGTATAACATCTTATTTTTTGTATAAATTTTTTATTGTTTTTGCTAGATTTTTTTGTTATGTATTTTTTTCTACTAGATTGTATTTTTGTTTTTTTTAGTGGATTTTATTGTTTTTACTGGATTTTTATATTTTTACATTGTTTTTTTTTTAATTTTTTGTACTATATTTTTGATTTTGTTTGGTATTTTTGTTTTTCTTTATCCTGGATTTTTTTTCTAGAATTTTGTTTTTGTACTTAGATTTATATTTTTTTTTATTTTTAGCATACCATATATCAAACTTTTATTAGTTCTTACTATTTTTAGAAAAAAAATCATTTACTATTATATCAAACCCCTAAAATTATTATATATAATTTATATGTATTATCTAACTCATCTGTAATAATTGTATTTGTAAGTTTTTTTAAAAAATACTGTAACTGTTTAAATCCAAAACTTACAACGATATTAACTATTAAACGATGATGAATTTACATATACACATAAAAGAAGAAAGTGTTTTATATGTGTTATAATGATATTTAGAAGAAAAAAAATCATATATTTGGCTTGATGTTGACAGAGTTATTTAAGATACTACAAAAATAGTGGGTTATATTTGATTCTCAAACACACACACACACATAATTAGATCTAAGCCATGTAAATTTACTAAGATTTCATCATACACATTTAACTTTTATCGGCATTTTTTAGATGCGGTTAATTGAAATAAATTTGATTTTTGTACGTTGTTTACATGAATATTTGATTTTTATACGTTCTTTTGATTGTTACTTTTTAGACGTTTAAATTTTTGTTTTTAGACGCGATTCTTTATTTTTTATTATTTAGAAGCAGTTTTTTTTTTAAACGCGATTTATTTTATGCTTCTTTTTTGAATAATTTGGTTTTATGTTTGAAAGTTTTTTTATTTTTTAATAATTAATTCTTGCTTAATAATTTATTTTGTGGTTTTTTGTATAATTTTGAAAATTTTCAATATCTTATGAGTTGTATTTTAATTAATTAAACATGTTTTATTATTTTGAATCAATTTAAGTATAGTGATGAAATTACAACACTAAAATGCATGAACACAAGACAAGTATAAAACTAGTTGTTAATGGTTCTTGTGTGATAATTTTAAGCATACTTAGTGAACTTCAAACGTAAAAATGATTTTTTGTTTGAAATTTTTGTTAAATACCAAATACTCATTTACCAAATTGTTTTGTCAAGCCTATTTCTTGCTATGAGTTTAGCGTGCGAATCTTGGGGTGGTATATATATGTGGTTTAGAAATTAGAAGTGAGATTTAGTAGGGGTGTAAAAAAATCCGAAATCCGAAGAATCGGAAAACCGTATCGTATCCAAAACCCGAAAAAACCGATCCGAATTAAAGATTCGGATAGATTCGGATCGGATATATGTTTTTCGAATTCGGGTCCGATATACAAAATATCTTTTATTCGGATCGGATATCCGAATTCAATCCGAATAACCCGAATAAGGTTGTTCGGATTATTTGGATGGAAAAATAAGTTTTTTCGGGTTTTCCGGATAGATTCGGATCGGATCAAGAAATTTTGAATTCGGATCCGGTCGGGTTTCGGATAGGGTCTTAAAATTTTCAAATCTGAATAACCCGATTCGAATAACCTGAATAACTCATTATCCGAACCAATGAACACCCCTAAGATTTAGTGTGTTTGCTTTTAAATTAAAAAATAGACTTAAAATACTTGCATAGGAATCTAAATAAAACATTGTTGATTTGTAGTCAGAAAAAACCAAATAAATAATCATTAATCAAAAGGCTTTCTATAGGTATATAGACCCGACATGTCCATCACCACCCCTTTCATATCATACGAATTATAATACGAGTGATATGAGTCTTATAGATCATCATAACATAACATTTATCTGATTTATAAGGTTATGTATTATGAGGCATGACTGACATGCCTCTCACCATCATTACACCTTGGAGCGTGACCAAGTGGAGGTGTCAGATACGCGACCATGATCCCGATGTGAGAGGAAAAAGAAAGGGAAAAAAGAGGAGAGTGTGATGGAGTGAGTAGGTGATGGTTACACATGTGTATGTGAAGAGGGGATGATGTAAATATTTGTTTATGTGACGCCTACGTGAAGTGATTGGGGTGTGATGAGTACACATAAGTCATAACCTAATGGGTTTGGTTACTTGCACACCTAACTTTTTAATTTTAACATTTCATTTATCATATAAGTTTCGTATAAACTTATACAAGACATATAACCCCTCTAACATCCACTAATTCGACAATAATTAGTCTCGTATAAGACCTATATGTCCCATATATGCTTATACATGATGTAAATGAGTTCATTCACTAAACTAAGAAATATAGACAAATAGTAAGTGACCGATATACGCCTCATATAGGTATATACAACCAGAGAGTATGGGACGGATGTGAGAATAACAAGATCATTTAATATGACTCTTATAATTGTATTAGAAGTTTGTCCGAATGTTGTATAATTTACATGGTTTCTTTTATATCACATATTTTACAAAACTTATAAAGTTATGTAAGACATTTATCTTATATACTAGTATAATTTTACCTATGTAAGTTATGACAGAACGTTTGAGGTGTGTACTTCACACCTTGGTTAATAACTTACCCTAAAATAAAGAAAAATAGACAGGTTAAAGAGTTTCGATTGATATTTAAAAACTGCTCAAAAACAATTAGTCAAGTGGAACATGTTAGAGGGCATTAGAGAAATTTGGGTAGATCCGAATCTATGTATTGATTGGTAAAAATATAAGTATCAATTAAAATAATATATATTGGGGGAGAGAGAATGAGTGGAGTGTGTAAATAATGCGTCTTATTATAAGTTTAAAATTTATGTGATAATTAAAGAATATTGATTATATTTTTTTTTGAACGACTTGGCACAACGACATACAAGACGAGATTTCAAGCGTCTCTTCATATTTGACGCTCTGGGGCGTATGCCCGAGCCCACCCCAGGAGGAACCCACAACTGGGTAAACCCCCTGACCTTGCTTCAGCAAATATGCCTCAGCCCGGATTCGAACCCAAGACCTCCCATAGGAAAGTCAAGGAGATAACCATTAGGCTAGAAGCCCTTGATTGAATATTTATTATATTCTTAATGTATGGAAATAGATAATAATTTCCAGAGTAAATAACTTGAGGATAAAATAATATCATTAAAAAATTAAAAGCAAAAGAGTTTTATCGAACGCGCATTTTACACGGTTCTAGAATAATATTTTATTCCTTTTATAATTCAATTTTTTTAATTATTTTATGCCTTATTAAATTGGAATAGTGTATTATTAATTTTAATTGTGACAATCAATGCTATGACGGATGCTACGAGTAAAACCTGCACAACATGTTGAACATTCTGGAATAATACTTAAAACCGCAAAATCGTGAGATAGTGGTGTATTTTATGAAATTATCGAGTGGTGTTGCTTTAACATTAGATTGATTAAGTACACAAAATAAACATATATCATTATGATGACTATGTAATTGAAATTGAAATAAAGATAAAAAAAACAATTACAAAGGACGCAAATGTTCTTCGATAGGAGTTAGTTTTATTTTTCATCATATATTCATATTAGTATGTGGTCGTTAGTCGATATAATCTACAATTATTTTTTTAGATTAGTGAATAAAGTATTGAGATAAATTCATATTATATATATACTACAGTTTAAATACTGGGTTTATAGTAGATTTGTTCAAAAAAACTTGCGGCTTGAGACTAGCTTGAAAAAACTTCGGCTCGATGAATGTTCGTTTAAAACAAGCCGAGCCTGAGCCAGGGTTGGCTCAACTCGACTCATTGGCTTGACTCGATAATGATAAGTTGGATATGTTTTTATACTTCTCTTATTCATATATATATAATCGAATGTTTATGTTATATTAAATATTAAAAAAAATATATGTATGTGTATATATTTACGTGTAATATATATCTAATTTCAGGGGCGGCCCGGGAGAGGGGCAAACCCGACCTCCGTCCCGGGCCCATTTTCGAGAGAGGCACATTTTTTTATATATGTGTATATATATATATATATTTATAAAAAAATAAAACCAAATAAAAACAAGTTTGTAAACCCATTTCAAAGAAGGCACAATTTTAATTAAAATTGGTCCATTTTCAATTTTTTTATACCTAAGTTATTTTTTAAGCTCATTTTAAAAAAAAATAATTTTAATTATTTTGTTTATTGTATTTTTAAAATAAGCCCACCAAAATATTATTTAATTTTTAAACCCACCCAAATCCCTCTTTTCAAGCGCACCGTTTATTTTTTTTCATCCACATTCTAATCCCCTCAAAATCCCAAAATCCTTGGTCGAAGGAAAGCCCTCCCGCCCGGCCGCCCTCCACGAGTCCACGGCTCCACGCCGGCCGCCCTGCTTGGCTGCTTCCGACCAGTGCTCAGCCGTGAAATCGCCGACCAGCGCCTGCTTCCGGCCTTCCGACTGCTTCCGAGTTCCGGCCTTCCGACTTCTATTAAGGTAAGATTAGTGTTAATGACTTAATGTTATTATGTTGAATGTTGATTACTGATCAGATTGATTATACATTCATAAGTTAGGATTACTTATTTACTGATGTAGGATTTAGTTAGGCCTTTAGGGTTTACTGATTTTGTTCAGATTTTGTGATTTACTGATTTAGGATTTGGGAATTACTGAATACTGACTTAGGATTTAGGGTTTACTAATTTGCATCCATAATTTTTAAATTAAAGAATCATGCCTCCTAAACAACTATTCGGCAGTCAAAAACGAAAAAAAAAAGGAAAAGAGATGAGGAAATGAGACAATCACAATCAGGTGATATGTATTTCACTAAACTTGACACTGTGATTTATGTTTAAAATTTATTAATATAATTAGTTGTCCCTTACGTACGAAATTTTTTTATATACTTGATTGTGTTAGTCGTTAGGGGCCTTTTTTCTCCGCCTCGTCCTGGGCACTCAGATTCTCAGGGCCGCCCCTGTCTAATTTAATATTATATTAGATATATATATGTGTGTAAAGTAGAGGTAAATAAAAAAATAAAATAAAAAAGCAAGTTGACTCGTGGCTCGAGATTTTTTACAAGCTCGAGCTTGCATTTTTTACTCGAAAAAAATTTCGGGTTGACTTGGCTCGTCTCGAAAATTCTCAAGCTCGAAACAGACCTAGCTTGACCCGTTATAGCCCTAGTCCATAGCGAAGATGTGTTGAGATATGAATTCCAAAGAAAAAGGGAAAATATTAATTATATAATACATAGGAAAAAATTTGAACGAAAATTTATATTTTTTAAAAGGAGCAGATCAAAAACTAAAGACGTAAGTGAAAGAAAACAGATTTGAAAATAAATAAACAAACAATAAAATAAAAAAAAATAAAAAAATAGAACCGCGAGATCTTGAACGTGTGGCTACCTAGAAATTCTAAAAGAAGCATCAAATACTACTTGACCAATCTTTCCACTTTAATTGGTTTTATTCGGCAAAGTTTGTCTTCAGATTATATCTTAGGATAAAATAAGCGTAGAGAGTTAACTCTAAAAATTCATTTCTAGTTATACATTTTATATCATCATGCAAAGAAAATATGTGACTTATATTAATTTGTATTAAAACTGATTTTTTTATTTTAAGAAAATAAAAAATTAAAAAATCAACTTTAATGTAAACCAATATTTTTTTCATGATTTAAAATGTACGACAATAAATAAGCTTCAGACATGTCAAGCCCTGATAATAGGGGTGTTCATAAACCGGTCGGACCATCTAAATTGAACCGAATCTAAGATAATTGGGTTCGGTTTTAAAACTTGATGGTTCGTTTATGGTTTGAGTATTCCAAAAACCGAGTGGTTTGGTGCGGTTTATGGTTTGCATTTTGACTAAACCGTATAAACCGCACCAACTATATATATGGGTGTGTGTGTGTGTGATCATTTATTTATGAAAAACAATTATATATATATATATATATATATATATATGTAGAGTGTGGTTCCTTTGTTAACCCATGTTTATTGCGTTAACCGAATAACTACATCTTATTACTTTGGGCCCACATTAAAGTAAATCTAAAGGTGTATGTTTTTTCTTCTTTTTTTGTTAATGTAAGTGGGCCCTACATTAATTACATTAATTAAAAAAAAGTCTATATATTTAAATTTACTTTAATGTGGGTCTCAAAGTAATAAAATGTAATTATTTGGTTAACATAATAAGAAATAGTTAATTTTTGATCAGCTCCCTATATATATATATATATGAAAAGGAGTTCGAAAACAATGAACAGCAGACGTATTCGAAATGGAGTATGACTTTAAAATTTCTTATAAATCATTATAATAGATTATTACTTTGTCTAACATATCATTACTATTTTGGACTAGTTTTATTATTTTGATAACAATTTACTTTTGGATAAGGGTTTTCTACTTTTGAGATGTAAATTTAAAATGAATTATAATCTTTTGCGTCATTATATTAACAGTTCTCTAATTTTTTTATAATACCCTGAAACCGTAAAAACCATACTGAGAAATCGTGAAACCGTCAATACCGGTCGGTTTGGTTTACCCAACTTACGTGGTCGATTTGGTTTGTCATTTTTTGACACCACGGTTAGTTATTTGGTTCAGGAATTTTTGTAAAACCGACCAAACCGCACCGCAGACATCTCTACTTGTAAGGTTCTTTGCTTGGATCGAATTGAACCACATGTTCCACCGCTTATGTGGGCTCCCATCAATTCCTTTGAGTTTCATTCTTGCGAATGTACTCCCCAAGTGGGATACAAAACACTTTAGGTACTGCACTGCCCAGGTTGATACGCACAACTCATAGTATCAATCGTTTACGCTTAGACTATATGGGTATCTAATCACATTCACTCTCCTAGCTTTCATCTCTTAGTGTCAGTATCGGACAAACAGAGTGCTTTTTTCGTTGGTATTCTTTCCAATCTCTATGCATTTCACCATTTCACCAGAAATTTCCTCTGCCCATTTTTGTCTGAAAACATAAATACAGACATTTTTTGTAATATATATTTTTTTTGCATTGTGTTGTATATTTATGCTGAATTTTTTTGTTTGGTATTTTTTTTTTTGGTAATAATTTTTTTATTTTATGCTTTAGACAATTATGTTTTTAGTAGGGCTGTAAACGAACCAAACGAACATGAACGAGCCCTTGTTCGTGTTCGTTCATTTAACTTTTAACTTGCTCACGAACGGTTCATGAACCCTAACCGAACGAAAATTCGTGTTCGTTCATTAAGGAATTTAGCTTGTTCACGAATGCTAACGAACATATATTATTTAAACAATAAAAATCAACATTTTTAATCTCATGCATTGGATATAATTATTTATAAATATATAAATTTAAATATTATAGTATTAAACTAAAAAATATCTTAAGGATTATGGTATTAAACTAAAAATAAAAAATTAAAAAATATACAACACATTTAATGGATGAATATAATAAATGAACTTAATCGAACATAAACGAACATGTTACCGAACGTTCACGAACACAAATGAACGAACACGACATCTGTTCATGTTCGTTCATTTAACTATTCTTGTTCGTGTTCGTGTTCGTTCATATATTAAACGAACAAACATAAACGAACTTTCAACCAAACGGTTCACGAATTGTTCGCTGAACGTTCGGTTCGTTTACAACCCTAGTTTTTAGTGTATCATCTAATATACGCAAACAATGAAAAGACGTTACTGGCATTTGCTATAGAGTAAATTACCAAGATGGTCCATGTGGTTTGTTGAAATTTCACTCTTGGTCCCTAAGTTTCATAAATTACCCATATTGGTCCCAAACTTTACATATTTGTTATACATATAGTCCTTATGTGAGGGTAATTTGGTTAGTTATGTGAGGGTAATTTGATGACCTAAGAACTATATATGTTACAAATGTCTAAAGTTTGGGACCATATGGCTAATTTATGAAACCTAGAGACCAAGAGTGAAATACTAGCAAACCACAAAAACCATGTCGGTGATTTACTCTTTGCTATATAAAAGATAGTTTATAATGATGATGCATTTATCAATTGTTTCACAAACTCAATCATTAAAATAGTATAACCAATAATTTATTTATTTGTTTTTAATAGGAGGATGAAAGTATATTTGGGTAAAAAAGAAGCTTTAATTAAATGAATAATAACAGGTTATTATTATAAAAATAAAAAAACGTATTAATTATATTATATTATGAAAAATAGGAAAAACATATTATGGAGTGAAAAATAAGATAAAAAAAATTAAACGTATGATATAATGACACGTGCTTATAATATTTTTTTATTATAATTAAAATAAGATGTTAAGCATTTTTAAAACAGACATACTAATTTGAAAAAAAAAAAGGTTTATTTTAATTATACCAACGCCAAAAATATTAGAATGGACAAAATTAACTTAGTTGATTAACTTAAAACATTTATTATTAAGGGTGTGAATTGTCTATAATTGATTAAAAATATGAATACAATATATACGTTAAAATCATAAAATTAGGTTTTGTAAGAGCATGTTTGAGATTCTGTATTCAACTTTTTTGTCAAAAACGTTTTTTGACTTGTGATTCTTTAAAAAAATAAAAAATAAAAAAGTGTTTGTATTATTTTTCTAAAAGTACTTGTTAGCTTTTTGAAAAGAGTGAATCAATAGATCATTTTAAAATAAAATTCTAAAAATGCTTAGTCTAGATAACTTAAAATTTATATCCCGTTGTGGCATTCTCTTTACATCTTTCTATCAAATCTATGCACCTTAATTATATGCCACTAAACAAATGCCATAAAGATTATGATAACTTTTCAAAAAGATTTTATTATTTTAACCATCATCACTCACTCTTAACATGGGTGAGTGAATGTGGAACTAACTCATTTAATGCATTGTCTCTTAAAAAGAATGCTATAGGTTCAAATCCAAGCAATAAATAAATATTGAAATTAAAATTAGTTTAAGAATAAAAATAAAATAAAATAGCTTTTAATAATAATAATAATAATAATAATAATAATAATAATAATAATAATAATAATAATAATAAAGAAAACTCTTGACTTGGTGTAACTTTAATCATTTACCAAAATATAATATGGCAAATGTATCTTTTCTATTATAAACATTTTAAGTAAGTTTTTTTTAGCAAAAAATTCTCGCGTGTCTCAAAATTACGTTTTTATCTCCTGTACGTATGACACAATATAAGTTTGTTTTCGGTGATTACGATACAATACAACAAATACCAACTTAGACACATGTTTAGCAATTACGTCTCTATGTGATGCTCTCTAACTCACATACAAAAACCAGTATGTATGCATGCATGCATGCTTATTTCAAGATTTCAAATAAATGACTCAGATATTGTTAATAGTTTTTTCTCAAAAATCAGGTTTACACATGATACAAACCACACTATACACATACTGTTTGAATAAAATAATATGTTATATATACATATCTTGTAATTAAGAATAATGTTCTTTTAAAACACTTAAATTAACCTGAATTTAATTATATATTTATATATATATATATAACTTAGATTTTTTAAATTACCTGCTTTTTCTATTTTAATATATTCTTAATTTTTTATGTAACATTATTATACTCGTTTTAAAAATAAAAAATGCTTGTTATTTGGTGTAATTTTTTTAAAAAAATAATATCGTATAAAAAGTTGCAATCGTTTAAAAAAATGAGGAAACATGATAAAAAGTCAACATTATTGTATATGACTAGAATACCCTTACATTAATGTTTTATATACAACTTGATCTCAACCATTAAATTATATATGTAATAACCTTAAATCATTTTTATCCTTTTTACATTTAAACATGTTTTTACTATAACCTCACCATAAATATAGGGTACAGTTCAAATAATAATCTACTTCTATTGCAAAAGCCCAAATAATTTGTCATGATCAACCAAAATCTTTGGGATTTTTATAACATTTATTATAAACGCACAAGTCTTTTATATGTATTGGCTAATTGACAAGCGTATAGGATTTACAAAAACTATAAGTTTACATTACACTAACAACATTTATTTAATGTGACGAAAACTTAGATTGATGTAAGATCTTAAACAAAAACGAATATTCACAAATATATAAAGAAATAAAGTCTTGCACGTGTATAATAAAAGTCATTATAAAAAAAACCAAAAATTTGGGTTGATCCTATCGAATTATTTGGGTTTCTGCAATATATGTTAGTTATTATTTGATCTTTTCTTTATATATATAGGATTTGGTTCAAATAAGAACCCTGCTTAATTGTGATAACCAAAATAACCTTGCAAAAAATGCCCGAATCTTTGATTTTTTTTCATGGTATTTATTATACATATTTAAGGGAGGTTTTTTTTTGTGTTTTGGCTAATTCGCAATGCAAATCGAATTTGCATCGGTGTAAAGTTTTTGCACTTTTCTAAATGTTGCGAAATGCAAATCGAATTTACACCGATACAAATCCGATTTGCCTTGCGAATTAGCCAAAACACAAAAAAGAAGCTCCCCTAAATATGTATAATAAAGACCATGAAAAAAAATAAAGATTCGATCATTTTTTGCAGGGTTATTTGGGTTACCGCAATTATAGTAGGTTAACAACGGAACCTTCCGCTATATATATATACTATCTTAAAACCCGTGTATTATATGGATTAAATAAAAAATATATAATTCATTAATATAAAATTATAATAAATACAATTTTATTAGAGTTGGTAGATACACACACGTAAAAAGAAAGATGTGACATATACATACATGTGTATGTATATGTATATATGTATGCGTTAGGCATATGCATATGCATATACATACATATATGTATATGTATCTATATCATGTGTATATATAAGTGGTTACACTAAAAAGGGTGAGATAACATGTGTATACTTTTTTTATCGTTAAATTTTATTGTTTTACATGTTATAAATACAAAATTGTTTTATCCATCTTTTTGTTTTACAAAACTCATTATTTTAAAAAACTTATATTTAATGTTATTGTGTTATATGTATTATCGTTGTGTTTATATTTTAGATCATTTGGTTATATTTTGTCATTGTTTTTTATATAATAAATAAACATTTTGTTATTTTATCATTATATCTTAAATATTAGAAGTATACAACTGTTTTTTTTCGCCATTATTTTTTTTAAAGCACGTTTAAAAAACAGTATGACACAATGACGAACAAAATACACAATTACAATTAAAAAAACTATATAATGTGATATAATTTATAAGAAGCTGAAAAAACAAGATTTTTTTAAAAAAAGTTTTTGTATGACAATACAATACTCCTTTTAGAAATTAAAAAAACTCGTTAAACCTTGCATTATTATTAGTACAATGTTATAGTTAAAAGTTATACTAATTTAAAAAAGTGAAGGAACGTGATGAAATGTCAACAAAAAATGATCATGACTTAAAATATCATTTCAACAAATTTTTCTATATAACTTGACCCCAACCATTCTTAAATTGCTCCTACACGTTTTACATCTTTTTTATTATAATTTTACCATATGTATATATAGGAAACCAAAAATTTAGGTTGGCGATTTTGGCTCACAAAAAATTTTAGCGGTGCGTCATCCTTATTTTTTTAATTTTAATATTAAAATTAAAATTATTGTTAGGATAAAAATTAAAAGTCTCAATTTAAAATAGGAAATGTGTCAAAATGATTAATAATATGTTAATTTGACTTGAGTGAGTTTTTTTATAGTTACTTTATTTTACATAATTTCTTAAGTATCTCGATGTATACAAACTAAAATATTGAAAAAAAGAAGCTTTTACTTTTACTTTAAAAAGTTGTAGATTGTGTTTAAAAGTTGTTTTCAAGAAAACTCGTAAATTTTGCGGTAATTACTTTTTATCTTTAAAATATGTATTATAATACATACACACACGTGCGTTTATATATATATATGTGTGTGTGTGTATATAATGTGTGTGTTGTGTGTGTATATATATTATATTTTATGTTTATTGTATTCTTTTATGGAAAAATCCAGGGGCGGACCTAATACTGTTTATGGGGGTCGATCGGCCCTCATGAACTTTTGTTTTAAAGTGTTATATATACGATTCGATCTTAACCGACCCCCAATAAATTTTGATACCGACCCCTATGAAATTTTGATGACACTATTATTGTAGCCAAATTTAAAACAATTTGGAAAGCAAAATTAATAAAATTAATATTCAAATAACCCTATATGCGTTATTTGTGACCTAAATATATCAAATCTTTGACCTAAAAAGGAGCAACAACTCTAGTGGTTTTTTGATTTTGTTTACTTTTTTCATTTTTTTGATAACCTTACTCGACCTAATTCGAATCAGTCCAAAAGTTGAAATATTTACCGACATACAATTGCTCCAATAAATTACCGACCCCATTAAAAAACCTTCTAGATCCGCCACCGAAAAAACCTATATAAACATGCGAGGCAAAGACAAAAAGATCAATCAAATCATGTACATGTATCAAATCTCTCACATTTTAAACAACAAACCTACAACTTCACAAATTGGTATGGTCCAAAAGCAAACTGGCATAGGACATTAGGACCACAATAATGTCTGTCGTGTCAAGTGTAACTTTTCATGTATATCACGTTATTACTACACAAAAGAGGTGAAAATAACGCTATTTTCTCAAATTTGTTTGGTCAAACGAATTATTCGGATGATATGAAATAAATTTTTACTAAAAAGAATATTATTGTCATAGATCCATACCAATTTCTTGATGAAACATAAAGAAGAAATTGCAATTAAAGACAGATAATTTTTTTTTTTTTTTGAACGGCAGAAATAGTATTAAAACTAGCAAGCAGCTAGCAACAGCATACACCAGAAAGGAAAAAACCCCAACAAATACAGACACCAAACAATCACAAAGTAACCCACACACAACTAAAACTTAAAGGACCTCCAATCCTCCCAATTCACCATTTCCTTAGTAGCCCTGTTTTTAATCCACAAGAAAGATAACCTCTTTACATCTTCAACCAGAAAATTCATACATGGCTGCACCTGATTAAACACCAATTGGTTCCTTAATCTCCATATACACCAACACCCAGTTAAGATTATAGCATGAATTACCCGCTTTTTGGATTCGCCAACAGGAAGAGACTTGAACAAAGTGAACAGATCCCTTACCGCGAAAGCATAAATTGGAGGGATTTTACACCATAATGAGATAATGTTCCAGAATTCTAAGGATAACCCGCAACCAGTAAAAAGATGATTAGCCGATTCCTCCGAAATACCACAAAGGGGGCACACTGAATCGAAGACCGAAGATACCCTTGTTACCAGCCCATCCCGGGTTGGCAATCTACCCAATTCTGCCCTCCAACCAAACACATTAACTTTAAATGGTACCCATGAACTCCAGCAAAACACATAATCCGGAGGTGTTATCCGTGTTTCAAGTAACCTGTTTTTTAAAACGCGAACTGAGAACACCCCATCTTTAGACCCTTGCCATACCCACTTATCATTTTGTTCCCCCAGCGTCACATTCTGTAATAACTCCTGGCAAGCTACCAGTTCCTCACACTCCACCCCTCTTAGCTCTTCCCTTTTCCATTGCCAAGAATAAATTAGTTCTCCATTCCTTTGCTTCAGCCGCTGTTGAACCTTGCAAAACTTGGAAGATTCAAGTTTGAATAAATGAGGAAATTTAAAACATAATGGTGTCTCTCCACACCAAAGGTCCGTCCAGAAACCCAAATTAGCACCATTTCCCAATAACCCTTTAAAAAACACCCTAAGGTTTATCCCTTTTTTATGAAGTTCAATATCCACTTTTGCAATGTTCCTCCACACTCCCGGCAAATTAGGTTTAAGAGGTACAATACCCCCAATCGGAAGGATATTATGAATTCCCCCAATAACCCTACCCCATAAACTATGAGGTTGTAGTTTATATCTCCACCACTACTTAGATAGCAAACTCAGATTGATATCACGAAGAGAACCGATACCAAGGCCTCCCAAATTCTTTGGTGCAATAATTTTTTCCCAGCAAACCCAATGAACCTTCCTTCTTTCACAGCCTCCCCCCAAAGAAACGCTCTCCTGATTTTTTCTAAGGATTCAACAACTTTGATTGGGGCTTTGTATAAGGAAAAGTAGTACACCGGTAGGCTATTAAGAACATATTTAATAAGAGTAATCCTACCCCCTAGGGATAGATGCTTAGCTTTCCACAAGGACAACCGTTTCTCAAAGATTTTCACAACCGGTAACCAGTTACCCACCATATTCATATTGGAGCCGACCGTCAAGCCCAAATAGGTGAAAGGAAGAGCCCCCACCCTACATCGAAGACTGTTTGCCCCCTCAGCAATAGCACTTTCTTCCACATTAAGACCCACCAGATTACACTTGCGAAGATTAACTTTTAGCCCAGAAACAATGAAGAAGATTCTTAGCAGCCTCCTCAAATTAATAATATTATAGCCAGACCATTCCCCCATAATCAGAGCATCATCCGCGAATAACAGGTGGCTAATAGCAGGACTACCATTTGGTAAATTAAGACCAACAAATATCCCAGAGTCACAAGCCTTCTGAAACAAACAACTGAAGGCTTCCATAACGATAATTATTCAAGAATTTTCATGAAATCTGCCAAAAAAATAAAAAATTAGTTGGACTTTCAAATAATTAAAATAGATATTGACCGTTTTTTTATTCTATATTTCAGAAACAAAATAATTTGCCAAATGGATGTGGGGCCGATGCCACATGGAAAAACGATGACTTGGTTAGGCCATTATCACATGGAATTTAATGTGTGTGTGGATGTGAATAATATCTTGTAAAAATTTAATCTTACAGAGGAAAAGTTTAAACATTTTCTGAGGTTTCTCATATGATATCTTGAAATAAATATGTCATACATATTTTTTTGTACGGCCAACTAATCAACTGCCAGGTACTACATATGCGGTCCCCAATGGCTAAAGGATGCCCAAGCTGGCCACTAGTCCAGACGGACGGAACCCCTAGCCCACCAGTCACCAATTCCCAGGGAAAACCCGACCCAAGCACCGCCTAAAGACACGACGGTGGAAAGTCGGTAAAACCGGGCAGTTGTCGTACATATTAAGGCACATTAAGATTGACTTATTTATTAAAACTCAACTTTTTATTTAACTTTTTATGTGTAACACATATTCATTTCAGGATATCAAATGAAGGACTTTGATAAAGTTTAAGAATTTTATTTCAATTATTGACTTTTCCAAGATACAATCCATGTATATTTAAGATTTCAAATTTAGTGCCAAATAGTGTTTAAGGGATTCTTTATAAAATCAAGTTTTCACATTATATAATCACCCTATATATATATATAAAATTTATCTCAAATGTGGACCATATATTTATTTTCAAGATTCAAATGGTTTTTCAATTTATCTTTATATATATATATATATGTGTGTGTGTGTGTGTGTATACTCCAACAGATTAATCTAAATTTTTGTTTTTTTTTCCGAATATCATTGTTACGCATGTATACCACTTTTTATGTGTATGCGTAAATTTATCATTATTTAACAACCTAACTTCACTAACTAAAAAAAACACCATAACAACCTAACTTCACTAACACTTAGAAAAACATTATAAAACACATATAATTCATAGGAAAAATACCATAAAATGCTAACATTTGAAAAAAAAAAACATAAAACATGAACACTGTAAAAATCATAAAATACACATATGTCACACCCCAACCAATGATGGAATATTAGAGGCATGAGTTTGATTGTTCATTACTCATGGTGCTACATGTAAATTTCAGTAGTTAATAATCCAATTTCGTTTATAACATAACATTCATTCAACATCCATATTGTTCAAAAATCAAAACAAACCAAGCAATAATCCAACATTACAATTCAAAACCAAAGTGAATAACGTTACTATATATACTATTAAATGTCATGCAAAAGGAATAGTGAAATAGTGAAAGTGGATCCAAGATCATATATACATATACATATAGGGTTTGTATCCTGTGAAAAACTCGATCATAGAGAGAAAACCTTTAAATCATATCTGGGTCGTCGAAATGAACATGTGGTTCTTATTAACCCACATGAAAATTGATTTGTTTATTCGAAACCTAATTTTTTATGCAGGTTTGATGTAGGTGTTTGTTCCATGTAGTGACGTTTTGATAATTTAGACATAGACCACTAGAAGTTTTTTAAACTTTAAAAAGTAGTAAAGAGAGATAAGTGTACTAAATTTGAGAGATTTGTTTTAATTCAAACGGTTGGTTGCTGATGAGAAAGATTTTGTGAGCAATTTTTCTGATATTTTTGTAACATATTTGTGAGAATTTTGTATAATATTATTTTTTATGAAAAATTGTACATAGTTCGTGATGAGAGATTTGATTTTGCTATGTAACTTATGCTTCTGCAAATGATATATAACACCCGTTCTCGCGAGTGTACTTTGATAAACCGCCACAACACGTGAAGGGATTAAACCTAGTTGTTTGTTAAATTAAATCTAGGCCCAAATAGCCTATGTGAATTTTCTTCCAAGCAACTAACACGTTACAAATGTAAAATAAAGCTTTGATCAACTATTTGCATAGTTGGTGATATTCTCATACAATTTGATATATGTATATAAGAAATAAGACGCAACAATAGTCTAATCAAAGTTGATCTAAATATATATATGTATCCCAGAATGTTTGATGATATGATTTTAGCAATTTCACATTTTCTAACATAATGACATGGAGTCACTAAAGAAAGATTACTAATACCATGGGCGGCCCGAGGGAGGGGCAAACCCGACCCCTGTCCCGGGCCCATTTTTTAGGAGGGCACAAAATTTTTTATATATACGTGTATATAGAGATTCATTCAAATGAGAATTAATACGGCGAAAAGAACTAAAAAGAAGTATTTGTAAACACATTATTTAATAGGTGCAAAAAATCATTTTTTTAAAGTATAGGAAGTTACTTTCATGCCCTTTAAACTATATATGTCAATTGGTTCTGTTAACGGTTTATTCGGTCTGGTTTAATCGGTTTTCAATTTTTTTCCCTCTCAAAAAACCGAACCGAATTCAAGAAGTGGTTCGGTTCTAATTTCGGGTAAAACCAAATAAAAAAATTGAAAGCCAAATAAACCGATTAAAAGTTGAATAAACCGATCCAAATAAACCGATTAAAAACCGAATAAACAGATCTGAATAAACTGAATTTGTGACAATTCAAATTTTTTAGGTTCGAATAATATCTCAGAAATAAAGTAAATGAGTGTAAGCGAAATCACGAAACGATGCTCTGATTTCAAGATATGCTGAGTTGAAGATAGCGTTAAATATGAGATCAAATATTCTAAACTCTTCAGGTCTTGAAATTATAACCATTGGAAAGAGCTCGAAAAATCGTGAACGTAGGCGAAAACCGTGCGCAAAACGGAGTTCGTATGCTCCCGGAATCGCGAAACGAAGGAAAACCAAAATATCTGCGATCTGGCATCCGCGCGGTACGCCCCAATCCAGCGTTCCAGATGGGGAGATGCGCCCGGGATGGATGGCGGCTGAAAAACGAGTTTTTAAGATCAGGATGCGAAGAAAACTCATTTTTCTTCTTTCTTTCGATCATTTACGCTCAAAAACACCCCCAAATCATATTTTCATCATCCAAACTCCATTTTGAAGCATTCTAATCGCGTGGATCGCACCAGGGATCGTATCTACGAGTTCTGATCGTTATTCTGCAGTTGAAACTCCGTCTGGTTAGGTAACGGTTCGATTTTAACCATCTAAATTGATTTTGATTGGTTATATCTTGTTTTTGAACGTAGTGAGATAGTTAGGGTTGTTGATTATTGCCTAGATGATGGCTAGGATTGATCATAAACGAAGAACTCCAACGGTTAAATCCTTGTTTTGAGCCGTTGTAATGCCCGGTTTTCATGAAACTACAACTTAGATTAAAATGATTTAAACCATTTGAGTGTAACAATGATTGTGATTGTCTTGATCATTTCTTGAAATGCTAGATTAAATCCAAGTGTTTCAAACTAATGACAAGCATAAAGATAATCACCGGAATAACGATCTGATGTTTATGATAACAGTCAGATTAGTACATTGAGCATGGTTATTAAACCTATTTTAATATCACATTCTCATGTTTCATGATACCTAAATGATCAATAACAAGGATTGACTATTCCTAAGCCAGAAATTCATCTAGGAAATCGTTAGTGAACAATCAACAATCAACATCTATTTGATTAATCCGAAAATGTCGTGATTAATCCAGTAAGTCATTAACTCCTTAATAAGGGCCTAAATCATTATAGGTTCCTTGTTTATCGCACTTTGTGCAATAACAACTTAAAGAGACTGAATAAAAATTAAGATCAGCTTGATGACTTAAACTACGATTCCTAATTATCGAAAATCAAGGATTATTCCGATAATCAAATTCAAATGCAAGAAACTCATAAAACATTAATAAATTGCAGAACTCTCTTCGAATCTTGAGTGATACTTCGATATCAAAACATTTCGGTGAAACAGGTGAGTTTCATAGTCCCCTTTTAATGTTCTGTTTCTAAAACTCGAGGTGGAACATGTAGATATCTTTTCAAAACATATTTAACAATCATTGTGAAATCATATATCAGTATCATCTGGATGATGATAAACAGTTATCAATTCCCGTGAAATCATATTATGGTTTCATCAGGAAAATCATGACAAACTATTATCGAGTAAACATTTATCAAATACCATGAAATCACACATCAGTATCATCAGGAAAATCATGGTAAACAATCATCAAATAAATATTTTATCAACTCATTAAAAACAAGCGAATCACTTGGGAACTTTGGTTATGTGAAGGCTATTTGGGAACATTCTTATGTGACATCATTAACTTGTTATCAAGCCCTTGGTAGTACTGGTATGATCATATGCGGGAACACAAGATCATTATCACAAATCGCTCCAACCGTGGGTTGGACCTCATCATGTGAGCTAACAATCATTACTAACGATCATTTATCATTAGGTTTGATGTTTGCATGCCCAGGTAGATTCAATTTCAAAGTACCTACTTGATCACTTGTGAATACCATATCATGAAAATCAATGTTTGAACAATCATTTTAAATCAGCAAAACCTATGATTCTCACTCAACTATTCGTAGTTGACTTTTTATGCTAAATGTTCCAGGTTACAATTCACCCACCAGCTCAAGAACGGTGAATCAAGTATCTTTGTGAACCAGAAAACAAGGGAGATCTTTAACTATGGCTATGTAATCATTACGTCACGCCCCGTGGATTCCGCACGCGGCGTGGGTTGTGACAGAATTCAACCGAGTAAACCGAATTCCATCTTATATATTACTAATAAGATAATAAATTTAAATTTGAATTCGGTTTAATCGGTTAACCAAACAAACCAAATTTAAAAAAAAATAGAATTAAAAACCAAAATTCAGCTATGGCTAGGTACCAAACCAAAAATCGAATTTGGATACAACTAGAACCAAAACGAAAAACGAATTCAGAATTCGGTTCGATTTTTCAGTTATAAATACGATTCGGTTTTCGGTATTAAACGGATTTTTGGTTTTTTTTTAAACATCTCCACTTTAATATTTGAATTCGCTGGAGGGCTTTTTTTTCCGGCTCGTCCTGGGCACGCCAATTCTTAGGGCCGCCCCTTACTAATACTAATATATTGTATATGATTATCCTAACAATAATAACACATAGATATACAAATAAGTATGCAACACATAACATTCCAACATAATTCTAACTTAAATTAAAGTATTGCATCCTTGTATTTGTTTATAACTCAATAATAACATGTTTGATAAGACATGTATAACATTCCAAAAATTTCAAAAAAAATAAAGAGGAGTATAAGAAACTCACATGTTTTTGCTTTAGACTATCCAAGTAGTGCTTGATTATGTTTAATTAGAAAAGAACCCCAAATCAACCTAAGTATAAATAAAAGAATATAACTTAGACCTTTCTATGTATGTGTTTATGTTTGTCCATATGAATCTTTTAATTTGTATTTAAAAATAATAGTTTAAAAATGTTTTGTAACTTTTGTAATGGAATAAAATAGAAGAGTTTATATGAAAGTTGAATAAAAGTTTTATAGAATAATGTTTTAATAGTCGTTTAAAATTGTTTTCTAAAAATAAAGTAATAATTTACAAATGTTCATAACTTATTAATATCTTCAATCTGAATTTAGAATAAGTAGAAATGATTCATAAATATTTATAAGTTTAAAATGAATAAAGAAATAATTTCTAAATATTTAATAATGTTCTAATGCTTTTAAGAATATATGTATGTTTATTAAATATATTTTGTGAATTGTTGTTATATTATCATAAGATTAATTCCATAATATTAAAAATAATTTTCTGACTTTTTAGATTACTTTTATAAATAATCTTTACCTTTTTAAAGTTTATTTAAACAATAAAATAGCAAATTTGTAAAATAATAATTCAAAAATTCTTTAGAAATTTCCAGAATGTTTATAAAGTTAATTTATAATTTCTATAATTTTTTCAGAATTTTTAAAAGTATTTTAGTATTTTTTATACATTTAAAATTATTTAAATAGCAAAGTAATATGAATATTTTTTTAAACAAATTATGTTGTTAAATAAAAATCTAAAACTTCTATTTTAAAACCAGAAACATTTAAAATTTGTAATCAAAACCTAGAATAATTTTATATTATTATTCACAATCATTTTATAATTATTCTAGATAAACATTTTATAATTATTCTAATTCATTTTATAATTACTACTCATTGTTTTATAATAATGTTTATAAAATGTATTATAGTTAAATAAACTAAATAAAATTTTCATACGCAAAAATATTTATCCTTATTCTTGAATACTTTAGAATAAAGAAACTAGAAAAAATGGAGGGAATATTATTTAATAATATTTAAAACCTATTTATTTAAGAAAGTGTAAGAATATGCATTTAAATAAATAGATAAATATTTCAAACACTACCATTCAAACTTAGAAGTATTCTTAAGGACTCCATAGAATATCATACACTTAGTACACAAAAACTAGAATTTAGAAATACTTAGCTTATTAAGTTTATTTTTATAACTTTAGGTTGAGGTGTACTACATTCATATCCCTCACACTCCATTGAAAGACTAATTAATCAAGAGTACATTCATACTTTATTCTTTACATTTTTGTAATGTTTTAGGGAATGTGCACTGCCTAGTATTACTCTTTAGTTCTTGACTTTAATTGTATGTTATTACATGTTTGATATCTTGTATTGCTTGAATTCTTGTATGCATATTCATACAATAGTAGCCTATGAATAATTTTATACCTTCTTTGCATTAAGTCTTTGTGTAAAAAATGGTGAAATTTTACATTTGCATACATGTGTTTAACATACTTGATCTAGGTCCTGCAATCCTAGAATTACAAGTCATGGATGACATTATATGAGGACATTATTGAGGACTATTAAGGATTATGAATTATGATTACTTTATTTGTATGCCTAGTATGACTATTGAGGACTTATTTGAAATCTTGTGATATACATGATTCTTTAGAAACTTGTAAGAACACATGCTTTAGATTAAGCCCTTTTAGAATTTGAATTTGCATCTTCTCCTGTGTATTATTAAACTTTATATGTGTGTTCACCAACTATGCAAATAGCTGGTGAAAACCTATTTTACATGTATAACTGGTTAGGTGAGGATGGTGAATGCTTAGTAATACTAATTTCACCAATTGTATGCAAAAATTATACCTTTTAGGAGAAAACCAAAGTTTCAAATCACTCTCGATCTATGCACTTTCTTGTTCTATGTCGATCGTGAAGCTAGGGGAAATGGGGTTTAAGACCCTAAGTAGGGTAATCAGAGATAATCCTTATTTTATTCTTTTAGCCCCTGCACTCTTCCCTTGCTACAATATCCTCTTACTCTTTATTTTCACTAATTGTAACCTCATTTAACTAAGAAAAATTAAGGGCCAATGTGGTACTAGCCTACTTGGTAGAGGCTTTGCCTCTTAAAATGGGAGGTCATGGGTTCTAATCCGTGCAATGGTGTAATTAGTTTGGAGTAGTTTAGGAGGAGATAACCTTTGCCGTTAAAAAAAAAAAGAAAAATTAAGGTGTTATACATTCATCAATGTTTGATAAATTAGTCATAACTAATTAATATGGCTACATTGATGATTCCTAATTTCGCTACTATAAACATGATTTTGTAATGAATGTTTCATATATAAACTAAATTTTATGACACATTTACCATCAAACAAAAGACCAATAGTAAAAATTTGTAACAATTAGCGACACATTTGCCACAAAAATCTTTTGTAACCAAAAAACATTGTAGCAAATTGTGACAATTTTGAGATGCTATTCTTGAAAAATCAACAATGTGCACAAAGTTCCTACACATTTGTTAGGCCACTCATAATCATAATTTTGATAGCAAAAATCTTTTTTGTCTAGTAGTTTACCGATATGATTTTCAAAAGGTTAGGTTGTTACTACATTGCGTGTCAATAACACATTTTTTTGTAATTTTAATATTTAATAAAATTTTATAAAAAACGTTGTGTATTGGTATTGATTTGACAAGAATATTATGTTGATAATGAAATGATGTATATTATAACCTTTTTCAAAATATTACCAAAAGTTATGAAATTAAAGTAGATTATAATGTCTGGTCATACATTGAATTCCAATAATTATATAATGTTTGTATCATCGACATATAATCTAATTATATTGTACCTCTTGACTTTTTTTAGTGAAAGATCTTATATTCAAGTCTCATTTACAACAAAAAATACACTAGGTTGAGCCAATAGTTTTTTCTAGTATAGGTTTCCTCTTAAATGGTGATATTAAACTGCCCATTTAAACAATGTTGCTTGGTTTTAGCTATTAAAAATATATAATGTTTACAAAAAAAAATTGAAAGGACATACAATCCAATTGGTCCTACACAACCGGTTTCTTGACATACATTTGATGAAGCAAAATAAGTGGTGACGCTACCAACCATCAAATTATTGGTCCAAAAAAAGTGATAACGACTAAACATAGAAAAGTTTGGTTATTAATTTTTGTTTCATGTTGTTTAGAAAAACACAAAAAAAAACCCCTATTAATGTATAATAAAGGTTATAAAAAATTATTCAAAGATTTGGGTTAATTTTGCCAGCGTTAATGAGTTATCGCAATTAAGGTGCGTGAGTTATTATATGATCCCAATCCTATATATATATATATATATATATATATATGTGTGTGTGTGTGTGTGTAAAATTTAACCCATGATTTTTGTACTAACTTAAATAGTTCCGCTAAAGACCAAGTCAAATCTTGAACTTTTTTTCGAACATCATTGTAACATATGTAGAACACTTTATTCTTTTATATGTAAATTCATCACCGTTTAAGAGTTGACATGGTTATAAGTTTTTTTTGTTACAATATTGTAACTGTTTAGATCCATTGTAACATAGTGGGTTATATTTTATTCTTAATCCTTTATAGAACATGGATCCATTATTTTTGTACTGATTCAAATAACTCTGCCAAAATCAAACTAAATCTTAGATTTTTTAAAACAACATTATAGCACATGTAGAACATTTTTTCTTTTATGTGTATGCGTAAATTTATCATCATTTAAAAGTGAAACATCATTGTGATTTTTTTTGTTACAATACTTTAACTGTTTAGACCATGGTTGCAAAAGTCGGCATCCAAGGCCGAGTACTCGCTCTAAGGAGTTGTTCCGAGTCCGAATACTTCCCAAATACTCCTAAGGATTTACTAAGCATTCCCCGCCTAGGCCGATTACCCGCTCCAATGAGTTGTTCTGACCTGGAAGCGTCTAGCGACTTTTGCAACCTTGGTTTAAACCCAAAAACAGATATATATATATATATATATTGAAAAAAATTGAAAAGTTTTACAATTTATAATATTAAAAATCAAATATATAACATATGTGTAACTTGTGCTTGTAATTTTTTTTATTTTATTATAATAACATATATTACATACTTAAATAATAAAGTAAAAAAATCAATTTTTACACTAGGTTTACACATATGTAACATGTAATTATATTTTTTTATTTTATTATAATAACATATATTGCATAACTAAATACATAAATAAAATAAAAATAATAAGTTTTACATCGGGTTTTCTCAACTCAAATGATTTTTAAATTATCCTTTTTCAATACACACACATATATAGTATAAGGTTCCGTTGTTAACCCACTTTAATTGTGTTAACCCAAATAACTCTAACAAGATCAACACAAATTTTTGTGTTTTTTTTTCATGACTTTTATTATACATGTACAAGACTATGTTATTTTATGTGTATGTGTTAATTCACCAATTCACAAACTCACAACACATTTAGGATTTTAAAGTGTAAGTTTACATTACACTACTAATATTTATTTAACGTGACGACAATTTATACTGATATAAGATGCTAAACAAAAGAGAATTTTTCACAAAACATTAAAGAACATAGTCTTATACATGTGTTATAAAGATCATGAAAAAACTGAAGATTTGGTTGATTTTAACAAAGTTTGCTAGTTATCACAATTAGACAGAGTTATTATTTTACCCCAATCTTATATATATAGGGAAATGCTCTCTTGTTAACACATTCTTATTGTGTTGATCGTGACACGTGTCATTTTTCATTTTTTTATATAAGAGGACATTTAACATTTTGTAACCATTCAAAAAGTTAGATTTAATATTTGTTATCTTTAAGCTCATTACAACGATGTATATTACATCAATGTAAATTACATCACTGTAAATGAACTAACAAAAAATGTCCTAAATGCCCTCAAATATTAAAAATATTAAATGTAGCTTTTTGAGTAATTTTCATTATTGTAATGAACTTAAAAATAACAAATATTAAATCCATTTTTTTAAATGGTTACAAAATGTCTAAAATGCCCTCTTATATTAAAAAAATGACATGTGGCACAATCATATGCACTTGTGTTGATCGTGACACGTGTCATTTTTCATTTTTTTATATAAGAGGACATTTAACATTTTGTAACCATTCAAAAAGTTAGATTTAATATTTGTTATCTTTAAGCTCATTACAACGATGTATATTACATCAATGTAAATTACATCACTGTAAATGAACTAACAAAAAATGTCCTAAATGCCCTCAAATATTAAAAATATTAAATGTAGCTTTTTGAGTAATTTTCATTATTGTAATGAACTTAAAAATAACAAATATTAAATCCATTTTTTTAAATGGTTACAAAATGTCTAAAATGCCCTCTTATATTAAAAAAATGACATGTGGCACAATCATATGCACTTGCTTTTTAAATTATTCATCGGATTATAGTTAATGGGTTGTAGCAAAAATTTATGGGTTATGTATACTTTCATCCCCTATACATACATACACACACATACATGCATATATAAAGGAGGCGATGCCAATACAAAGTAAATTAATTTGAGTCATTGATCAAATTAATCAATGGTTAAGATCTAGTGCTTCCTATTTTATTCAATTTTTCTCACAAACATTCGTGAATATGTAACTGGAAGGGCAAAAGGGGGGAATAACCCATTTTTTTTAATTCAATTTTTAAACGTTTTATTATTTTTTTAAAAAAATACACAATTAAATAGAGAATTTTATAATTTTTAATTTGAGTATCATATTGATATGGTTATTTTCATTTTTTTTAACGTGGTCAGTATTTTCTTAACTTGGTGCGTGATTTTTTTTGGATAAAGGGCACTCGTCCGGAAAAATATTGGTGCGTTAATCGTGATTTAGGTATATGATATGTCAGAACGTATTTTTTTTGCCTATGGAACTTATTTTGTTGTCTTCAAAACGTATTTTTTTTGCCTATAGAACGTATCATTTTTTTACCAACTGTTTTGCCTCTGAGTAATTAAGTTGTAAAGACCCGTCCGTATTTTTTTTTTGCCTATGGTCCGTATTTTGAATACTCAAGTCCATAATTCCTGGCCTATAGTCTGTATTTTGAATACTCAAGTCCATAATTCTTTGCCTATAGTCCAGTTATTTATGTGAACAAGACATTTTATTATTTTTTTTACAGATCCTTATACCCTTATCTCAGATGACACGTGTCGTGTTTCTATGGTTTCATACGCTTCTCATGTTAATATCCTTTGTACAATAACCGCCCCTATGTACCCTATGTGTGTGTAAATATTTCATTACTTTTATAAGATCGGATTTAATTGAACACTATCTATTGACTATTTGTAAGTGAGAGTATTGAAATATTGATTTGCATTCTTTAATAACAAACTTACACATTTATTTTGCACTTACGTATCAAATGAGACTTAAACCTTAAATACACTTGCAAATTTCATTATTTTTAATGTTAGTAATATTTGTATGTTTTAATCCTTCTTCTGTTATGTGTTTTTTTTTTCTGTCACTATATATGAAGATGAATAAATCACACTATATATTATAAAACCATATATAAAAAATGTATTGTTGACGTGATCAAACAACTTAATGTTTCTTAGAATTTATATATATTTACAAGAAAAATTAAAAAAAAAAAAAAAACTCGATGAAGACTTTTGATATATAATTGATATCATGATATCTTAACTAACTAAAAGATAATGATGTGCTTCAATAAAAGACGAATTAAACATGTGCTTTACGAGACAATGCATGAGTTTTTTAAATCAGTATCTGTTTGTTGTTTTCAAAAATTATGTGTACGTCTATATGAATTATTTATATCATGATACGTAAGGGTGAAACAATTAGGTTTGGGTCCATTAATTATTATTATTATTATTATTATGTTTATTATTATTATTATTATTATTATTATTATTATTATTATTATTATTATTATTATTATTATTATTTTAACGGCAGAGGGTCCTGTCGTACTATCTTCAGTTATCTGACGGTTGGTAACTAAAATCGATTCCTCGATCATCAACCGTGAGACCGTACCCTACTGATACGCGGGAGCCCCGTAAAATAGGTAAACCCTCGCCACCCATTAGTTCATAACCCAAGATTAAGCTCAAGATATATTCCTCTATTCACCTGGTATCCATTAAAGTGTGACCAGTAAAATTTAAACACTGGTCTTTAAGGAGAAAGAACCAAGCCTTAACCAGTAGGCTAATTTTGCTTGATACCCATTAATTATTTAGCCGACCAAAGTTCCTATTAACATGACTAGATTTCCTCCTATGTAATTGTGTTGTGCTGAAAATTTGATCACGATCTCAAATGTCATAAGTATTGTAAGACATTTCTACATTTAAAATTTAAAAGCTTAGAATTTGGTAGTTATAAATAAAAAAGTTTATTAATTAAAATTTTGTGCCTAAAACAAAAGTTTGGCATTCATCTTAAACTTTGGTAGTGAAAAATAA
Organism: Mikania micrantha; assembly: GCA_009363875.1. NCBI lineage: Eukaryota > Viridiplantae > Streptophyta > Magnoliopsida > Asterales > Asteraceae > Mikania > Mikania micrantha. Next base: position 6,077,772 of record CM018687.1, read on the forward strand.
AAAGAAAAGTTTCATATGTTCGTGTTAAAATAATCAAACTTTTGTAGTGAAAACGCAAAAGATAAAAATAAAAACTCAATTTTATGTCTAAAATAAAAATTTAAACATTTGTGACCAAACCAAAAGAAACAAAAGTTTACTGTTTCTCTGTTAGAAAACGAAACAAAAAGTTTATATTCAAACTTTTGAGGTCAAAATAAAAGAAACAAAAGTTTTTGTAAAAATTTTGTGACCAAAACAAAATAAACAAAATTTTACTATTATCATGTTAGAATAATTTTTATAGCAAGAACAAAAAAAAAAACCAAGAAGTTTATTATTCAAAACCTTTGTGGTCAAAATAAAAAAAAAGTTAATTTTCAATCAAAATTTTACTATTTACATTTTTGTGCTAAAAGAAAAATAGTTTATTGTTCATCTATTATAATAATCATACTTTTCTAACAAAAAACGTAAAATAGTTAAATATTCAAACTTTCGTGATTAAACCCAAAAAATAAAACTTCACTGATGAAAAAAGTTTATTGTTGCTAAAGAAAAATAAACAAAAAATTTCTTTTTAAATCAATAGTTTGCTACATGCTAAAACTTTTATGACCAAAATAAAAGAAACAAAGTTTGTTATTTATTTATTAAAATGTCTAACTGTTGCCGCAAAAACGAAAAAAACAAAAAATTTACCATATAATCTTTTGTAATCAAAATGAAAAGAATAAAAATTTCATATTCAAACTTTTGTGCCCAAAATGAAATAAATAAAAGTTTCTTATTTAAATTTAAAGTCTAATATCTAAACTTTTGTAACAATAAAAAAAGAACTTTATTATTCCCCTACAAAAATATTCAAATTTTGTAATAAAAACGAACAAACAAAAAGTTTAATGTTAAAACTTTAGTAGAGCATTTAAAATGTATATTAGAATATTACGTTATAACCCTTGAGTTGAACAGTTATATATCCGTCAATTACGATATGGCCGTGTCTGTGAGCCTTTTTCTTTTTTTGAACGACCAACTAATTAACTGCCGGATACTCTGTACGCGGCCTTTAATGGCTAAAGGATGCCCAACCTGGCCACTAGTTCAGACGGACGGAGCCCCTAGCCCACCAGCCACCAATTCCCAGGGAAAATCCGACCCAAGCACCCGCCCAAAGGCACGACGGTGGAAGGTCGGTAAAACCGGGTGTAATCAAGAATCGAACTCAGGACCTGGGTCTTCTATCACTTCTCTCATACCTCAATCTTACCAATAGGACAAGACATCATTGGTCCGTGAGCCTTTTTCTTAACATCTAAGTTTGAAAATGATGGATAATTAAGAAACATGTGATGCAAGAAAGTAAGATCCTGAATGTAATCATCATTGAATTGTTAAGACAAATTAAAAAAAATATTAATTAATTAAACACAATTATTTATCTTGATAAATCAATAAATTAAAATTAATGTTTAATATGATATTAGTTAATTATAATACCAATATTTGTTAATTTGCCTACAGTTTATATCATTTGATTTCAATCTTCTATGGTTTGTTTAATATTGAAAAAAAAATGTTAGAGAGATCACATCGCACACCATGTGAAGACAACGGAGCGTGTACTTAGCCATGTGAGCAGAAAACCAAATTAACCTTAAAAACTGAACTGAAATAAAAACAGAAAAAAATCAAACCCAAATATCGAACCGAACCTTTAATTTGGTTTGGTTTTGGTTAGAAATCTTCCCTTCACCGAAAATAACCGAACCGAAGCAACTAGTATAATCGAAAAAGCAAACCGAATTGAACCTGTTAGTCATAATGTGACGATTCTAGGAATGGATAATCCCACATTGACAAGTTTTTGACCGGTTCGGGTTTTGGCCAGGTACAGGTGGAACCAGTTCCGGTTTTCCCGGTTCCGCTTCCGGTTTCGGTTTTCATTTGTCTAAAAATCCAAACCCGTTTGTACCCATCGGTTCGGGTATGACTGGGTCCGGCTCCGGTTTTTTTTGCCCACCTCTATCACCAAGAAGGCTAAAAAAACACACTAAACTAACAATCCAGCCCAAAATTAGAAAACAAAAATTTGTGTATAACCATAATAACCAAAGAAACAAAAATGTTGGAAGTCACTACTCACTAGTGCTAATTACTGCATTTCATTTGAGCTCATCCGCAAAAACTTGTCAATGTGGGACTAGTCCATTTGTTACAGTCTTTGCTTAATAGAATGAAAGGTCATTGGTAAAACCTCATGCAAAGGTGTAATTAATTGGTGTAGTTTAGAAGGCGACTAAGCTTAGTCGTTCAAAAAAAATTGGCAGAAACTTTGTAGTCCTATTGTTATCTGATTCTAAATCCTTAATCCAAAGCTTTTACATGGTCAATGAAGAAGACCAAAGTTTTCATCCCACATTGATGATCATTAAAAATACTTAATAAAAGTGAGTTTATAAAAAGGAGACCTTAATTAGGACAAGAAATAGATAATGGCAAGCCAAGTGGAGCCAACCGGTCAAGTACTAAAAATGACTTGAATACAAAGGAAACTTCTCGAACCGTTGTCCTTAATACCGTGATGCTACCAATATGCAGGATGTCGTTACTAGTACATTATTTGTTAATAATGTTTATGCTAAAGTTTTATTCAATTCTAGCCCAGATAAGAATTTCACTTACCATATATTTTGTGAACTCTTCAGTGAACCTTTAATATAATTAATTTATTAATATCATAAAAAACTAGATAAGTCATATATAGTAAAAACAACTAATAATAATAACAATAATGATGTACTCTAAAATCTAAATAAATAAAGATTTAGCAAACAACAAAATCTCACTATGTATTCCATATTAGTAACATTCAAAAAGTCAAAAAACGATTTTTTGGTTTTGGGATGGAATGAGCCAATAATCAACAAAAATCAAAACCAAAACCTATCTTAGATTAGATTTCACTTTTAACAAGAAGTTGAAGCTCAAGCTTAACATTTCAACTCGTTAAAATAAACAAGTAAATCGAATTGACTCACTTTTTAACAAGCCGAAGCGACTAAAAAAATGGTGAACGTCATCATTAGACGCTTTTCACATACCGGTACCACGACTAACATGAGGGAGGTAAATCACGTGACACATGAAAAATTGGGTGGTGCCAGGTTTTAAATCCTAAACATATATTAAAGATTCTCACCCTTTTACCACTAGACCATCATCGTGGGAACAAACCCGAAGCGACTAGGTCTTGGTTTGGATGGCTTAACTTGTTTATGACTTTGCTCAAAAGTGTCTAATTGTATAACCAAGGGACTCGTACGATAATTATAGATAGCAAGTGTCGATTATCATAAAAACGACCGTGTGAATCATCATCATCATTATCATTGGACTCAAAAAGCCCGAAAATTGAAAGCCATTATTGTTTATTCTCTAATTTAAACTCTGTAAAAAGTTTGTGAAATTTGACATTTCAGTTTCGATTTTGAAGAAATTAACACGATTTAGATATTCATTCATATGCAAATTGATTACAGTTCATCGGAGCCTCAGGCTCATTCAATCCTCAAAATTTTAGGGTTTTTGTTTTCGTGATATTTCTTTATGAATTTGATTGATCTTTGTGTATCTACATCTATATATCGATATCAACGAAAACTATGAGTCCAACGAGGGTTTTGCGCACTGGATTTGTTCTACTGGTAATGTTTGGTACTCTAACGTGCGCCGATGAGCTTTATAGGGTTTTCAATTCTAATTGCCCTACGAAGTCGATTAAAGCTTTGATCTTTGGATTTGAGGATTCGGTTTGTCCCGTGACTGGAATTGATTATTCTCTCGGTGTTATTGAGGTATTTATACACACAATTCACACTTATGATTATATCTTATTGTTGTTCTTCCAGTTATATAAACTGCATTTGTGTGTATGATCATAGTTGGATGTCTCATAAAGTTTCTGTATGGCTTTCCTTCTGATAAAGCCAATCTTGAGCTGTTCTTTAGAAGTCAAACTTTATGATCATAATTGGCTTGTTTAGGGATTTTGTGTTGTATAATTTGAATTTTTCATTGTGTTGAGTAAGCAGGGATATAAACAAGATTTGGGTGAGAAGGAATTGATTTTTTGGGTGTTAGTGTCAGGTTAAAAGTGATTATGATATGATGTTTGATCATAGAGGTTGTAACTGCATTTTGAAAAGCATGTGAAAACTTGCTATAATAACAACTGATAGTTGAGATGATTATAGCATTTTTACCTGTCCTTTGTTGTAGGTGATTGATTTTTATGTTTGATTACCTTCATTATGAATCGTTAAGTCACAATAATCACTTTAAGAACACATCGAAACTCCATCTCCAAGAATCTTTATATGAGATAAGTTTATTCATTTTGTCTTTTTTTTTTAATCATTTTGTATTTGTCTACATGGATTAAATCCATTACTAATTTATTAGCATGCCATTTTCGAAAAACCCCTTGATTAACCTTACAAAAATTATAACCAGATTTTAGTTTTTATCATATAGATTACCTTTTAGCCTTTGAGTATTCTTTTTCCATTTTTTCCAAGGGGTTTTAGCGATATGTTATTGTCTTTTGCTGAAACATGCTGAACCTTAATTTTAGGGGCGAATTACCTTGTGCTTGCATGTAACCAAAAACCTATCACTACTTTAAGCAGCATATTTACTAATAGCATTTTTTTTTAAAGCAGAAGCACTTCTAAATGTTTGGATGAAGAAAATGTTGGGGTATCATCCTATCACACACACACACACACACACAAAGTCACAAACACACGAAAAGGTGGCCTATGTCCACGGGTTGTAGCTAGTGATATATTATTAATCCGGTGCTTAAGAAAATTACAATGCCCTATCTGTCTATTTATAAAGATAAATAAGTTGGAGATTAAGAAAAACATAAACTATAAAACATATTTTATTTAACCCATTAGGGTTAGGGCCGATTAAAGCCTCCACAAAACCCAACATTCTTCCACTTGGGGGCATTAATAAACTTCAAGATGCTCTCTAATCCATCTAGAAGCTTTCTAATTCTTTTTTATTACAGCCTTCTCATCAGTTTACCTAGACGCACGTTGAAACCCCTTTAAGCTTTAATTCATCAGTCATTCAGTCATAAGTAAATCTGGGAGCGACTCATTCTTTAGTTTCCCTGCCAGCTCGCATTGTATCTCAACTGCTATTCTGTTGTCTTCTGAGATGAACTGAGAAGCCACACTATTCATACATAGTCATTTCATTCACGGTGTTAAATGTTACATTCTTGTTCAATGAAACCTTGACTACTCCCAAAGCTTTTCTGTTGAGTTTAGCCCAATCTTTAGTAGAAATCGTATCCAGTTTCTTTGCAGACAACGTTTGGTATAAGTCTTCCTGATAAAGAGGATCCTTGATTTGCTTCTTCCAAAACCCAAAGTTGTGTCCATCAAACTTATTAATCTTTATCTTTTCTTATGCCATTGCAATAATTTCCCATAGGCGATTAGGCGCTGAAAACAGATTTGAGATCAAGAATGATGCCTAAATATAGCAGTGGCGGTGGCCTGAATTTATCGTTTGTTTTATCAAACACTGTCAAGGTGCTTGATCTTATTCACAACAGTAGAAACTGATCTAATAGGGCTGGGACTGCCCTAAACCTGATCACAAACAAAAGAAAAAAAGAAAACAGTGGCAAACTAACCTCTTGGTGGCAGCTGGTCAGAACCCTTGTGGCAGTGGCATGTTGGAACAGCACTTATCATTACCGCTGGTGTTCTGATCAGGACCCTAGGAGCGAACATCAACTGGAATAGAACAGAACAGGCTAGTCAGAACCCTAAAAGTTTCAAAATCGGTGGCTATTTGCTTGGAATCGAACTGATCTTGGTCAGAATTAGACTTGCGGCGTTGTTACAGGTTAAAATCTGACCTGCGGCATGGCGGAACCCTAAACGGCATTGGTAGAACTATGGCAGAACCCTAATCAGTGACGGTTGACTCCTGTTCAAACCTTAATCGCGATTTCCGTTCAGATCTTTTTAGTATAACCATCAAACAACAACTTAGATCTGGTTCAACAGAACCATGATGCAACTACTGTTTTTCCGGCGGCAGGAATTCGGTGATGGCAACCGACAGTGATGATTCTGGTGGTAGGTGATGTTTCAACTGGTGGTTTGAACAAACGAGAGCCTAAACTCTGATACCGGTTGTTGGGGTATCACACACACACAAACACACTAAACCGTTAACAAGAATAATGAACATGAGAATTTAACGTGGTTTGGTTGAGGTTCTGTATGTCCACGTGTTGCAACTAGTGATACATTATTACTTAGGTACTCAAGGAAATTGCAATGCTTATAAGTTTATTTATAAAGATAAAGAAGTTGGTGATTTGAAAAACATAAATTAGTGTTAGGGCCGACCAAAGCCTCCACAAAACCCAAAGGAAAGGTGTTTATTTTTAACTGTTTATTTTAGGGTGAAATATGACGTTTTTGATAAGCCAATTAAATGTACCCGCCCATGACCTTGTAGCCTAGTGCCATTGGTGATTGCCCTCTACAAAAGTGGTGTGGGTTCAGGTCCTTGCAAGTGTAGGATTAGGTGATATTTTGAACTTAGGAGTAAAAAAATTGTTCAAAATAACAAAAAAAAAAAATTATATGTACCTAATTAAAAGAATGAGCTGTTTAAATAAGCAATTCCAGACATCCCTTAACTTGCTTAAAAGGGCAAATGTGGTTTCAGACTGTGTACTGATGGCAGTTGTTTATTTTTCATTTGAAGGGAGATGAGACTTCATTACAAAAGGCTTTGAGTATAGTTGATACCAACACTCATGATTATGTGGTTTTGCTCTTTTATGCATCATGGTGCCCATTTTCCACCATGCTTAAACCACATCTATCAACAATGTCTTCATTGTTTCCTTCAATCCCTCATTTTGCAATCGAAGAATCTGTTGTGAAGTCAAGGTTTGCTGCCTTTATGCTTCCATTCACATTTCCTCAAATGTTTATTTATATTGTGTATTCATGTTTATAATTTTATATGGTATGGATAACAACAAAAACGTGAATGTGAGTTTCATTAATCCATTATTATGTAAAGAAACAATGATGGGATTGGAATCCACAAAATGGAGAACAAAGGATCAAGTAAAAAATGGTACAAATAGGTGGTAAATCTGCTGACCCAACATATTTTTCTTTTCTTTTTCTTTTTTTTTTTTGATATCTGTGGGAACCCACTTACGTGGTAAACCCTCTGGTCCCCCCCAATACCCGACTAACCGGGAGGAACAAGTAAAGAGGGGCCACAAACAACTGGGTCAGTGACCTCCAAGGAAAATCGCCCAAGTGGGAATTGAACATGTTTGGTAACAAGTCAAAACGGGTTTGATTAAAATGTGAAAAATTTTAGGCTGGGCTGGGTTGGCTACTTGACCCGTTATATTAAATATGATTATGAAAGTTATTTTCACAAGTAGAGCTAAATAAAACAATTCTGGAACGTTATGAACAATTAATTACGTCACAGGCGTCTAACACCTTATTAGTTTCAACCTCACAACCACTTCAGCCCATTCCCTTTCATTAGCATTTTTTTTACATGTCAACTTAGAAAATGGAGTCTAAATTAACCTATTTTCTCTATATTTGGATTGAAATAAAAAAACGATGAAAACTTAATTTTGTTGGATAAAACTAACACTAATTCTTTTTTTTAGTGTACTCTCAAAATATGGAGTTAATGGGTTTCCTACTCTCTTTGTTCTAAATTCGACAATGCGTGCGCGCTATCATGGCTCCCGGACTCTGAGCTCTCTTGTTAGTTTCTACACAGATGTTACAGGTATGAACTCTTTTAAATAAAACATACTTTTCTCATGAAATTTAAACCCTTAGTTTTTTATGCTTGGGTTGCATAAAGAGATAACCAACTTTGGTCCAGTTTCTGTTTTCGGTATGCATCCTTGTTTCACTCATGATAATCCTTTAACTGTCAAAAATTTTTGATCTTTGACAAAGCTTTCATGTTGTTTTTTATATATTGATCAACCCTTGCCTTGCTGCATTGTAAACTTGGTTTTAAAAAGCGCGCCTAAGGCGCAAGGCTCCTCGCCTTATGTGACTCAAGGCGCATGCTTTACCAAAAGCGCACAAAAAGCGAGATTTTTTTTGAAAAAATCCCGGTGAGGTGCGTGCTTCTTGTAAAGGACATGATTTTGTGCTTCATAGTGTTATACATATAGCTAAAAAGGTTGTATATGTAGGTAATTTATACATTAAATCTATATCAACCTTATTTATAACTATATTTTGGGTAGGGGATGCTAAAAACCTATGGGATATATAAAAAAAATAATGTAAACACACTGCGACTCGCGTACGAAAAGCCCACCGCTTTTGCGCTTCGCGCTTTGCGCTTCGGTTTTAGACCTTGTCGCCTCAGTGTGCTTCTCGCTTTTTAAAACCAAGATTGTAAAAAAACGGTCAACATTTTGAAAGTTCCCATTATTAAAATCCGAGTGTTTCGCGTTTTGTGAAGTTTTTAAGGATGAAAACAACGATAATTGACCAAAGTTGGTTATCTTTCTATGTGATTAACCTGCTGCTGGCTTGACACAATTTATTTTCAACTGCAAACTGCTTTGTTTTTTTTCCTGATATTAGCATGCAAACAATAAATTTGGCTCGTAGTATAAATCAATTTATTCACAACTTTATCAATCAACCTCATCTTAAACGATTTTGCCTGTAAGTTTCTGATGTGGCACTTGTAGATGCCATACCAGCTGCAAATCAAATACCAAGTATGCAAAAGAATCCAAGACACTTGTCATCTCCACATGAACCCTAGAAAATTTTTTCCCGCCTTTCTGCCTACTAAATACTAATTAACTTTTGTATTAAATATTAATAATTAATAATTTTAAATAACTAAATTATACAATTAAATATAAAATATATAGATCTTATCATAAAAAATAATTAAAACTTAAAAAACCATAAGAAAATTTTATTTATATAATATCTTAAAATATAATTTTATAATTCTTAATCCTTGTAATATGTTATTTTTAAATATTCAATAGTTATTATTTTATAAACAATTAATAATATCAAACATACAAATCTTTATTAAAAAATTGTTGTTTACAACATGTTAGATTTATTAAACCCATGTAATACATGGGTTTCTAACCTAGTAATAAATAAATGAATCATATACCACATGTGCGAAAATTGATTATGTGAAGAAGAATTAAAAACAAATTTGTTCACAAGTTTGAAACTGATATTTTATAAAGTTTTCATCAAAATAGTTTTCAAATATCAAATTAAATGGCATTTGGTATATATATACAAACACTCTAAAATAACAAAGGAACCCTTTGTGACGTCTAATTTCTTTGTAATATTTTCTTCAGCTGCTAAGATTATTTATGTGTCCAGGTGTTGATGCTGAACACGTTGATATAACAATCCTAAACACAATGAACCTTTTGGCACACGATAAAGGCGACAATAACAGCAAAGATCCAGAAATCTGCCCGTTTACATGGGCAAAATCGCCCGAAAATTTACTTAGGCAAGAAACATACCTTGCTTTAGCTTCTTTATTTGTCATTTTTAGGTCGATTTACCTAATTTACCCTTTTATCATAACATCTGTTCAATATGCTCGAAGAACACGGTTATTGTGGGAACACTCGTATGCCTATTTGAATCGCGCCATACAGTTATTTAGTTCTCTTACAGGCTGCATGGGTCTCGGTTTCTTTAATGAACGAAAGCACTAGTTTATTAATCTGATCCCTTCCTTTTTTTACTTTTCAAAACCAAAGTTTTGTTTGTTTTATTTGGTCTTTGAAGTAACTTTCTTCAAGTTTATGTATCATAGATAACAGATTGTATGTTTACTGAAGAAAAATGTAGATTTATATGGATATTTTGACCAAACGTGTATGCTTTATAAGTTTATATGTATATGTATATGTATATGTATATGTATAAATGACATCTATACATGGACATCTTGAATATACTATATTTTCATGTATGTATATCTACATCAAACTGAGGGTCTTGTTGGAAGGTCTTTATGGAAGTAATATTTCTTTTATTTAGTATAGAGTTAAGCTATGTTTATATGTCACTCTTCTTAAATTCTACCAATAGATATGTTACGAAATTTTTTTAGCTAGGATTGATTAATTGTGTGTCTATATGATGAGAATTTTGTATACAATAATAATGTTTATGTTGAATCCATCATTGATCTTTATTATAAATTATGTGTTCTGTAAGTTTTGTTTATATCTTTCTTCTTTAGCAAGCAAACCAAATCTCACTTTCTTCTCTAGCAAGAGACACTTGTATTTCTATTTAATCATATACACACTAGTTAAAGTAAGTGTTTAACAAAAAATGTAGCTTGTGAGAGATTGATGTAGGGGAGCCCATTTTAGGTTTTTTCTAGAACCAGAACGGGTTTCAGTTCCCGTTTTTTATCAAAACGGGTACAACCGGTTTTGGGGTTAGAGGAGAACTGGTTTTGGTTTGGTTATTGCCATCTCCAATCCATACCCATATGGAACCGAGCCGGGTTGGATACAAAAAAATGGGTATAACCGGTTCCTTTATAAATTATTTTCTTAACTTTATAAAATAAACATTTAAATAACATAAATTTCTTTTTTATTTATTTTTAAGAATTTACAAACTAATACTTAATAAAAAACAATTTTACAAACTATTCATGTTTGACTCATTGATTATCGTTTAGTCTTAACTGGAGCTATTGTTCATCTGAACCGACACGTTATAGGCGACTAGGCGAGTTCTTCATCGGATAGATCAGAAGACAGTTCTTTGATTACCTCTTCATCAACTACTTAAGCTTTAATTACTATTTCGTCTTCAAGATTTATTTTGTCTTGTATATGATATAACGCGTCTAAATGACATTTTAGAAAATACACATCACTACTGTTTGTCGGGTGAGGTTTGCTCTTCTTATGGATAAAATTTTGTAAATAATAGAAAAAACATATTCCGAATTTATTGTAGAAGTAGGACGGTTAATAAATTACCGCCTATAGCGGATTGAATTGGAAACTGGGACTCCTTTCTACCAAGCCAAAATATTAAATCCTATATATCTTTTGACACTCAGTGGATATAAAGTCAGTTTTGTTACAACTATTATGCTCATTGCATGAGGTGCTACCAGTTTGGAGTTTAGTCGTTTCCTTTCTTAATGTATTAAACAAATTAACCATAGAGTCCTTATTTGTGTTACAACTTGATTCTAATGTCAATGATCCAGATGGATTTATATTCCATCCATATTTTATTGAATAAATTTTATAAATTTGTTGAAGCTTATAGCCGAAAATACGTTTTACTTTGGTAAAAAAATTTGGGTCACGTTCATACAGACATAAATCGGAATTTATTTTAATTATTTCCACCCTATTAACATTTAAAATATGGTTCAAGACCGTTGCACAAGTAAAAACGGTCGGTCGTAATTTGAAATATTTTTAAAAAATTTCTTTCATTGGTGTAATAATTTTGTAAATAGATTAGTTTTATTTTCAAGATTCGGTAAATTAAATTTCATTAAATATAATCCAGAATGTACTAAACTAGTGATATAATAAATCTCGGATAATTTTGCAGTTGAGTTTTTTAAAAACTCAAAATTCGGTGACATAAAGAATATTTTCTGAACTTTCATCCTAAAATGGTATAGCTTGACGAGTTAAAGAAAGATGGCTATGAAAATGGTTAAAGTTTTATTTTGTCGTAAAGTAGTTTTAAACGTTTTAAAAGTTGAATTCCATCTTGTAAGTATGCCCTAATTCGGACGTAAACAAACAAAATTCGTATCTTTACACAATTTTCTATAACACATAAATCTTTTTTCTATTTTTTTAAAATGTCACGTGACATATTTTTTAAAGTAGATTTAAAATTTTCCCTTCGAAAACTTTAAGCACGTCTAATTTTTAACTTTTCAACTGTGCTTGTATAGTTTAACCTATAATTGAAAGACATTGAAAATACTTTATTTCCTGATTAAAAAAATTTTATTACGTAATCTAAAATTTAAAACAATTTTTTGTGGGAATGTGAATATGAAAATAGCTCAAACGCGATCTTACGTTTCATTAATTGTCATGTCTCAAGATTTACCTAATGAACGGTAACACAAAGGTATGATTTTTTTTTAATATTTTTTTTTTGATGACCTGGGAACCCACTTGCGTGGTAACCCCCCCAATACCCGACTAAACGGGGGGAACGGGTAAACTGAGGGCGCAAGCACCCGGGACGGTGGTCTTGTGGAGAAATTGTCACCCCCATGAGTAGAACCCATGATTTGGGCAAACCATGTGGAGCAAATCAAACATTAGTGGTTAAGTTCACACCAGCTTGTAAATTTTCAAACAAAAAAAAAACTAAAGAAATCTTGTTTACCTTTTTTTCCACACCTTTAAACAATAATATCTAAGAGTCATGCGACTTACGTGTGTAACGAGATTGGAGCGTATCCTAAATCATGTTTGTTAAATGAGGGTTACCGAAGTGATCGGTTGACAAACCTTCATAAATCATGAATTTAGACATTCAATCTCAAACCGAACCATGTTTACGTCATTCATAAACATTCCGCCGTCAACATCGATTTTTTGTTTGATCCGGTTCTAGATTTTCTTTATTGCCTTTGTAAAATTTAAGAATATGTTTTCTCAGTATAGGGTTGGACTCTTTTGTCAACAAATCATCACATAATTTCCAACGCGTCTTTAAATACTTCACTCATCTCACACAAATCTGAATTGCACCAAACTTATGGTTGATTGTGAATGAGTTATAATAAGAGAGTAAGAAAGAATAAGAAGAGATTAAACAAAGAAAAACAATAGTGAATGAAGTCTTTTTGTGTTTTTGCATTTTTTTGCGTCAGGGTGTGCGTTTGCAAGTTGTGAATCAACCAATTCATCTATCACTTATTTATACCAACTTCAAAATGGTTAAATGGTCTAAAAATACTCGAAAAAGACGGTCATAACAGCTAGAAATTTGAATTCCAACAGCTAGATTAGATCATTTTAGAAAAAAACGACTAGAACGGTTTCGGAACCGGTTTCTTTGGGTCAAGTCGGATCCGGTTCAGTTCCAGTTCAAGTTGGAACTGATCTTCAGAAAAAAGAATCGGTAGCTTTTTTTTTGGGTGCGAACACGTTCCTCTTTAGATCAGGTTGAAACCGGTTCCAGGTTTTCGGCCATATTGAGTATTGGAACCGGGTATTTTGTGCACCTCTAGATAGATGACATCCATTTTCTCTCATCATGGTTTTATGTTATTTTGACATGTGTTTTTATCTTATTTTTGACAAGACCGAAATAGTTGGTTCTCGTGGGCTCATAAACAAGTTAAAATAAGTGATTTTTTGGTTTGAATCAGAACTGAGTGAAGTCAGGTTGGGCTGATAGTTGAACCACAACACCTTTTAATCCACTTTTTGAAAGTCAACATGTTAATATCAACTACAATTTTTTTTTCAATTCATAATATTGTCCATTAAATAATTTAATTGTTAGATTACATGATTCGTATCGAGTCGTTACTAGTTAAAAGTTAAAAACTTCGAGGGATTCGAGCCTTGATGTCAAGAATTGCAGCTTGGAGGTGCCAATATTTGTCAGTTTGAAGAAACTTTTACCATATGAATCAGGTAGCAACTGCGACGGGGTTGTTACCGTTGGGATATTGATGATGATCATGGTGGTTGGTCGTGGCGGCAGTGGTGGTGGCAGTGGCGGTTGTGGCGGTGGCAGTGACGGTTGTGGTGGATGAAGGAATAGGAGGGACTTGAGGGAGTAAAAAATACTTTAATTGTTTGTAGAATTCCTTAGCTTTCTCCACAATGTAAGCATGTCCTGTATTCTTCAACACCACCAAATCTGCATTATCACCCAAATGCCTGCAATTCATAATAGTCATTTCTCAAATTTGACTAAAAAAAGTCAAACACGCGCATCGCCTAAAAGTCTCATTGTTGACTAAATTCAAACCTTTTTAATCTATAACCCAATTCTAATGGAAAAACTTGATCTTTATCACCCCAGATTATCATGGTTGGCTGCAAATTGAAATGATGAATGTATGATGAGTCAACAATTACAAAAAGTCAAAACCCAAGTCAAAATTGATGGTAGGAAGGTTGACCTGGGGTATTTTTGGAAGTTGTGAGAGTTTTCTATCTTTGCCTAAAGCATGAATAAGCTCCCTTTTCTCCTCTAAATGTTCCCTGTTCATTTCCTGCATCCAAATTCACAATTAATTACTTAATAAAATCTTATTATATACATGTTATGTGTTGATTCAGTTAAATTTGCGGTGCACACATATAATGTATATATGTGTGGGCCCTCAAGGGGCCAAAGTAAAATTGCATTTATTTTAACGTTATTTTACTTATTTTGTGAAAATAACGTTAAAAATGTTGGATGATCAACTTCAAACGATAACTTTGAGCCGGGGACTCCTTTGGAGCAGCCTCTCTATCCCAACTGGGATAGGGGTAAGGTTTGTGTCTATCCTTCCCTCCCAGACCCTACTGAAAAGTGAGAATATACTGGGTACGTTTGTTTGTTTGTGTTTATGTGTTGATTCAGTTATAGCAGTTCAAAAGGCTTGTAATTTGAGGCTCCTTTGAAAAAAACTTGTTTTTAAATCAGCCGAGGGTAATCGAGTTGAGCTCGAGCCACTGTTTGCTCGGCTCGTGGCTCGACCCATCCCGGCTTGATTTTTAAACCATATCTACATATATGTATAGATGTATGTTCAATTGGAAACCAATGTTAGTTGAGAACTAAAATAAACTATTTCTAGCCACAAGTTTAAAAGACGTAAAAGTAAAGGGAAATTATTTTTATACACTTTAATTCTTATAGATATAAATGTGATTCTTTTAGTTTTTTACAACTTATTGTTCTTATTAAAATGAATCCCTATATATATAATTACTTGTTTATATATTTTTTTATTTATGGTTTTTTATATATATTTAAAAGAATTAATAAGGATCATTATTTTATTAACTAAAAATATTGGTTTTTTTCATATAGATAAAATATGCAAAATTACAACACCAAAAAAATTAAATAATCGAGCAGACTAGTATTATGTGTTTTATGAGTGTTTTGAATTTAAGCTTTAAGATCATGTCTTGAAGATTATTATTTTTCAACTAAACAATTTAGTAGAACATTATTTTTTTTACGGGGTATATTGTGTTGTATTAAATTGAAATTATAGTTTTTATAGCTTACAAGTTACGTATTATGTATGTGTTATATGTGTTATTTGATTATTGAAATTGATTTTTTTGAATAAAATTACAAGTATGGAATCTTAAACGCCCCTTTATATCGATAATATTAATAACCATTCATGTATTCTTCATAAAAACCAATTGGCTAGCAATTTTTTTTTTTAATATGACTGACCCGATTACTCGCGACTGAATTTATCTGTTTTCTCTTGTTAGTCAGGTATTAAGGGTAGCAGTTTTCAACTGCTTTTTGTCAACTTTGCTCTTGTTATTGATTGTCTTCCCTTTCCGTTAGCTTGAAACCGAACATGTAACTTTGACAGTTTTCGATTGATAGCAAAATATTAGATATATTCTATTCATTTTAGAATTATCATCCATTTTTACAATATAAAAAGTCATATTTACAAATTTAGTAACTATTTAAGATGATCTAATATATGTTACTATTGTGCAGGAGCGTATCTATGTGTAGGGGTATGGGTTGTCTGCATCCTATGAATTTTATTTTTCTTTTAGAATGCATACGATGTAATCTTGACTAACTCTAAAATTTTTTGACACAAATACCTATGAAACTTTTACTCAGACCATGTGTAGTGATGGGTGATAGAAGCGTGAGAGGGGCCGGTTACACCATCATGGCGCCCTCCTCTCAGGGGGCGTGACCGAGGCAGGCGTGAGGAGCATTACGGGGTGAAGGAAGAAGAAAAGGGGGGAAAAAGGGGGTGATGTGGGTGATGACGTAGAGTGATAGGGAGTGCTGATGATATGAAGTGATGCAAAGGTGATGATGTTGGTTGTTTATATGACGCCTAAGTGAAGTGATGGATATGTCACCACTACACACGGCCTCATACTCAGATGTTATGGCAATAGCCAAAAAAAAAAACAACAAAAGAAAAACAACAAAAAAAACAATTAAGATTTCAAAAATTTACAAATATAACTAATTAATTTTAAAGTAGCAAACGAATACTTTAAAAAAGTTCTTTTAAACCCAATAATTATTTAAACAATCAAGCCTATTACTCTTTTAATTTGTATTAATCAATTTACCCAAATACCAAACAAATATTTGACCAACTAAGTTCATTTGTCCAATAACTTTTATAAACCTAATTGTCCAAAGATCTAATAACTATTTTGTTAATCGTAGATTTGGTATTTAATATTTTAGCCTACTTTAGAAATAAATAACGTAATATGAAATATCCGATAAGAATTTAAATAATAATTCTATTTAATTCAATTAAAAACAGTTGCTTACGAATATATCTTTATATGATACATAAGTTTCAAAAAATACACGTTTATAAGTTATAACTATGATGCAAATACCCGATTAATTATTTTCGACTTTTCGTTATGCATACATTAGGCTATTTGGATAGAGAAATGTTAAGATAAAGACAAAAAGTTAATAGAAATTTAAAAATATCAAATAATCTTAAATAACTGCATATTTAATAGACTAAGATAAACATAAAAATAAGATAAATTAAAAACATATAAAATTAAATAACCGAAATTAGTGGTATTTTGTTAAATTAAAAGAATTTTTTTATGCCGAAAAAGACAAAACCAGTGTTTTTAAAAAAAATCGAATAACATATATCATTGCGTAATAGCAAAAACAATATTTGAAGAATATTATTAATAAACAAATCATAACTAAAAGAGATATATCAAAACACGTTCTT
Source organism: Mikania micrantha (assembly GCA_009363875.1). Lineage (NCBI taxonomy): Eukaryota > Viridiplantae > Streptophyta > Magnoliopsida > Asterales > Asteraceae > Mikania > Mikania micrantha. Next base: position 6,094,833 of record CM018687.1, read on the forward strand.
CTAAATCATATTGTTTGAAATGCTAAGTTTTGATTACAGGACATCATATTAACATAGTCACAAAGTATACTAATTTAACCTTGTAGAGATAGCCTAGTGGTAAAAGTGTTGGGCTTTAAAGCTTGAGGTCATGGGTTCTACTCATAGGGGTGACAAATTCTCCACAAGGCCACCGACCCGGGTGCTTGCGCCCGCGGTTTACCCGTTCCCCCCGGTTAGTCGGGTATTGGGGGGGCCCGGGGTTTACCACGCAAGTGGGTTCCCCGGTCATCAAAAAAAAAAAAAAAAGTATACTAATTTAGAAATATATGTCTAATTCTTTATACAAACTTTTATATGTAACAGATCTCATCGGATCGTTAATAATAAACAAAAAACTTAATTTTATAATTCAAAATTAATATTAACATTTTTTTTCTTTTGAAGATAATTGTTTTTATAATTTTAAAATTTCTTCTTTCGAGATAACTATAAAAAAGATATGTTTCAAAATTTGATCTAAATAATTAAATGTAATTTAAAGTAAAGGAAATTTGATGTAAGAAATAAATAAAATCATAGAATAACTTAATCCAAATAAAAGAATAAATTAGGTAAATCGACCTAAAAATGACAAATAAAGAAACTAAAGCAAGGTATGTTCCTTGCCTAAGTAAAATTTTCGGGCCATTTTGCCCATATAAATGGTCAGATTTCTTCGGGATCAATTAGTTTGAAAGAAGATAATCTCATTGCTTTTCAAAATAAAAGTCATGAGTTCGAGTTTCACTTAAAATAATATGTTCCAGATGAGCTAGTGATTTTACTATAATATGTATTCAGACAGTGAATTTCCTTTGAAATAGTGAGCGGGCCTGGCCATCAGCCCTATTTGGTTTCTTGGACGTGGGTGCCTTTCGCCATTAGGCTTACTCGGGGAATCGAACTTAAAATGGATTCATCAAGCGTTAAAAATAATTAATCCTAATAAATATCATTTAGAAAACATTGAAATCACAAAATTTGATCACTAATTTCAACGAATTTAATTATTGATTTGATCTAAAATTTTATTAAAAAAGAAAAATGAAATTAATGTAAACAAAACGAAATTATAAATGACAAAAAAAACTGAGTAAAGTTAATATTTAACTTAAATGATTAAACTATATTTACAACTATACTCTTGTATTGAGAAGAAAATTTAGGCAAAAAATAAACGAGAAAGGTATAGAGTTTTTGCAAGTGTCTATTCAAGCTACTCTTTTACTACAATACTATGTTAAAAACATGTGTATTACATAAAACATGTGTATTACAGATGTCCATGATGGTCTCCCTCAGACCGCCCGGATCCTCCCTAAATGAATAAAATTCAAAATATTTTTTTTAAAATAGCATATTTTATATTTATCAATGATAGTTTTATAAAAATTTAAAAAATATGGCTTATGTTGTAATTATATTATTCACTAGACTGAATAAAATTATTATTATTAAATAATAGAAAGTCAACAAATTTAAAATACAAAAAAAAAATATTTTACAAATCTTACTTTATTATAATAAACAAACATATTTTTTGCCACTTGTCAACTTTCTACACTATCATTGTCACATGTCATATTTTTAACATTTTACTTAATTCTCTTTTTTATTAAATAATTATAATCTCTTTCAAATTAAATAATAATAATAATAACAATACTAATGATAAATAATATTAATTACCTTTTTCATATATAGAAATAGTTTTTTAAAAAAACTAAAATTAAATCTTTTATTAGAAAACACACTTAAAAATTTTATAAAATACAATTTTTCTTAAAAAATTAAATTTAAAAAAAATTAAATATACTATAAACTAAAGTTTTTAAACAATGTGATTTTTATAAGCAAATCGCATTTTATTAGTTTCTTTAAAAACCGTGATAGGAAAAGTTACACATTTGGTCCTTTATGTTATGATATACCTTACATATTTTTTACAAAAGTTAGATAAAATATATGTTACACTTTTGGTCCTTTATAATTAGATAAAATATATACCTTACATATTTTTTACAAAAGTTACATGTTTGGTCCTTTATGGTATGATATACCTTACATGTTTTTTACAAAAGTTAGATAAAATATATGTTACACTTTTGGTCCTTTATAATTAGATAAAATATATACCTTACATATTTTTTACAAAAGTTAGCTTTTGTAAAAATAAAAACATAAGTTTTAACGTTAATTAGTTCAATGATAAAACAACAAAATCACTTATCATTTCTTTAGTTATTGAAGCTTTAATATTTATTTTATGAGTTAAAGTACTTATTAATATGTAAATTAATTATTTTATAACAAAGTATATATATCATTTTATAATTTCTAAATTTTTATTAATTAACTATCTAATATTTTATATTTAATCCGTGTAATACACGGGCTAATAACCTAGTATTTAATATAAGAGAAGCGTGAAATCAATTTTAATTTTTTTGAACAACAGTTTTTTCCACATTTTTTTGTCAATTATGAGGCTTGACATCTCAACATATTTTTTAAAAAGAAACACTTTAACAAACCTTGTTACCATTGGGACAAAATCAATTTTAAATGACTTATAAAGATCACATGCATTCAATCAAAAAATATAATATAAATATAAACAAAGATATAGATTTTTGACTTGCATTTCTTTTATTTTTTTTAATATATAACTTGACTAGACCCTAAACCAACAAAATTTAATATGTAACAGATACCTAAACAAATCCCTGACCAGCCGGTTTATTTGGTAAAGAACATTAAATTTTCTTTCATAAAATAAGAAATAAATTAAAGTTAATGCATGTTGCAAGAAAGTGTGATGAACCCATACCCTATTTATTATATATATACATATCATATTTAACGTCTCATTAATGTAGAATGTAAGGGACCGGTAACATCCTAATCTTTCCATATTTGTCAATCTTAGCCCCTGAGAATATTTTGTTTGCCTGCACTCTTTTTTTTATATCAAATAAAATTATTTTAAAATTTCATATATTAATTACACGTTACACGTGTTAAATAAATAATATATACTTTTAAAAAAATATCATTTTTTTCATGTGTTTTGAATCTATACTATATAATAAATAAAAGTTTTGATATGCCACTTGTCAACATTTTAGGCCACTTAAAAATAAATTTTTCAACCTCTCTCTCATAATAAATATTTCTATGCCATGTTTTTTTATAAAATTTTGATTTTCTTATTTTCTCTCTCCTATTGAATATTAATAATTTTATTAAACTTATTAAATAATATGATTAAATTATGAATCAATCCTTTAATTTTTTAGAAACCGTCTTTGAAAAATATGTATTATGTTATTTTAAATAAATAATTTTAAAATTCAAATATTTAACCTATGTAAATATTTAATACATCTATGTTTGATGTTTTATATATACACACACATACATACGTGTGTGTGTGTGTGTTTTAAGTACATTTTTTTATAAATTTTTATCTTTAAATTTTTTTTTATATAAAAAAAAGTATAACTAATATTATTAGTATTAATATAATCATGTAAATTTAAAAAGATATAATAAAATTATTTTAATTATGTAAATTCATGAAAACATCATTATAAAATCATATTATTTTTTATTCGCAAACCCGTGTATTACACGGGTTTATAACCTAGTTGGTTGAATAAACCCGTGTATTACAAATGTTATAAAAAATATAATTAAACACTAATCCATTTGGTTAATAGTATATTAATTATTGTTTATATTAAAATGCTTAATTTATATCCATAATTAATTATGAGTGTCAATATTTAAATAAGAAAGATAGAGACAGAAAAACAAAAAGTAGATAGCCTAAAATTATAACAAGTATGCAGAATTATTTTTATTTTATTAGTATTAATTTGTATAAACCAAGTGTATTATTTTAGTTAAAGAATATATATTAATTATATAGTTATCTTTGACACTTAACTTTTAACCCCATTTAGAAGAGATTAATGTTCAAATTCTATTTCCACTAGTTATTAATGTAACCCTTTAAAGGTCACATGGCTAGCGATTTGCATTTACCTAATTTTGTTATAGAGTATTGATTATTTCTCCAAAATTTACTAACAAAAAATCTCATGCTAAAAAATCAATAAACTTTATAAAATAAAACTAATAATAATAATAATCATAGACTTGGTTCTTATCTTTATAACATGATCTTGTAGAATGTAGATAATAAAATGAATAAAACATATCAATATAGTTCTTATTATTATTTTTACACAAATAACTAATTTAACCCAATTTTGTAGTATTAAATTCACCAACCTTGTAAGAATTTCATGTACTTAATAAGTTATTTTCAAAAGAAACAACTATTAACTGATACAGAACCGCTAACTGAAAAAATCGGATTAAAGTTAAGCAAAAACTGAATTATCCGAAAATCGGTTAAGTTTTCAGTTTTATACCTTTGGTTAATTGAATCAAACCATATGTATTTTATATACTTTCAACTACTTTTACGTATTTCTAGCTTTTATATTAATATTTATTTATTTATTTAATTTTTAATTCTTTTGTAACCTTGGTTATGGTTGAATCTTATTGTTAACCTTCTAAGTTAGATAAGAGAATGTTCACAAAAAAATATTTATTCTCACTATACAACCAACTTTATTTTAGTTCACATAACCTTGCTCATATAACCAACCTACTAGCAATATGACTAGGTGGAAACCGAATCAAGACTGAACCAAGAAATGACTAAAGTATACGTTGAACAATTAACCAAAACTAAGCCGAAAACCGACGAAAGAAACCGAAACCAAAGTTCGGTTACCGTTCAGTGGATCCTAAAAACTGAATCGAACCGAGCAAACCCATACATGCAGAGGATATTGGAGTTAATATATATTTTTAAAAATTTAATCAAGAGTTTTTCTTTTTTTTTCCGATTCATATTTAACAGGTATACTAGTTTTTTTAAAACCTTATTAAATGGATTGTTAGTATCTTAACACAAAAAATAAAAAATAAATTAAAAAAAAAAGATTTTAAGAAATATAGACAAATTGCAAAAAATAATAATAATAATAGTAGTAATAAGGGCATTTACATATTTTTCTTTTCTAACTTGTAAAATTACATATTTGTTCATATAATGCTTTAAGAAAATTGTACATTATGCATTGAAAATATGTAACTTATGAAAATAATTAATTTTGCAAGTTAGGAAGAATAAATGTATAATTCTTTCGATAATTAATAAATAAAAATAAGGATTTAAATAAGCAAGGCTTACATCGATGAAGTCCAGAAGGATACAATTGGGAGTCTTGACGGGCGGTTTCACAAACGTGACCCGCATCAACTCCTTCATCTTCTCCGGCGTCTGTGGCAGCAACATATCCGCCGCCTCGTCCAAACTCTTCGCCGGAAACATCCCTCCCGCCAAATCCTTCTCCTCAAAACACACCCCTGCGCAACATATCACCACCCTCTCCACCGCCTGATCATAATTACTTATTAATAAATACTTTGTGTTCAATTATGGGCAAAAAATTCATAAATTGATGATAGTTGATCGATCATTTTATCATGATTCATGGCACGACAAATGTTATTTTGTAAATCAGGTTAAAAGATAAACAAGTTAAAAAGGGATTTAAGACTTTATGAGTGCCAATATAAATGTATTCATAACTTTACATTGTGTTAAATTATTAATGGATGTGTAAATTATTATTTGGTTTTGAATTTTATAAATTATTATTTAATTAGAAGTAGATATAATATAAAAAATTTTGAATTTTCAGCACCAAAAAATGAGAACAATATGTTTAATTAGAGGAGTAAACGAGTTAAGTGGGCTCGTAAGCTACTTGGAATCTACTTGCTAAAAGCTTGAGTAAAGCTGATTTGAGCTTAGACGTTATATGGAAGTTACATTAATGATCAAACCAGAGTTCAATCGACATTTTATTAAGCTTAAGTAAGCTCACAAACCTACACGAGTCATATATATGTGTGTGATCAAAATCATATAATAATCCTCGATCATTTATTGTGTACATTGTATAAGTCCAACAATATCAATTCAAATCCTTGTTTTGTTTTTTATTATCATTATTACATATATACAACACTTTAATCTTTTATATGCATGACTGAATAAGTTTGTTACAGTTTAGCGACACGTTTAATGTAACGAAAATTTACACTGATGTAAGATCCTTGATGTATGTGAATTTACACAAACATATAAAATTAGAAAGTGTTATACATATGTAATAATGATATTTAAAGAAAAAAAAAACAATTATTTGAATAAATCTTAACGGAGTTATACAAGTTACCGCTAAAAAGGTGAGTTAACAAAAAATCCATGTCTTATATACATATATATATATATATGGATTGTATATTATGAAACTTAATTTAAAAAGGTAAAATAATAAACCCTATTTGGGTCTATCATTTAAAATCTTGATAATAAATATGTTGTTCACATTAAAGTTAAATCAAAAAATAAGTTTTGGATAAAAAAATTATTTTGAAGTCATTTAACGTGAAACAAATATTTATTTTCAAGATTTCCGATGAATGACATAGACAGAGTTAAAGAGTTTTTCCTAAAAATTATTTTTTCACAAGATGCAATTCTTATTTATATACATGTATAATAATAATTATTTTTAAAATTGTGATAAAAATTCTAAATAACATATGTTATGGTAGATGCAAATTTATAACAATCACTGTACTAAAACTATTAATAAAAATTAATTAATTAGTTAAATAATTAACTAATAAACAAATGAGCTATAGATAGTTGAGTTTGAGCTTGAAAACTAGTTATCAGCCGAGCAAATAACTTAATAAGCCTTTTATAAGCTAAACAACTCGAGCTTAAACATAAGCCGGCTGACCGACTGGCTGGTCACTTACGATTTCAATTATTCTTATGTAAAGATGTTTCGAATAAAGAATAATAAAAGTATCAAATTTAGGATTATTTAAATTCAAATAATATCAAATAATTAGAGGTGTCGAAAATACCTCAACCCAAACAACTTGTTTCGCACCCGAACCCGAATAAATTTATTAGGGTTAGGTTATTCAAGTAAAAAATGTTAGTCGGGTTATTCGTGTCAACCCAATTAACATGAACTATTAGTAGGGTAGAGTTTCACTTTCGGATATATTTTTAAAAATTATATCTTCTAATCAAATGAAATATAGTTCAACATGTTTTCTATTATGTTGTATGTTTGAAACACGAATTATTTGTAACAATTTAAATTGGGTTAAGATAATAGCAGATAAATATTAATCTAACTAACAACCTATGATACGACTAACCCAAAATTATTAGTATTGGGTTACTGGTCAATGTTTTTTAAGAGAAAACCCAACTAACCCAACTCTATAAACCCAAAACCAAGTCAGGTTGATTTGAACAACACCTCAGTAATAGTAGTAGTAGTAATAGTAATAATAATAATAATAATAATAATAATAATAATAATAATAATACCTTCTCAAACTGAGCCGCTAGACTGTAAGCCACAAACCCACCGTAACTCAGCCCCACCACCCTCATATTCTTAACAGAGTTCAACTCCATGACTCGGTACACACACTGAGCCTGGAACGAGTCGGACCGATCCGGCCGAGTCGTGCACGAGTCTCCAAAAAACACCAAATCCGGCACGTACACGTTGAAGTGACGAACGAATTTGGGGATGATGTCGGGTCCCCACTGCCACATCGCGTTGGCTCCGAACCCGTGGAGCAGGAGCAGGTCGGGTCGGGTTGCTTTGCGCGTTTTAGGCACCCAGCAGTGGATGACCGTACCGTCGCCGAGGTCGGTGGTTGTTGACCGGAGACCGGAGCTGGAGAAAGATGATCGGAGGCACCAGTTCCGGGAGGCTATCAAGCTGAAACACTTTGTCATGATTGTTGGTATGATTACGCTTACACACAGTTGAGGTGATTTCAGTGTGTATGTGTGTGTGTGTGTGGTGTGTGGAGTATAAAGGGGTCATATGTAATGTAATGTGTTTGTTGAGGAGGTAGAAATTTCTTTGGTATCTTTGTTGAGTAATACATGATACATTCTTTTTAGTTTAAGTATATCTTAAATAAATTTAGAAGTAGATTAGAGGTTATTTATTTATTTAAAAAAAAGGAAATTTCTTTTTAGTTTTATTTGTTAAAGTTGTTGCAAAAACATTATTTTATATTACTTGTTTCTATTTTTATGTTTAAAAAACATAAATATCAGTCATACTAATATTTTGTTAGAGAGTCATTTATGTTAACTTTTGTTAAAAAATTCAGCTTATTTTTTTAAATTACAATTTCGCTCTTATTTTTAAAGACCTAAAAATTTTCTTTCTTTTTTTCTTTTCATCATTTTTATTTTATAATTTATTCTAAAATTAGTTAATCAATTTCTTAAAAAATAGTATAAGCTTCAATACATAATTTTATTTTATTTCGTTTATTTAATTTTCATTTGGTCAGTTTAGGTATTTAATTTGATAAATTTAAAACTATAAAGAATTTTATTTTATTACATTTTTTAATTTGCATTTGTTTGGTTTAGTTATTTTCATTTTTTTTATATTTAAAGCAATTAAATACTTATTTTACGAGTAGGGGTGTTCGCGGTCCGGTTTTTACTGTTTTTAAGTGGAACCGCAACCGAACCATTAACAACGGTTTTTGAACAATGAAAACTAAAACCGAACCGTTTAAAATAAAACCGAACCAAACCGAATAGTTATCAACGGATTGGTTCCGGTTTGTTTTGCGGTTTGGGATTTTGAACCCATTAAAAAATAAAATCGAATCAAACGAAACTTTTATAGTTTAACAAGGACTATTTACACAAAGTCCATATGTATTTTTTTAAAATCGCGAATAAATTAAGAGCTTAATATGTGCATACACACATATATAAAAATCTATAAATGCATATATATGTATATATCGCTATATCTATGTGTATATACATGTGTGTGTGTATATATAAAGGTCCGTTTTTTTAAGACCGGTTTTTTATGAAAACCGTAAACCAAACCGTTTATTACGGTTTTAAACTTTTGAAACCGACCGACCAAATGTTTGAAAAAAACCAACTGTGAAACCAAACCGGTGAACGGTTTGAGTGGTTTCGCGGTTTGAAACCGGAGCGTGAACGGGTGTTAAAGCAAGAGATAGAGCTTTAACAAACCTAAATTTGATCTCGTGTCATTTGCTATTTTACATCATATTTTATTATATAGCAATGTTACACTAGTTAAAATTTATTCTAAAACATGATAATCTATATTAATGTAATAATTTATGTACATTTGTTTTGATTTTGGATTGTACTTTAGTTACGTTAACTTGTTAACTATAAAAGGTTAAAATTATTTGTAACAAAATTATTATGTTACACAAATTCTAAACATGATAATCTATATATGTGTACAAATATATACAACTTGTTATATATATATATAATTATATAAACAGATATTAGTTATTATATATATATATATATATATATATATATATATATAATTATTTGATTTGTTTTAACTATAAAAAAGATAAAAACAATCTAAATGACTAAAACAAACAAAATTTTATTTTAAAATATAATAAAATAAAATTATTTATTGCTTTAAATTTAAAAAATATGAAAAGTAAATATCTAAACTAAAAAAAATAAAAAATAAAAATAAAAAACTAAATTATTTATTGAAACTTATACTTTTTTTAGAAAAATTGATTAACTAATAACTGATTTTTGTAATTTAACTCATGCATTTTAGGAGATTCTAAGATCATCCTAAATCATGTGAAAGTTTTTACAACCCATTGTGTTATAAATACGTTGCAAAGGTTAAAAATTCTGAACCGAATATGTTTGATAATTACTATATATAAAAAATATATATTTTTGATGTCAACATAAAATACAACAGCAGTTTATATCTTTCATATGATCACTTATATTAATATGTTTTAGCATGATTATTGTATTTTTATAAATTATAAATTTCGTACATGTATATCTTGGTTTGAAATGAATTATATATTAGTTAACAATACGTACGCCAAAATCTATCCACATCACACGTTGGCATGTTATGATTGGAGGCTTGTTGGCATCGGGCAATGTTGTTAACCGAACAAAAGAAACATTTCAACCATTCAAAAATATACATCTTAAAAACGTTTTTTTTTAATACACGTATTAAATAAATAAAAAATTAAATAATAATTTGTGAATATGTCATTGAGAAAATATTATAATTATATATAATTAATATATATATCTAAAAATATTTTCTTTTAATATTATTATTATAAATAAAAAAAATCAAATGATGACATGTGTATCTTGTTTCTTATAAAAGAGAAACGAAAATACAAAGATGAGGAGACTCCATATAGTATTAATTAGAAACTCATGTATTACATAAATTAAATACAGATAATGCTATATGCTTAGTAAAAGAATTTAAAAAGTATAATACTTAACATTTTGAGTTAAGATGTTTTAAAATTAAAAATAATATTGTTTTCACTTGTGAAATAGGTATTATACGTATTAGGCTATGTGTTATGCCGGGTGAGTAGGGCGTGAGAGGGGCCGGTCACACCCCGCTGGCGTCCTCCCCCCACTACACCCGGGCGTGATAAGGGCATGAAGGGGGTGGCGTGAGCATCCTCACCGCATGATGGCCGGAAGGAAATGAAAAAAAAATCTTCTTTTGACCGTTGGAAAGAAAAAAAATTAAAAAAAAACGGTAATATGACCGTTAAAACAAAAAAAAATAAATTAAACATTTATAAACTCATTCAACCCACTCAAAAACACTCACATATTCTCTTAATCTCTCAAAAAATCTTCAAAAATTTCAACTCTCAAATCTTCAAAACCTTCAACACTACCATGGATCCAAACAACCCATACTTTAATCCGTTTATGAATTGTTACCGACCTCAACTTGATCCAAACAATCCAAACAACCTAAACCAATTTCTAACATTCTCAAATTGGTACCCACAACCACCTTTTTTCAACCAAAACTCACCCACCTTTTACAACGTTTCTGAGAATCAACCGGAACATGATGTTGACGTTGTTCCGGAAACACAACCCGACGCCCAACCGGCTACATCGTATCGCAGGCACAGACGAAAGGAAGTGCCTGAAAAAACAACAAAACCAAGCATTACTCGATAGTCGGAAGTTGAGGAGGTGGCAATAGCTTGTGCCTACATTGACGTTTCCGAAGATCCGATCGTTGGTAACAACCAAATGAGCACGGAATTTTGGAGACGCTTAGAGCCCAGTTTTTTTTGGCAATGGGTCGTGACTCCTACCGGACGAACGACATGATTTCTGGCAAATGGCGCGACATACAACGTATAGTCGCGAAATTTAACGGCGTATGGGTTCAACACCACAACAACGGTAAAAGTGGTGAGAACGACGAATCGGTCATGAACGAGGCATTGATGACCTATGCTTGAGAAAACGAGACATTTTTTCATATCGTGGCGTTGCAAGTTATGAGAAAATCAACCAAATGGCATCCCGTCCCGAAGTTACGGACTTCGAAACAGACGAAGATGTCATCGTCCGGAAAGTACACGACCACTCAATCCGACTCAACCGGTCGATGTTTCGTTAACTTAAACGAGTCGGATGAGGAAGTCGAAATGGACATGCCCCCACCAATCTCTCCTCAACGTCTGCCCGGTTGATACAACAAGGGTAAACGACCACAAGCCTCGTCTTCAACCGATTATAAAGGAACGTTGGAGAACATCTCCTCGTCGTTACAAAAATTTGTCGACTTACAGGAGCAAAAACAATATAACAATGATATGAAATTGTTGTGGATTTCAACCGATCACTTAACAGGTCGCGCTCGTGAAATGGCCGAGAAGACGAAGGAGCGGATTTTGAAACGATACAATATGGATTAATTTTTTTATTGTATTTTTTTATGTAGTTTAATTTTTTTTTCTTGTAATTTTTTTATTTTATTTTGTAATATTAATTTTTTAATAATATTATGAGTTTTTTTAATTTAATTTATAAATTGAAAAAATAAAATTAAAATTATAAAATATTGAATAAAGGTAGTGATGACGTAGAGTGATAGGAGAGTGATGGATAACACATGAAAATATGATGTGGAGTGATAAAGGAGTAATGGTGTTGGTTGATTATGTGACGTCTACGTGGAGTGATGGAGGTTTTGCATAACACATAGCATTATTGTGTATGATATCTAGAATTCTAGATGAATATGTAAAATATTATTATATATCTATTACTCTACGAGTAACTTTTAAATATAACAATGATTTGTGCATGATATGTGGTAATCATGTATAGAAAGGTGAGTAATATATGTGTAAATTTCATGTAATTTATGAGCTGATAATAAATTTTTTAATAAAATGCAAATTTACTAACTAAAAAATATGCTTAATTCTTTATACAGACTTGTATAATATATAACTTACGAGAATATGAATTGATAACAAAAAACTTGATATTTAGATTTTAGATTTAATATATAAAATAGTTTGCTTAATAATTGTATTTTTAAAATCTTTCATTTGAAGTAACTATAAAGAGAATATGTTTCAAAATTTTATCTGATTACTATATAGTATTATATTAATTAATGATTAAAAACCATGAAAAAAGAATAGTAACTTTTTCATGGTTTCATACTTTGACAAAAGAAGAAAAAAAATGTGTGGATTTAAGGTTTAAGATTTAAAGTTTAATTTGTGATGAGAGATTTGATTTTGGTATGTAACTTATGCTTCTGCAAATGAAATATAATACACGTTCCCAGAAGTGTATTGTTGATGTGTTAGTTTAACATATCCGTTTTTGTACATAATCGAGTCCGTTTTCGTAATTATTGTTTATATTTGAGTCGTTTTTCGTTCCTTTTTACATTTTCTTATTTTTTATGCAGGATTGTGTCCCAGGGAAGGAGAAACGAAGGCAAACGGGCATCGGAATCGAGTGCGGTTGATCGAGCGAAGAAATTGAAGAAAAAAACCATAAACAGTACGCCCCGGCCCGATATTTGATCCCAGGCGATGCGCCTGGGAACATTCTCTGATTCCCATCAGGCAATGCAATGCGCCTGCAGGCTCAACCGCCCAGAGTGCAATGCGCCTGCAGGCTCAACCGCCCGACTATCTTGTCCCGCGCGCATCGCCTAGCCCATGCACCCCCCGCTAGGCGATGCGCCCCATGCCTATTTCAGCTCCAAAACCCTAATTTCTTCTTCTCTACAAATGGGACGCGTCCAGACCGATTTTGGGACCCTTCTAGCACCTGAAAACCCTAAATCACGTCCCTGGAGCAGCTAAAGCTTAACCATGGAGGATTGGGCCTTTATTTAGGGTGATTGAAGAGAAGATTTCAAGGAAGAGCTTGAGTAACTACCTTCTTTCCTTGTTTTCTTAGTTTAATCAGTAGTTTATGATGTATTTAGACTATTATTAGATCTGTTTTGGTACTGTTATTATGTTTGTTGGCTAGATCTTGGGTTACACTTAGGTTTGGGATGATAAAGTTGTGAACTTTGTGATGTTTGGACATGATTTATGATTATGGATGTTATATGCATTGTAATCAGTTGTAAAGTTATGATCTTTGATGATATTTGCATGTGAGAATAATGATATTTGATGATTGATTAGATCCACATGTGTCTAGGAAAGTCTTTCCACAATTGGATGCATGTTAGGCTTAATGACTTTGTGTCACACCCCGAGCCGGCGGGCCAGATCGTGTGTCCCGTCGGGTGGAAGGTTCCCGGGGTGCGATATCGGGAGTGATAATCGTGATAATCAGATTGTTTACATAGCATCAACATTGAGAATAACTAAAGCAAAATATAGCATTAAACTAGGATTACAAAATTAAATTACAACGGTCAATGTTTGATAATTTAACTGAGTAAACCTATCAAAAGTGATTCACAACAATCATCAAAAGTATGTGCTTTTCCAAAAACTACTAAGTCCTCTAACTGGCCATCCTAGCATGCATTCCTGAGCCTTAGCTTATTCCTGTACGTCACAGCATGTAAGAAAACAAAGTCAACACAATGGTTGGTGAGTTTATATAGTTTAGTATTTGTAATTAGCTTTGCAAACCTTTTTCGGTAACAACCTTAACCTCATTAACATCACATGTAATATCCAGATCGGTATGCTTATATATAGGGCATACGAAAGGGTCGAGCCTACAACCCGCCCAGACGCCATCCCACCACATACTAATCCACATGTGACATTGTTGTTAATGATAATTAAGCGTTTCACCTACCATAAAATTCCATCCTAGTTTCAAGCATCCTGTTTAGAAGTTTAAGACACGCACACAATAGCATTCACAACCCTTTCAGTAACAACCTTAACCTCGTTAACATCCCGTGTAATATCCAGATTGGTATGCTTATATATAGGGCATACGAAAGGGTCGAGCCTACAACTCTCCCAGACGCCATCCCACCACATACTAATCCACACATGACATTGTTGTTAATGATAATTAAGCGTCTTACCTACCATCCAACCCATCATAGCTTTAAGTATTCTGATTATGAATTTCAACACGCACAAAGTAGCATTTGGATATCAAGTTTTGAGAGTTACCATTATGGACAACTGAACACCCTAAGGAATTCAACATCCATCCATAACGAAACTAAATATGACTCGCGACATCGGTGTTTTGATAAAGGAATCCTTAAGATGACACAAAGTCAGCTAGAAGAAACCAAAATCATCCTAGTCACTCGTCACAACCATGGATGAATCAAGAAGAACACTGAATGACTAGTAAGGCTTGACCAATGTCAAGATGTGGCGGCCAATCAGTCTGTCTTACAAGATTCTGACAATGAAGAGCACTGATGACTAGTAGGGCTTGACAAATGTCAAGGCGCGATGGCCAATCAGTCTGTCTTACGATGTCCGATAGCTTTAGCATACAAGTTTATAGCATTCACCTAGCTTTACTGATTACTAGTAGGGGTTGACACGTAGGTCAACACGCGGCGGTCAATCAGCCTGTTGTCTTAGCATTTCAAGCATATCAAGCATTCAAGTGTTTTAAGCATTCCAAGCATTTTGAGCGTACAAGTGTTTATAACATTTCAAGCATATAAGTCTTTATAGCATTTCGAGCATATGAGTCTTTCTGAGTTTAAGTTTTTAAGCTTTCATAAGTATAGTTTACAAAAGCATTACTAGTTTTAGTATTTGTCCTTCTTATGCATTTAAAAGCTTCGAAAGTTTTAAGCAAATAAGTATAAGTGTAAGCAGCATTAGCATTAAGATTAAGAGTATAAAATATTAGCTTTTAGATTAAGTGTATGAAGTATTAGCATTTAGAGTAAGTGTATATAGTATTAGCCTTTAGAATGAGTGTATCAAGTATTAGCATTTAGCGTAAGTGTTTAAAGCATTAGCATTTAGAATAAGTGTATCAAGTATTAGCATTATGAATAAGTATAAATGCGTTTAAGAAACATTTAAACATTTATTTAAAATGTGTAAACATGCTACTCAGTCCCGAAGTAAAACAAAATAGTTTGAAAATGGACAATGAACTCATATGTGTTGCTAAGTATTGAATTATGACAAAATGCACACTCGTTGTTTGTAGACTACGTTTCTTCAGTACCTGAGTTGTTTTGAGAGAATTCGCATACGATAAGTATTTATAGTCGTCTTATCTAGGGTCTGGTCTCGGTGTGCAACTAAGTGTCCTATGTTACTAGTGTGTTTCTAGAATTCCTTCTATCTAGTCTAAGATATCACCCATAACTAACCCTGATCCCCAGTATTCATTACAAACCTTTAGTTAAAATATTTTTAAGTTAATTCATTTCAAGTTGAACATTTATTTAGAAAATCATTTAATTACTTTAATAGAGATTTATAAATGAATTTTCTTTTATTAAAACAATGTCAATTTAAGAGAATTTATACTTCAACATGATGGGCCTGTGTTAATCCAATTTGATTAACCTTGGGCCAATTAATAACCTTTGTTTGTCCAATGATTCCTGATCAACGCTTTGATTAACTAGGCCTAGATAATTTAAGTAAATCATCTAGGTTAGTTATATGTCGTTATGAATTTTCCTAAGGTTTAGGTGTTAATAATTAAATTAACACACTTAGCCTTAGTTTATTGTTTGATCCTCATGATTTCCCAAGTAAATTCCCAAGTGTGTTGAACTAATTAATAGATGTCACCAACACGTATTTAATTGTTTGTATGATTAAGAAACCCATTTCCTTAGAAAACCCTAATTCCTTATTTTCTCGAAATGAACTCGTGTGTTATTAACCATCTCACATGAAATGACCCCCGTCGTTATTTAAAGGAACCTAGATTCTTGGCTTCATAATGAATTCATGTGATTTCTAATGCTTGGTAGCCCTATGTTGAATCCACAACCCACCCAAAGTTGATTTCATGAATGAAACCCTAATGTTGATCCCATGCACACACACATGCGGCCTCCATGCATGAAATTTCTTCACCCACCAATGCATGCATGCATGTTCAGCCCTTCTCATGATCTTACCCTCTTTCCCAAATGGCAACCCAGTCCGAATCACCTGGTCGATTAACCCTTGGCCGAAAGAGGGTTGGCCGAATCAATGCATGGCCGACTAAACTGGGCCACATGGCCTTTGGCCGAAAGGGTTCTGCCGAATGTGGAGACCCCGACCGAAAGGGACCAAGGCGAAAGAGGGGAAGAGGCAACTGAGTCTAGATCGAATGGAAATGGGCGAATGGGGGAGGTGCCGAGCGAATGAAGGCTGGTTCGGCCCAGGGCCATTCAGCTGAGGGTGTTGGCTGCAACCATTCGGTGAGCTGGTGGTGTTGGCCATTCGGCCACTCAAGGCTCAGCAAGAACAACCATGGTTCTTAGATCTATTGGCTAACCTGAGGTGTACAACAAGTTCCTAAATGGTTGTGGTGGTGTTCTCCTAAGGTTTTGAGGCTTGGAATCGGCTAGAAGGGGTGGGCGACCAAGAGGGTTTCAAAACCCTAAAAATCATTTTTTACCTCAAATCAGTCGGATAAAAGCTCAGATCGGTTGTACTTCTATGATCTACAAGTTGTGGTGGTTGTTTTGACACCAAAAACACTTGATTTCGTGAAAGAACAAGAGAGTTGTAGTGTGAGGTTCTAGAGAGAGAAAGTAAAGAGAGAGATGAACGAATTTTGGAGTTGAAGCTGGTTGGTGGTGGTTGTTGTGGTCATTAATACCACATTAAATGGCTTAGAAATACCCGGGTTCGTTCGGGTCCGTTCGGTTTCGCTCGGATTCGCGTAAAAACGTCGTCTTTCTTTCGTTTTCGAAACGGAACATCGCGATATCAAAAGTAAAGTTTAGAAATTTATTTTAGGTGGTAATTCCTAGTAAATTAACTAAATATCTTCAATTTATTTTAAAATTTATGAAAACCCTTAATTTATTGTTTTAATCGAATCGTACCGTCGTCGCGCGTATTAGTTCGAATCGTCATTCGTACGAATACGACGATAACTATACTTTTCAATATTGTTTTCTAATTATTTGACATCATTCAGAACGTTAAACTTTCAGATATATTCGTACAGATCGTCACCTATACGAATAATCCGTTGATTTAGCATTCACGTAACGACATCCGTTGTTGTTTTGTTCTATAAAGCCTCACATACGTTTATACATAATAGAATCCTAACAAGCATTTATGTGTCAGTTCAGTGTTGTCTAATATGTTTCAGACTGTTAAACAGTGAGTTTGAATCAGATTACTGAAACAATTGCATAACAGTTTTGTGTCAAGCTTTACATAATAATAGCATACAAATAGTTCACATAGTTTGTACCTGAGTTACTGTGCAAGTTACTGTTCCGGTTACAATTCCGGCACTAGTTACACTTTGTGTTTTAGGTTAGTTTATGGATTAGTGATCACATTCCATAGGATTTGATATCATTAAGTGTTGTAATTCTCATGTGTGACCTAAGCTAGAAATTCAGGAGGTGATAGGTTAGATGGTTGGTCTATTTCACTTGGGATATTTGAGTTAAACGATTCGAGAGGGCGTTGTCTTAGATTTCCTTAGTGTTTATGTCAATCCATGTCAAAGTAGTCTACTTTATAACTCTCTAGTGTCTTAGGATACACGCGGGTGGAGAAATCTGGGAGGTGATCCACCTGTTGGAGTGCAATTGCATATCGGGAAAATCCGGATGGTGACCCAGTAGACTAGTGCATACATAACATTCTTAGGATTTACATTGGTGTTGCCTGGTATCTGATCTGGGTCCCATTAGGTTATTCTAAGTTTGTTTCTTAAGATCTTAGTCTTCATCCTTCACAAGTCAGTCCAAGTCATCACTTGTCACACTTTTGATTCCCAGCCTAGATATACCAGTTTTCCTTATTGCAGTTAGATTCCATTTTACAGTCCCGTGTTAGTTGCCGTTTTAGTGTTTAGTTGTTAGTTTAGTAAGTTAGTTAGTTACAGTCTCAATTAGGTTTTCAGAGTTGCACCAACCCCCTCTCTCTTTTACTTTATTTTGTTCACAGTCTTGGTTAAGTTTGTCAAACTAGTGTCCTTAGGTTTGATATCTGGTCTTCCACAAGCTACACTGTCACCGATAGGTACACTTGTCTTCGTAGCGGTCTAGTTTAGGATTTTCGATTTTAACTAGGTGTTTAGGTCAAGTATAGGTCTAGGATTAATTACAGTGTCTTTAGCTTAGGTCAGACAACTTTAATTGTTCTATTTTTAGGGTACAGATCGCTTACATCAACTGTGATGTGCTATCTTTTTGAGTTTTACACTTTTGAGATTTGATTTTGCTATGTAACTTAGTTCACAATAAGAGATTTGATTTTGCTATGTAACTTATTTTCTACAAATAATATATAATACCCATTTCCCGAAGTGTACTGTGATAACTCACCGCAACACGCGGTGGAATAAACCTAGTTAGGTAAATACAATCTAAAGCGAAGAAATTTGAAGAAAATAAATAAATACAATCATAGAGAACCTTGATGCAAATAAATGTTTTAAAAAAATATGAAATCACAATGTTTAAGATCTAATTTCAAAAAATTTGATTATCAATTTCATCAAAAAATTCTTAAAAAAGATAATAAATATATAAATGCATAAAAATGACTAGAGTTAATATTTTACTTAATTAATAAAATTACAATTACCATTATATTCTTGTAATTAAAAAAGAAAATTTAGCAGGGAAAATGAATGAGAGAAAGTCTAGATTTTTGACAAATGTCTAGATAATTTACAAATTATATTTCTAGGCAAGAATCCGTGTATTGCACAATTGAATACATAATAACTTAATAACACTTAAATAATTTAATTAATGATAAACAAAATATTTGAATTCAAAAGTTATGAATAAAGACTAAACTTATTAATCTAGTTTTCTGTCTAAACTAATAAAAGTAATAAAGTTAATTAAAATATATAAACAATCTTAGTTAGATAATAATTATTCATAATACATATTAAATTTTCAAAATTAATAAGTAAGGGATTATATTACACGATTCTTTATTAATTTTTCATGATCTATACATGTACAAGACTATTTCTTTTATGTATATGTGCTAATTAATCACTGTTTATGATTTAAATCAAGTTTAAGTTTGTGTTACACTGTAAAACAAAGTAGTCTTTTGCATGTATAATAAAGATTTTAAAAAACCCAAAGATTTAGTTGACCTTGACGGAGTTATTTGAGTTTTCACAATAAGGTGAGAGTGTGAGAACGAGTGTTGGCCATTACATCTATAATTTAATATTTGAGATTAAAGTTGTATTTAAAAGTTAGTGGAATGATATTTTAGTCATATAACACTTTTGTTGTCCCAGTTAAGTCATTTAAGTTATTTTTGTGTTTAATTCTATGTTTTTAACCTTAATAGTAGGTAATATATGTTGATATAAGTTTGAGTGAATGATTTTTTTTTAAATGACTGACTTTAATAAGTAATTATTAATAATTAATTTTTTGTTATTTGTCAGATATTAATTAAAATTAATAATTATTGATTCAAGTCGGTCATTTTTTTTAAAAAAATTATTCACTTAAACTTATATAAACATGTATTACCTGCTATTCAGGTTAAAAATATAGGATTAGAACACAAAAATAACTTAAATGACTTAATTGTGACAAAATAAAGTTTGAGTGGCCTGATTGGAACAAAATGAAAAGTTAGTTACATTTCTATGAAGTTTCACTATTTAAAACGATCATAACTTTTATATACGATATATTTTTTAAATTACACCAAAAAATAGAGCGATTTTTGTTTTTAAAACTAGTATAATATTGTTATATAAAAAAAATTACGTTTCCCTTCAACTTGTATATTTTTAATGCGTTATTTTGTCTTTTTGTCCATTGTTGTGTCTTTTTGTTTGACATTATATCTTTTTGTTTGTCAGTGTGTCTTACTATGTTTTCTAAAATGATGAGTTTAAAAATAATAATGGTGAAACAACACAACCACGTTCTTTTTATATGTAAATCATAATGATTAAACAACAAATTCATCTAATGCATAAAAAACAATAATAAGATAAAATCAATTAATCAAAAACATAAAACACAATGATGAATACATATGACACAATAACCGTTAGAATTATATGTTACTAAAATAATAAATTTTGAAAAATAAAATGTTGAAACAATACAATTATGTACTTCTAATATGGAAACATAAAAAATAAATAACAAGTTTATTTAATATATAAAAATAATAAAAAAAAATGAAATAAGTTAAAACGTATAACACGATGATGAATATATATAACACTGTCAGAATGTAAAACATAAAAATGGATATATTACACAATGATCATTACGTAAAACACAATGGTGAATATATTACATGAAAATTTTCTGTCTGTGCCAATGAGGTAATGGTCATATGAAAGAACTCATCATGCACTCAAGGATGAGACATTCTTACGGATTAATCATGCACTTAAATAGTTGCTCTCATGCTTCCTATATATAGTTTTTGTGTATGCATCTTTTCTATAAACTTCGATAACAAATCTTAAAACTTTGAGTGCTATTTTAAATACTTATAAAATATACAGAAAATGACTCAAAACACATAAAAAAATCACCTAAATCTAACTACCACACAAGATATGTCATCTTTGCTGTCTCTTTTCAAAGCTTCGGATATTAATCGTTTAGCAGCCTTCTGCGGGTCCTTAATTTTTCTTGCAATATTCACTGCTTCTTGATTTTCCATAACCTGGATTATTTAATAAACTATTTAATTAATATTATATGAACCCTATAATCCATTTATAATTGCATATTAATTATTAATTGTAGACTTTATTCATTTTTGTTTTTTTATAAAATAATACGTGTGTTAAATACCATTACAATAGTCCAATAATCTATTATATGTTATATATAATAAATAAAAATCTTTGGGGGACACATGGCACAATTCTAGGCCATCTAAAATTTAGTTTCCCGCTTCTCTCTCATCTTTAATTATCAATATTTATTATTTTGTTAAGAATTAAGGATAATGAATTTTAATATGTATAATAATTAATATATTATTAATAAATTGGATTTAAAATGAAATTAACTATGTAGCTTTTAAATAAACTTATATTCTTTTTTAACAACTTTTATTTTGTTTTTCAAGTATCATCAAATTTAAATTATATTACTTAAAGAGTAAATTGTCATTTGCGTCCCTATGGTTTGCTCACTTTTGTCATTTTAGTTCAAAAGTTTAAATTTCATTATTTTCGTCCTTATGGTTTCCATTTTATTATCATTTTAATCCAAAAGTTTAAATTTTATTAGACTAAAATGACAATAAAACGAAAACCATAATAACCAAAATGACAATAAAATGAAAACCATAAGGAACAAAATATTGAAATTTAAACTTTTGGACTGAAATGACAAAAGTGAGCAAACCATAGGGACGAAAATGACAATTTACTCTTACTTAAAATATTTAAAAATAAAACATTAATGGTACTAATTGATTTTATGAGTGATTTTTTTTAAATATTTAATATGATTTGATGATTTGAATGATAAAAATACACTATATTGAAATAATAAAAAGTAAATATTTTTAAAAATCCAAATTATATGTATTAATAAAAAATCTAAGTCAAGTTAATTTTAGTGTGTTAAAGAAGAATAAGTATATATTAATTAAATTAAAATTTATAGATTACATTACATAAATGATAACACATAGTTGAAAAAAAAAATTAAAATGCAATTTATAATTATACATCAAAATTTTTTAAACATATTTGGATGACTTTTTGTGTAAAACAAGAGTTTAGTTAAACTATACAATTTACATGTTTTTTTAGTTACATAACTTTTTGTTACGATATATATATAGGAATTGAATCTAATGAAACCCAACCTTAGAGAGAAAACCCTTAAACCCTATGTGAGCCACTCATTTGGAATCTTGAAAATAAATATGTGGTCCACATTAACCCACATTAAAAATGATTTGTTTATTCAAAACCCAATTTTTTATTCAGGTTTAATGTGGACCACATATTTATTTTCAAGATTCCAAATGAGTGGCTCACATAGGGTTTAAGGGTTTTCTTACTAAGGTTGGGTTTTCAAAGGATTCAATCCCTATATATATATATATAAAATATTTTTTTTTCAACCCGTGTAATACATGGGATTTTAACCTAGTATATATATATATATATGTATGTATGTATAATAAATAAAAGTTTTAAAATAACACATATCAATTTTTTAAAGCACTTAAAATTTGTTTTTCTCATGTCTATCATTTTTTTAATAACCTTTGATTTTTCTACACTCTCTCTTTATAAATATCAATTATTTTATTACATTATAAATTAATTCTTTATTTTTAATAAAATATTTTTAAAAAATATATACTATATTATCCAAAATAAATAATTTTAAAATTAAAATATTTAACATTTACAATACACAGCTTTTAACCTAGTTTTTTAGTAAAGTGATTTAGGTATAAGTTGTATGCATCAAAATATTGCTTTTGGCCCGTTTTGCAAAAGGATTCAACAGGTTACTTGTTTTGCTATTTTTATTTTTAATTTGACCCGCTAGAGATAAACATATAATCAAAATTGACTAATTTCTATTCACAAGTAAACAGGTCAAGACTAACACCGTAAATATAATTGAACATTCAACTAAAGGGAAAAACAACAAGAATTACCTTCCAAAGACCATCACTTGCCAACATAAGGAGATCAGTTTTGGCATCTACAATTGTATCTTGAATAGCAGGGTCTGATCTCAAATGACATTTTAGGCTTATGTCTCCAAAGGCACGAGATACCGCTAGTTGTCCATTCACTCGAGGTACATCCCCTAATAAAATAAAGTATAATATAATATAAAACAATACTCATCAAAAATTATAAAACTTCCTTTCATTAGTTAGTCTTAATCAGTGATTAGTAAAATGTTTGTTACATTTGTAACACGTATAATCCCTTACATGCTTGACAGATTGTGACCTAAAATTGCACCTTTTAACTGTAGTCAATTTGACTATGATTAACCACTGTATTTTTCTTTTGACAAAAAAACTAAATTGAGTAAATTACGGTTTTGACTCATGTGGTTTAAGTGTTTTAACTATTTGGCCCAAAATAAAATCTTTTATCAATTCATCTCATGTGGTTTAGACAACTATCGGTTTTGGCCACTCAAACTTAACTATGATAATGGTTTTGGCTCAAAACCTAACTATGGTTAGGGGCTAAAAACGTTAGTTGTCTAAACCACATGGACTGAATTGATAAAAGATTATATTTTAGGCCGAAATAGTTAAAACATTTAAACCACAGGGGCTAAAACCGTAATTTACTCAAACTAAAATGTTGAGTTTGCTTAATGGATTTTATAACGGATTTTCAATTCAGATGGTTGTAATGAAGCTTCTTAAAGTCTACTCACCAATCTATAAAAAATGAGAAAGTCTGTCACAAATTTTTACAACTATAACAAATAGAACACAAAGCTTGAAATCAAAATTCGTCTTCACATCTTATTTATCATTTTGTTTAAATTTCTATTTTCAATTTAAATTTTCTAAAAGACTCGTCACCTCAAATTTACTTTCATGTTTTTTAATATGTGACATTCCATGTAGCATTTAAAATGACATCAACAACATCACATATAATGAGGCTTGTTATAATCGTTAGATAAAATATAACATGGTTGCTATTCTGAGACTAACTTGAAAGTTGATTGCTAAAATTAAGTTAATAAAATTTGTAGTTTGCCCATAAAAACACCTTATCAAAATCAAAATATAGTCAAACAAAAGAAAAAGTCAAACCTGGCATATTTGAGACAAAGCCTCCTTTGTGCTCAATACTAGCTCTTTCTGTATTTGGATCATGATCAGTGGTCAATTGTATAGCTTTACCTCCTTTTGAAATAACAGCTCTTGAATCACCCAAATTTGCAACCCATAATCTTTGACCGTTCACAAGAACTGCTGTTACTGCTGTTGATCCTCCTCGTCCCAAACCCTTTTCATGTGAAAGAATCGCTTCATCGGTTTTCAAATACGCCTTAAATATCGATTTCTTTGGATCAACCCAAAACTCCCTCTATAAAATTTGGTCAAACTAATATGAATCAATAACATATGATGAATGGTTGACTTTTCGAATCAATATAGTTTGACTTTTTGTTAGGCTTTTACATATTTTCCAAGATCATTAATTAGATATTTCAACAAGTCAAAAATCAATTAAATATTTTTTTTTTAAAACAAATATATTGTATATTTATCCTTATTTTTACTATGAGATTTTACATATTTTCTTTTACTTTTACCAAATATAAAAAGCAAATGTCAAAGTTTTAAACTATTACAATACCAAAAGATCAATCTAGAAAAAGCATATTTGATAATACTAAAATGTGTTTTTGATTTTTTTTTTTTGGGCATGGATAACATGTAACTAATGATCTTAATAAGAGAAATATGTGAATGATACTTTGTTATAAACATCAATTTTATTTAAAAAACAAAAGAACAAAAGAAATACAAATAGTTGCAAAATGCAACATGAACGAGTTTAGAAAACTTATGAAGATGTAAAAGAAATATTTATACTTATAAATAAAAATAAATTAAACATATCATCTTTTACAAAATTATTATGTAAATTTTTCCATCTCTCTTATATTAATACATCTCGCTTCTACTAAACATCAAAACTAAGTAGTAATTATATTATTCATATCTTTTTCAGATTAAAAAAATATATTTCTTAATATATTAAAAAAATTTTAGTGAAAAACATACTTTTGTAAAACCAAATTGTTATAAAATATTTTTTTCTAAAAAATGAGCACTTTTAAAAATACAAAATATTTGGTCTTTTTAAAAAAGTAAAGGTTCTATAAATATATTTTGAAAGAAATTTATAAAAAACAAAAATTATTAAATACCAAAGTTTATAAATAATAAGATATTTATAAAATGGCATTAAAAACTATTGTTTTAAATGAAATGCTTTAAATACAAACCTTAAAAAAGTTTTAAAATAAAATATTATTTTTTTTATTAATTAAGTTAATTATACATAATTTTAAAAATATTTTATCTTGAATAATCGCTTTATACTTTCTAAATGTTTGTTCCTAACTATTTAATATTTTTTTTATTTAACTTGTATAATACACAAGACACTAATCTCTTGCATCATTTTTTTTTTGAAAGGTCAACTTATATTGACGCTTTGATTAATTGTAAAATAAAACTTTGAACGATGGTGGTACGAACAATCGGCTTGACCCGTACCCCAAAACTATATGTATAGCTTGTCCCAAACCCAATTTGACCCGTTAGACGAATTTTTGAGCCACATATAATTATTATAAGTTTATGATTTGGAAAGGATATGAACCTCTTTCAAGATGTTATCAAATAGATGTGTTTGAAGATAAGAAGGCACACAATCTCCTGAATGACCATCATAAATGGCAAAAAGCCCAAGTTCATGCTCTCCTTTTTCCACAAATGTAGCAACATGATAATCCTCCATTGGATGATTAGCTTTTCCTTTGACCAAGTCAAAACCAAATTTTATATCACCCTCTTGGTTTTTTCCCTTACCAGAGCTATATGATGAGGGCCCCTTTTTCAACTATATATGCACAAATACAAAACCACAATCATTAGCAAAAAAATTTTATTTATTTATTTATTATTATTTTTTAAACTTTTGAGTGTGTTTTTAAAAGTATTTGTCAAAAATTGTACATAAATTTTTAATGATAAAAAATTAATTATTTATAAGCATATATAACTTCCTCAATTTTCTCATTCTTGGAGAATATTTCTTTTTGGCAAGAACACTCTTTTTCTTTAGTGTTTTATTAAGTTTCACATCATACAAATCAATTTTCAATGTTTTACTGTCTCTTTTGCTTTGTTTTTGACAAGGTTGTTCATGAATTCGGTTCGATTGGTTTAATGAAAATTGGCATGACAGACCGGTTAAATAAGCTACAATGGTTAGGTTTGACGATTTGAACTAGTGTTTATTTCAAAATATTTTGTCTTTATTAGTTTAAAATTGTTAAAGATGGATTATAAATGCTATATGTATATATTTTTTGAACAGCGAAGATCTCAATCGTGTGAGCCCACTGTTTCCAGTCCATGTCACCAAGGTCTAGTTACCTGGACCTCTCATGAACCCCACAGCCACCCCAGGAGGAAATCTCACAGGAAAACCCCCGACCCATTTTTCGCTGCGGGAGGGTTTCGAATCCGAGACATCCCAATTGAAAGAATCCCGGGATACCGCTGAGGCCCTACCTCGTTGGTATAAACGTTATACTTATATGTGCATAACTATGTATTCCAAATAAAAAAAATCAATATCTTAAATACTAACTCATACATCCACATGTTATAATTCAAACTTTTCAAGATTTTTTTTTCTTTTTTTCCATTTTCAATATTACAGTTTGACAATTTACTTAAAACTTTAAACAACATTTGTGATTAATAAAATTTTATTACTAACTATGTAATTTTTCCTTTGTTGAACCCATGTAAACATAAACTTTTAATCTAATAATAATAAAAAAGTTGAACAACGAGTTTGATTTACATGGCTAGTTTCAAACCGCAAACCAAACCATCACCCAATAATTCAAACGATGAACCATTAAACCAACTACATGCATAAACCACAAACTAGGTGAACCTATGAATTTGACTCAGTTCGAGTGGTTAGATCAGTTTCCAACGGTTTATGATCACTCGTTTTATAAAAGAAACGACTTTAGTCAAAGATAAATAAAACTAGCTTTGATTAACCAAAACACACACACAATAAATGAGAAATAAAAAATAAACTCTAATAATTGATCTTCTAAAATATCTAACAAAGAGAGCGGGGCCTTAAAGCAATTGGTAAGGTTTTTGCTTGGTAACCTTAAAGTTATGGATTTAAGTCGTAAAAGCAATCTTTTTTACAAATGTGTAGGGTAAGCTTGCATACATGAGAACGCAAAGCGTAAAACAGGGGCTAATTCAAAGACCGGATACGCCTAAAATATCTAATAACAACAGCAATAATCAACTACAAAATTGCAGAAATATAAAGCAAAAATAATATCAAAAAGCTAAAAGAATTACCTGCAAACACCATAAATTTTCCATGATATAATCTCCAAACAAGAAACAATATTTAACAGCCAAACCCACTTCAAAAAAACAGTAAGATTTGCCGATTTACGATCAAAAGCTCGATATTTACAAAGCAAATATCAAATAATTTATGGATATATATATCAAGAAATAATTATTCTACAAATTGAAACAATTAAAAGTTTTGTTATTCATGATTGAGGTTTAAATAGACAGAGCTTATTGATTGAATTGAATTAAAGTACAAGGAAATAGGGAAATTTGCGCGTTGACTAGAGATATTGGTTGACCAATAAACGCGTCCAATTCTAATCCACTATTGGAGTAAAATGCGTTACACACACAAGTCACAACACAACAAATTATTATTATTTTTATTTTTTTTGTTTTTAACTAAAAAGATATGGACACAAATGATCATTTTCTAGTTTCTACTCAATAATGATCACATAGTGAAAACGCTCGGAACACACGAGTCTTCTAAGTTGGGTCGTAGCATCATAAGTATAGTTGTTAAATTGTAAAATAAAACGAGATTTTTGTCTAACAAAAGTAGCATGGGCGGCCCGGGGGAGGGGCAAACCCGACCTCTGTTCCGGACCGAATTTTTAGGGGGCACAAAAATTTTTATATACATGTATATATATAGATTTATTCAAATGAGACCTAATAAGATGAATATAACTAAAAACAAGCATTTATAAACACATTATTTAATGGGTACAAAAAATCATTTTTTTTAAAGTATAGGAAGTTACTTTCATGACATTTAAACTAAATATGTTCATTGGTTCGGTTAACGGTTTATTCGGTCCGGTTTAATCGGTTTTCAATTTTTTCTTCCCTATCAAAAAACCGAACCAAATTCTAGAAGTGGTTCGGTTCTAATTTCAGTTAAAACCAAATAAACAAAATGAAAGCCAAATAAACCGCTTAAAAGTCGAATAAACCGTTTAAAACCAAATAAACCGATTAAAAACCGAAGAAGCTGATCTGAATAAATCGAATTCAACCGAGTAAACCGAATTCAATCTTACAGATTATTAATAAGATAATAAATTTAAATTTGAATTCGGTTTAATCGGTAAACCAAACAAACCAAATTTATTAAAAAATTGGAATTAAAAACCGAAATTCGGATATTGTTAGCTACCGAAACGAAAACCAAATTCGGAATTTGGATACAGCTAGAACCAAAACGAAAACCGAATTCAGAATTCGTTTCGATTTTTTCAGTTACGAATACATTTCGGTTTTCGGTATTAAACGTTTTTTTGGTTTTTTTAAACACCTCCACTTTAATTTTTTAAATTTGTCAAGGGGCCTTTTTTCTGGCTCGTCCTGAGCACACCAATTCTCAGGGCCACACCTGAAAAATAGGAATCAATATGAGTTTGACATGTAGAATGCTAAAAAAGAAATAAATGATAATTTATGTATAACATTTTTTTACTAGATTTTATTTGTACTTGATTTTTTTGTTCAGTATTTTTTTGTACTGGATTTTTCTTATACTGTATTTTTGTTTCTTGTAATGTGTTTTTTAAAAGAGCCTTAATTTGAAAACGATCAAATCCGTCTTTCCTAATGTTTGTGAGTATGAATTGATAGAGTTCAAGTGTAGGGAAGTATGATTGAGAGTTAAGAATCTAATTCAAAGTTCCAAAGGGCCTTGGATGGTGTTTTTATGGTCGTTTGTTTCAGAATAAGATTACGAGTGTGTGCGCGTATTCAACTTGATTAAATGTTAACTGTTTTATCCACTTAAAAGGTGGTTTCCATTGAGCATTAACTGTCAGTTGTACGCGGGTGATTGTTGGTTATTTTTCTATTTTTTCATATGTTTATGATCGTGATGGAGAAGGGATTAAGCAATCCTCCCATTTGAATTTTTTGAACGTGTTTTAAGAGGATTTGGGAAAGAACCAGTCTTGAGGAGGTTCAAAGGTACGATCGGTTTGGAAGGAATAGAAATTCGGATTTTACACCTTTAGCCCATGTCTTTTGCGTTCCTATTTGTTTTATTTCTAAATTCCTTTTATTCATGAACAGTATTTTGACCAGTTTGGCCCCTCTTGTTAATTTGTGTTTCTTTTATTTTATGTTACTAAACTTTTAAAAAACTTTTAAAATTTTAACATTATATTTTTATAATTTAATTGTTTTACAACTTGGTTTTCTTTTTATAAAACCTTTAATAAGTTTACAAATTCTTGTTTATAGATTTTTTTCATGTTTTTAATGTGTCACATATCAAATTTCTATCTGTTTCTATTCTTATTAGGCAAAATTTTCTTCCTACTATATACAACCCCTTCATTTTATAAGCAACATAAACATTACACAAAGTCCATTAGTAACACTAAACATAATATTATAGCTCATGATCACATGCATACAACAACACACATCATACACCTCTCAACCCTGCATATGTATACACGGTCTAACCCACGCTAGCCTGCATCCATTCTTATCCAATGCTATTAACCAACTCACACCAAAAATTTCAAGGAGGGGGTTGCTCCCCAAGGACCTCAACCACCAAAGTGAGTATGCCACATGTTCCTGAGGCTTGAAGCATTCACAACACCCTCTCTTGCTTTGAACTCTTTTGCTAGGAATGGCAATGGGTCGGGTTCGGATAGGGTATTGCTAATCTCAGTCCCATACCCGATTGTAAAAATGTGTCCCATACCCGATTGTTAAAATGTGTCTCATACCCGGCCCATTACCCGTCGGGTATCTATCGGGTAATTACCCAGGGGTTTCGGGTATACCCATTAGACTGAAGGCAACGCGCACGTGAGGCGTTTTGCACGTCCTACGTGGACACATGTTTCTCTTGTGGATGCATTGGAGCACCACGCTTGTTCACCTCCTTGCACTTCCGGAAGTGCACTCAAGTGCAGTGAGAGAAGGTGATCATCCTCTTTAAAAGTCATTTTTTATATAAAAAAAAGGAGAGAGAATGCAGGTGGGAAGGATGTGTTGGAGGTAAAAAGAGGATATAGAATACATGTGAGAAGAATAAGTAAAAAGCTGATGTGGCAGTGATGACTAGGATGTATGTAGTAAATGCATGTTTATGCATTGAGGGTAGTCTTAGTTTATCAAAAACAACTTTTTGTTATTTTCCAAGTATATTTGTATAATATTAATTTTATATAATGTTATTGTTTAATTACAAAAATAAATTATAATTTATAAATTAAATACATATAAAATCAACACCATAAAAAATAAAACAAAAAAAAATAAATCTCTTAATATTCAAATTGAAACTACATATTCAAAACAACAAGATTAATTTTTAAATAATAAAACTAATACTTGCTTTCATATTTAAAATAATAAGATAAAACTTACAACATGTTCTAATCTATCATAAAAAGAATTATGTTTTAGAAAAGGAAATTAAAAAATATAAACATAATATTAAAGGTATTATTTTGAGCATTACTTCGGGTAAGTGGGCCGGGTATTCCTTAATCCCATACCCGTACCAGAACCCATTTTTTTTTGATTTCATACCCGGTCCCATACCCTAATATTCGGACCAATACCCGACCCTAAATGGTTGTTTCATGTTCGTTTGTTTTATATACAACCTTATTGATAATAAACGGAATGAAAACATTCATGATTTGGGTACGTGTGTATAAAAATAAATAACTGATTCTAAAAGACGTGGAGTTTTATATTGAGTGCTAACATAAATTATTATTGACTGTTTAATCTAAAAACATATAAACCAAACTGTAAACAACTTGGCGAAAGACTCACAACCAAAGCCCAGTAGACAGAGAGCCTTGCTGGGACCGGGGAA
Organism: Mikania micrantha; assembly: GCA_009363875.1. Lineage (NCBI taxonomy): Eukaryota > Viridiplantae > Streptophyta > Magnoliopsida > Asterales > Asteraceae > Mikania > Mikania micrantha. The sequence continues at coordinate 6,126,496 of CM018687.1, forward strand.
CCAATCAGTCCCCAAGCAAGTCCAAGTATCAGTGATTAGACGTAGGGTTTGATCCTTTCCTCTGGCCTCACCTCCCCTATCGCTCACCGTTAACTACTACTACAACTCCCCAAAGATATTTTCCCGCTAAAGAAAAGCTGGAAATCTCATCGATACTGCTGCTTGTAATTTTCATTAAATAACAGCTCAAGTAAATTTTGAACGAGCCCCAAAAGCTTGATGCATATAAACGAATTTTTGTTTTACGTCTCCGAGCGATATATGTGTCAAATTCTGGTCATTGAATAAACGAAACGTTCACTCCTGGTTCATTGACACACATAAACAAAACGTACTAACGTAGTCGGCTTGAGCACCAGCATCAAACCGCACCACACAGCGATGGATCCTCTGACAGCTCTCAGGGAGATGACGATCAGAAACGAGCTCGACAAGATTGTCCGAGTCGGCAACGACTACCGATTCGGCTCATCCTACTCGTTCCCCTGCACAATCGAAACAGCTTACAGATCAAAGCAAGGTAATCTCTACACTCTCGAAACCCTAGTTTACTTCATCAAAAATGCTAACATTAAACACCACGATTACATCCGAATCGCCGGCACTCAGAAGGTCCCGGCGGTCACACTTCTCGATCGGAAACCCTTAATCGAGTACCTTCACGGTCGAATCTCATCCACCGACGCTATTCAGTTCATTCCACCTCAAAATCAACACCAGATCTTTGAAAACCATGAGTATCGTATCGGTGATTACCCTAATCTGAACGTTGTGCCTGTTGATGAATTTGATGTTGATAATCAGGAACCTAGGGTTGTTGTTGATGAAAACCCTATGGATTTGATTAGGGCGATTGAAAGGCCATTGAAGGATCGTGAAACCATTTTGGAATGCAGACATAGGGATTTTTACAGCGTGCTGACCGCTGCAACAAAGCGGGATGAAGAACGACAGAGAATGGAATCACAACAGAGGAAAGATGGATTGGTTGCTAAGAACAGGATTGATAGAGGGTTTGGTGAGGATTTAGGGTTAGATGGGAATTCAAGGCCTAAAATGAACATGAAAGGGAGTAAGATTGGTGATGGGGTGCCTATTATTTTGGTTCCCAGTGCTTCACAGACTTTGATCACTATCTATAATGTGAAGGAGTTTTTGGAAGATGGTGTGTTTATACCTACTGATGTGAAGATGAAGCAGATGAAGGGGCCGAAGCCCGAGTGTGTGACTGTGTTAAAGAAGTTTAGTAGTAGGGATCGGGTGGTGACTGCGTATGAAGTCAGGGATAAACCGTCTGTTTTGAAGGCGGAGGAATGGGGTCGAGTGGTGGCTGTTTTCGTGTTGGGGAAAGAATGGCAGTTTAAAGATTGGCCATTTAAGGACCATGTTGAGATCTTCAATAAAAGTGAGTGAGTTTATTGTTTGGTTGTATTGTATTTATAACTTTAAGATGCTTGACTATGAATTTTGTATATGTGTTCAATTGATTAAATTAGATGATCATGCTTCTTAAGGTGTAAAGTAGACATTTTTTGGACTATGTAAAAGATTCTTTTTGTGGTTCACGATTTTGTAGACATTTTTTGGGATTTGTATTTAATAATATCATGCTTGTCCTGTAAATTTGTTGTAGTTCTTGGATTTTACATGCGTTTTGAAGATGACAGTGTAGAGTCTGCAAAGATTGTGAAGCAATGGAATGTCAAAATCATATCGGTGAGATTAACTCAGATAATTTTTAGCTTTTGGATTTAAAATTACATGATCTAAATATAGTTCATCCTTTTTTATTATCTTTTAAATTTTTTTGCAATTTTTAATATTTAGATAAGCAAAAACAAAAGGCACCAGGACAGAGCAGCTGCACTCGATGTTTGGGACAGGTTAGAAGAATTTGTGCGATCAAGGTCGCGTTCTTGAGGTATCGAATCAAATCTTATACTTATATAGCTATCAAATTTTGTAATATTATCTATATATTATATGAAAATAATTGATTTTTTGTGCAGTTTATCAAATATTCGGGGTTCTGCAGGCTCAAAATACCAACATGAACAACTTTACAATCTGTTTCTTCTGTGATATGGTATGAAAATTGCTGATATTTGAATCCTGCTTTGTATGAATCTGTTAAAATGTTCTCATTGTTTCAATCAAGTTGCGATATCTTAAAGTTGAATGGTGTCCTTTTAAGATGAATGCTAAAAGTTACGTTTAATCACATATATTATATTCACTGTGTCACAAGGATTTTAAGAGTTTTATACATACATTTTATATAGCATTAAATATTGTATGTATATTTTTTATGCTAGGGATCTCATATCCATACGTTGACACTGTCACGTTGTCTTCCATACTAGACGTATGGGTAACAATGTTCCGAAAAACCGAATTATGAAAAAACCAATCCAAATTCTTGTTCAAATATATGGATAGATTCGGGTCAGATAACTAGTTTTTTTTTTTGTTTTTTTTTTATTGGTTCGGATGTCATATGTATAAAATCTTGCTTACACGGATAGGATATCTGAATTCAACTAGAATAAACTGAATAAAATTGTTTATTTAGGTAAACAATTCATGCTTATTTGGGTTATTTGGTTTATTCAGATGGATTCGGATTGGATGAACAATTTTTTTTTATTTGGGTCGGGTCGGATATTGGGATAGGGTCTTAAAATTTTTTAAATACGAATAAACCCAATAAACTGTTATATGACCTGATGAACATCCCTATATATAGGTCTATACGGCCCGTAATGTTTAGCCAAACCGACAAAAGTTACGACCTTCACATATCATAAGAAATCTATACAGGTTGTGATACGGGTCCAAATGTCCAATGCTAGGCCATGATAGTGTCAAGGGAAAGGCCAATGATTCAGCCCAAGAGAATAGGCCCAAGCGAATTGTTGTTAAACCTGCGAGATATATGGATTAAGTGTGTGGCAGCCATGAGCCCATGATCCCATTTTCTTGAAGACTGGGACTTACTGCTTTAGTTTATTTGCTTCTTGTTTTTATTTCCACTAAGTCACGTTTCACATGATCCTAGTTAGTAGCTTAATTTTAGTTAAACTTTCAATTTCAAGCATTGTATTTAAGTTGAGTTTTGGCTGATGAAAGATTTCAGAAAATTGTCCCAAATTGTTCTTGGTTTCTTTCTATTTTTCTTGGAGTGTTTGCCTACTAAAAAAGGCTATATCAGGTTGTATAACACTATACTGGTTGCATAGCCTTATACGAACCTTATAAGAACCATGATCTAAGGATTTTATATAAACTCGCAACTTATTTGATATGGCTCAAGATTTCTTGATATGCCTACCAAATATTTGACATAATACAAAATTTCTCCAAATACTCGTCAATTATTTTGATGTGTCGTAGGATTTTTCGATATACGCCTCAATGATTTGACGTCACATAAGATTTTTTGATATGCGTCAAGAAAGATATATAATGTTATTTTTTTTTTGCAACTTATTAATATATATATTAATTTGCAAAGATTCCCTCGCACACATAATCACTATTCACTTTGAGGGCAAAATCGTAATTTCCCTTTTTCACACACACACACATCACACACACACACATCACACAAACGCACATTACACAAACGGTGGGCCCCAACATCTCACACACACGCATACATATATATATATATATATAGTTTGTATCATGTGAAAACCCGATCTTAGAGAGAACCTTAAACCCTAAACCCTATCTGGGTCGTTGATTTGAAATCTTGAAAATAAACATGTGGTCTACATTAACCCACATTAAAACTGATTTGTTTATCCAAAACCTAATTTTTTATTCAAGTTTAATGTGTACCACATATTTTATTTTTAAAAGTCCAAATCAATGGTCTAGATAGGATTTAAGGGTTTTCTCTCTTATACCGGGTTTTCACAGCATACAAACCCTCACATAATCACTATTCACTACCGCCTCTAAAGATTAAAAGATAAATTTCAATACTTTTCAATTAATTTGAAATTTTCGTTTATAACCCTGAACTTTGAACTCTTATTTTTAAAGCCCCCTCTCACTTTACTCACATATTTTTAATGTTCACATGATTTTAACGCGTCATTAGGTTATCTGATAAATGTCATAATTATATTAATTTGATCGCAATGGCCTCATGAACGTTTATATAAATTTCTAACCCAAACGGTCACAGAAATTTTGCGCGTTGTTTACATGCCTATAACGCATCCGTACGTTATCGAATATTTGTATCGTTTATATCATTTTGATCGTAATTAGTTTACAAATGATTTAGATAAACCATGAGTATTATATATACTACATATATATACGATTTACATTTAATAATTTTATAATATTTGTATCATTTATAAATTCTACATTTACACAGGGCCTTTTTTTTAAGTCTTCTGTAATTACATTCTTTACTATTAAATAAGTTCTTAATCTTCAACCCTTAGTTTCAAAACTTACGTTATAGATGTTGTGTAGGGTATTTTCGTGCATTTTATTGTACACGATTTTAACCTCATGTTCTGTTGGTTTTTTTTACTTCAGTATATCAGACCCCGCCGCAACGCGCGGGTCCTGTATACTAGTTAACTTAATTTACATCACGTATTTTTTACAATAAATAAATACTTAGCAATGTCGGGTTTTTGATTGATTCGTATCAGAGCACCCTCACCTCTTGTCACCACTTATTTAAGCATGTCAAGTTGTTATCAGAGATCATGTGGTGAATAAAACTTGTTGATTGCATCGTCTTGAAGATTTAGCGATATGATGTGTTGATGTAACGATCATGATGCAGTGTATAAAACTCGTTGATTGCATCGTCTTGAAGATTTAGCGATATGATGTGTTGATTTAATGATCATGATGCAGTGTATAAAACTCGTTGATTGCATCGTCTTGAAGATTTAGCGATATGATGTGTTGATGTAACGATCATGATGCAGTGTATAAAACTCGTTGATTGCATCGTCTTGAAGATTTAGCGATATGATGTGTTGATTTAATGATCATGATGCAGTGTATAAAACTCGTTGATTGCATCGTCTTGAAGATTTAGCGATATGATGTGTTGATGTAACGATCATGATGCAGTGTATAAAACTCGTTGATTGCATCGTCTTGAAGATTTAGCGATATGATGTGTTGATTTAATGATCATGATGCAGTGTATAAAACTCGTTGATTGCATCGTCTTGAAGATTTAGCGATATGATGTGTTGATTTAATGATCATGATGCAGTGTATAAAACTCGTTGATTGCATCGTCTTGAAGATTTAGCGATATGATGTGTTGATGTAACGATCATGATGCAGTGTATAAAACTCGTTGATTGCATCGTCTTGAAGATTTAGCGATATGATATGTTGATGTAACGATCATGATGCAGTGAATAAAACTCGTTGATTGCATCGTCTTGAAGATTTAGCGATATGATATGTTGATGTCACGATCATTATTGTGCCACATTTTGCTATCAAAGCTGCTCTCACTGGCTCGACAAGATGCGTCTAGATGGTGATTTGATGATGTATAGTTTGTAGTTTTGCATTTTATTTTACTTTATTTTTATACAAATTGGTACTTATTTATAAATTGACTTATTTTGTTATGTGATTATTTTTTTCATTTCTCATTTAAATAAGCATATTTGTCTAAGAAAATTAGTATGTTCAGCTATTTGAAATATAATTGTAAAATTCACTATTTTACCAAGTAAATACAAAATAGACATGTTTAGTCACTTTTTTAAATAAATGCATGTATCTGTGACTTATAAAATAGAGTAAATTACATAAAAGGTCCTTTATGTATCTATCAAGTTTCAAATTTCATCCTTAAACTTTAATAATTACGTCAGACATCCTTTATCTTACTGTTTTGTAACAATCAGGTCCTTTTCTACTAACCAAAGTTAACTTTTCAGTTAATTTTTTTAAAATGACAATTTTGCCCTTTTAACTAAAAGATGAAATATGAAACTATATATAAAGTTAAAGGACGTTTTTTGTAATTTACCAATTTTTTAAATTTTGTTAGTTTCTTTTGTTTCTTTTCTTTTTTCTTTTAGATTTATTCTATTTAATTTTCTATTTTTATAAATTTTTAAAATTAGTAATTAAATTATTAGTTTATTTATATTATAATCAAAATTTTATTTTTATGATTTTGTTTATAAATATTTTTTTGCTAGTTTAGTTTAGTTTATTTATTATTTTTTCCTATTTATTGGTATACTTCTCACAAATTGATTTATCAATTTATTATAAAAATTGTACCTATAATGGGCATGGAACCCCGAAATAGCCAATCTACAATCAAACTTTTAATCAGGTCGAAAAAGGATGCTGGCATAACTAATAAAAAATGTGAAATTATTTTGTAACATTTTAGTTGTTAACTAGTTGACTAAAGATTAGTGGTATTCGTGTTCCGGTTTTTACGATTTTTAGGTGAAATCATAAACTAAATCGAAAATAACTTTTTTTGAATAATTAAAATACAAACCGAACCCTTAAAAAGAAAAACCAAACCGTAAATAAAGAATAAATGTTTGATTTGGTTTTTATTTTTAACATGCTCAAAAGCTCAAGCCCAAACCATAAAACCAAACTGAAACCAAACCGTTGATAATGATTTAATTTGGTTGTATTTTTAAAGTTTCGGTCTAGATTTTAATTATTAAAAAAACGTTATTAACGTTTTGGTTTATGCCTTCACCTAAAAATAATAAAACTAGAACGTGAATATCACTAATCTTTAGTTAACTAGTTGACAACTAAAATGATACAAAATAATTTCATTTCTTTTATTAGTAAATAACAGGTACAATTTTTTATAATAAATTGATAAACTAATTTGTGACAAATATAATGATAAATATAAGAAAATAATAAATAAACTAAAAAATCAAAAAAATATTTATAAAAAAACATAAAAATAAATTTTTGATTATAATATAAATAAACTAATAAATTAGTTACTAATTTTAAAAATTTATAAAATTATATATTAAATAGAATAAATCTAAAAGAAAAAAAGAAAAGAAAAGATATAAAAGAAATAAAAGAAACTAACAAAATGTAAAAAAAATGGTAAATTACAAAATTCATCCTTTAACTTTATATATAGTTTCATATTCCATCCTTTAGTTACAAGGGTAAAATTGTCATTTTAAAAAAATTAACTAAAAAGTTAACTTTGGTTAGTGGAAAAGGACCTGATTGTTACAAAACAACAAGATAAAGGATGTTTGACGTAATTATTAAAGTTTAAGGATGAAATTTGAAATTTGATAGATACATAAAGGACCTTTTATGTAATTTACTCTATAAAATATTTACAAAACATAATAATAAATAAAATCTAATATAAAAAATATTTAATAATTATTTTTTTAAAAAAATATCCAACATGTATAGGATTATACGGGTCATATAACACTATAGTGTCCGAGATTCGTCCGCTCACTTAGTGTAATATGGTCCGAATCGCACTATACGGGCTATATAAAATGGCGCTAGTGCAAGTTAGAGGAAGCCTTTATGCAATTAGTAAAAACTTTAAAGCCAGTGTAACACTAGCTTATTTAGTAGAAACAAGTGGTGGCGACAACAACAATGATGATTCAAGTCCTTCGCTATTTAGAACAAATATTGAATTCTTTGCTCCAAATTTGTTAGTAAAGGTGTAAACAAGTCAAGCCGAAGCTCACTAAAGCTTGAGCTATGCTCATTTTGACTTAAGATAACTTAAGCTTTGCTTATTTAGAGCTTTATTTGTTACGCTCGATGTAACCATCTATCTCATTTTAAGGTTTTTACCACTTACAAAATTTGGTCCCCAATAATTTTGGTTTAATTTTATATACAAAACATGTTTAATCCTTTCAAGTACATTCAAAACTTAGGATTAGCTGTATTTTAACACAACCATTTACAAAGATTTATAAGAGTTTGGTGAATAACCAAAGTATTTCATCTTGTTCCGAAAAGTTTTGCCCGATCCATAGCAATCGATCCCGATCACTTCTACCATTCTTACCTATTTCAGACATGAAATCACCATATTATATCACATGTTAGTTTATAAGAACTAAGTAAGTTAACTCGTGCTTATCTTGGTCAAAATCTGGCAAGATAACCAAATTCGAGTCATAAACCAGGTCTGGCATACCATATGTCAATTTCTGGCATACAACAAAACATATCTGTTGTACAACAGAGAATGAGGTGTACAACAGAAGCTGTCTGGCATATTGTACATTTAGAATTGTAATCTTGACCAATTCTTATGTTTAAATTCAAGAATACATCCATGGGGATTCCAAATTCTTTTATATGAGTTTCAAACAAGTCTTGATAACCCGAATTCATAGATAACAACAATTCCCCACACCTCTAAATGAGAATAGCTACATTGTCTTCACACAAATGTTGATTTCACAACATTCTCAACACCTTCAAATGAGGATTTCTAAGTTGTCTTAACATGAATGTGAATTTTAGAACATTCTCAAAAACCTTCAAATTAAAAAATATAGGTGTTAATATTAAATAAATAAAAAAGTAATTTTGTATCATAATTCGGATCGAGCAACTTTAGGGAAGGAAATATTAAACTTAAAATCTGAAATATTCAATATGGATAACCGGATTTAAAACTAGTTTTATAATTTTATAAGTTTGAAAAATAAACAACATTATGCGTGTGTGCCATGTATATCCAACTAGCTTTGAACCCATATAACACATGGGATTTATTAGAAGTAGATTTAAATTTTTTTGTTAATTTAATTTTTGTTAAAATTAATATATATAATGAATTTATATTAAAATAATTATTATTATATATATATATATATATTATGTTTTTAAATTTATATGTTATATTATATTATTTAAAATTGACATATGTTATATTTTTGTTTTTTTACGTTTCTGACAGATGTATAGAGTTTTTAAAAAATTAAAACTGGGTGAAATATTTTTATTTTATTTACAGCATATTTGTCAAGCATTTATATGATTTTATTTTTTAAATATAAATGTATATATAGTGTTTGTGATGACATATTAGATTTTGTTATCCAACTTATGTTTTTGCCAGTTATATAATATACAAGTTTTCTTTAGAGTGTGTTATAATCCGCAACAAAGTACGGTGTGAATAAAATTATATCAAATAAAAATATATAAACATTTTGTCTTTGTTTATTTTTTTATAAGTTTTTAAAAAAAATACAAATATACATTATTATAAATCTTAATTTTCTTTAATGTAATAAAGGGATTATTTTGATTTTACTTTAAAAAAAAAACAAATCGTTATATCTTTCCCCAATTTGGAAACCTAAAACCAACTTATTCTCAATAAACGGTTCTTTTAAACACACATTTTATAATCGAGGTTTTCAATAGGTTTTGCACTAAATCAAATGGATGTTCATTGAAATTCTTCTCTCGGTGTTGAAGGAGAGGATATCGATATTGATTATCTTTCGATGTTTTCATTTGTTCCTGAATCGCATGATAAGTTCATACAATGAATGAAAGGAAAATCCATTCGAAAAAAATCGAAGGTATTACACTATGTTGTTTCATTGTTAATTTTTTTTGTATCTGTATTATTAGGAATTTTAGTATTGTTACTGTCTTTTAATCCTGTTAAGTTATCCTTATGCAAAGCACACCGAACGTAATTTTCCGTATGATTTATTTTGAGAATAATGTTGTTCGGTATTAGGTTATATTTGACTTCGTGTGTTTTTTACTGGTTTAATAAATATGCATTTGTAAGATTGATCATTTCAATAAATAAAATAGCATATTTCATTGTATATCCAATTACTCTTAAATTGTATAGTAAAATATCTATCTATCTATACTAATAAATCAAAATAATTGTAGACACTTGTCACAATTCTATATCACCTATATTTCGGTTTTGTCGCTTCTCTCTCCTATTTAATTATCTATATTTATTATTTAGTTAAGATTAGGAATTAAGGATTATAATAATTAATATACTATGAATTAATTATATTTAAAATGAAATCAATTATGATGCTTTTAAGTGAACCAATTTTTTTATTCAACAACTTTAGTGGTTTAAATATAATCGAATTATTTTGATGTGACGTTTTATATCTGGATGAGACATTTTAAATCTGGATTTTTGATATACAGGATCATGACTTCGTTCTGATATTCGAAATTATAGCAAAATTCTCGCTGCAACGTGCGGGAAAACCCTCTTGGTTTATATTATTAGGCATTTAGGCATGGGACTATGGGAGACTAATGTGTTTTTCCTCTGCCGTGTTTTCACCACTCATGTTTTCTACGAGTTGGGCAATCTTGGAGTTTTTTTTCAAATTGGTGCGGTTGAAAAAAATATTTACCAAATAAGTGTTTTTGAAAACTTATTTACCAAAATGAGTGTTTTTCTTTATTATTGTTTTTCTTTTTAAATTAATTAAAAGTAATGAAATAAAGAAAAACACTCATTTTGGTAAATAAGTTTACAACAACACTCATTTAGAAAAAAACTCGGCAATCTTGAATTATTCACTGTGAAAAACTTAAATATTTATTTAGATATTATTAGTTTATTAATTTCACTATTCCTTGTAATGATTTTATTTCTTTTTTTATATATAATAATAGTTATTTATGTCTATGGTAGTAGTTATCTATGTCTGAGGTTTTTTTTCATATTAGAATAAATTGCGATCTTGATTATATGGTTTAAGTGTTTTAACTATTTTGACCAAAAATACAATATTTTATCAATTCAGACCCTATGGTTTAAACAACTAGCGTTTTTGGCCCCCTAACATAGTTAGGTTTTGGGTCAAAACCGTTATAATAGTTAAGTTTGATGGGTCAAAACCGTTAGTTGTCTAAACCACAGGGACAGAATTGATATAAGATTCTATTTTGGACCGAAATAGTTAAAACACTTAAAACATATGGGTCAAAACCGTAATTTACTCTTCATATTTAAACAACAATTCACAAGAGGAAATATCAAATATATGGTGATGGGAAAGAAAGGTTTGAATCATATAATTTTTTTATTCGACTAATGAATTATATTTCTAACTTTTTGATATTTATTTTTTTAATTGTATCGTTTTTTGTCATTATTATGTTTTTCAGCTCATCGTTATTGTGTCTATCTAGCTCGTCATAGTGTGTTAAGTTCTAATATTATGGTTTTAACTTTAACGTTTAGGGTTTGGATCATAAGGTATAACTTTTAGGTTTTATACTTTATATTTTACAATTCAATGTGTAATTTTGTTTATCAATGTGTTTTTTCTACTAGTCATTGTACTTTAGGGTTTAACTTTACTATTTAGTTTTAAAGTTTATGATTTATGATATAGCTTTAGAATTTTGCTTTTAAGATTTAGTTTTTGAGTTTAACTTATATTGTTTAGCTTTTAGGTTTTTAAATTTTACTTTTTCAACCAATTATGTCTTGCTGCTCGTCATTTTTTTTCGCAATCGTTATTTTTAGGGTTTAGCTTTAGGTTGATGACTTCACGAACCAGATCCAATGCTGTGAAATAAACTTAATCAAAGTCCGTTTAAACCGGCTTACAAGTTTTTTTAAGAATCATTCACATCCTTTTTACAAATTAAATGCCTTTTTACAATAACAAGCATACCCAGTAGAATCTCACTTAGAGTGGGGTCTGAAAGAAAAGATAAAGACATATATTACCCTTATATATAAGTAGAATAGAGAGGATGTTTTGATAGAGTCCCCTGGATCAAGCCTTTTTACAATAACCTTACTCTTAAAACAAAATATTAATAAGAATTAAAAGGAATGATATTATAGTTTTATTAAAGCTGTGTTACTTAAAATTAGTAAGTTATAAAGAATTTCAATAATATTCTCTCTAATTATTGTTATATATTTTTGAATATTTATTAATAATTATTTAACATTTTTTATTTAATCATGTAATTCACGTATTACTAATATTTTATTTATATAATAGACGATCATGAAAAATTATATAAAAAAACAGTATGTGCCATTTTTTATAAACTTAAAATTATTAAAGTGGAGCATTTGCTATTTTACGTCGGCTTTTTATGCAGCCAAGAAACTTCTGTGGTCTAGAAACAAAGCATACAACACAAAACACAACACGTTTAATTTATCAAAATTAACTGGTACATAACTACTAGCCATTTACCTACCAATCGACCAATATTATTTATATCAATAAAAAACCGTCAGCTCGTTTCGTCGGTTTTCTTTCGTGGGGTCGTTTCGTGTGGAGAGCGAGGCACACCAAACACCCAGTCAAGCACATTCAAATACTTGGACCGAAAAACGTCTCTTTCAATGGCATAACAATGCATTATGATTGCTGTTGAGAGGCTGAATATCAAAACGTCGACTCGTTTTAAGTTTTTCAGCTGTGGCATGTAACCCATGGCCGACATTGTTGTGAAGAAGCTTTCGATGGCTCGTGCAAGGCAGTAGAGTGATATTTCTATCCTCCTGCTCTTTTTCTCGATCGCTAAACTTAGGCCGGTTGGGAACTGTTTCAAATAAAGTTTTTAATTCAATACTTAAGCAATTATAATAAAGAAATAAGAACTTAGGTTACGGATATATCTAACAACATATACTCAATGTAATCCTACTTTGTAGGGTCTGGGAGGAGAGATAAATACAAACCTTGACCCTACCTCAATGTGGTAGAGAGGCTGCTTCGTGAGAGCCTCCAAGATCAAAAGTTTCGATTTTTTTTTTGCAATATGAAACACAAATGCGAAAAACATAACATGGATACACAAACCTACGTAGAAACCACAAAAAATGATGCATAATCAAGGCATAGGGCAAGCATAAGCATAAACAACATAGAACAAGCATAAGATGATGCGTAATACTACACAGCAGACTAAATACAAATCAACCTAGGTAGGACCCACAAAAAAGGCACAATAGCAAAGTAATACTGAAATGAAAACAAGCAATACGATCCAAATCCAGACTACCCTACATGCAGGGGCGGCCCAGGGGAGGGGTAAACCCGACCTCTGTCCCGGGCCCATTTTTTTGGGGCACAATTTTTTGACATATACATGTATATAAAGATTCATTCAAACGAGAACTAACAAGTTACAAATAACTACAAGTAACTATTTATAAACACATGATTTAAGAGGTACAAAAAGTAATTCCTTTTAAAGTATAGGAAGTTACTTTCATGCACTTTAAACTAAGGATGTTCATTGGTTCAATTTATTTGTTTTTCAATTTTTTTTCCTTTGGGAAGTGGTTCGGTTCGGTTTTGGTTTATATCGAACAAACCGATTAAACACCAAATAAGCCGGTTAAAAACCGAATTCAACCAAATAAACCGATTATAGACCAAATAAACCCGTTAAAAACTGAATAAATCGAATTCTACCTTATATATTATTAATAAAATAATAAATTTAAATCAAAATTAGGTTTAATCGGTTAAACGAACCAACCGACTTAAAAAAATCTGGAACCAAAAACCGAAATTCAAAATTCGGATACGATTAGGAACCAAATTCAGTTAGAAACATGTGAATTACACGTGTTAAATATATGTTTCTTAAAAATATTTATTATAAATAAATATCATATATTTCTCAAAAAACACTTTACAAAAAAATATAAAATAAGATTTATGGTGTAATCATATTATTTACCAAATTAAAAAAAAAATCAATGATCATTATTGTTGAAAATCAAAATATAATTTCACCTAAAGTTGACATGTTACATTACTATGGCCTATAAAAATGGCACGTGTCCCGATTATTTTTATTTATTAGATATAGAAGATGGAAGATTATGATTTTTACACGTCAATTTTGAAGAAAAGGAGCAGGTGTCATTACCGTGCCCAACGCTAGCATGGTGACATTACATCTTTTGAAAATCCTGAAGAGGAAGCATGTCCACATCCTGATAAATAATAACATCAACCAAATTAATTAATTATACAAAATCAATTTTGTAACAAATGAACTTGAGAGGAAATCTTTAGGCCATTTAGTTTAAAGAACAGATTAATATCAACATGAAAAACCAACATTGTTTTTGCACACAAAATCACTCAACCAAATTTGCGCGTATTGAAGTCCCAAAACTTCTTAAATTTATATAAAACCACTCAACTGAATTTGGACACATTGAAGAAACCAGCATTTAGCTCTATTTCTCATGTTTGTAGATATTTAACAAGTTCAAGAAATTAACTTTAATATGTCAACATTTGGCCTAGGAGCTGTTTTTATATACTTAACAAGCCATCAAACTTTAGCAAAAAAAAAGGCCTACAAGTAGGAATGTATGTGCTTAGTGTGCAAATAACTAACATTTACCATTAACTATTAAACTTCACATGTTTGTATAAATTCAACAAGCACAAGGACTTCAATATGTCAAAAATAAGTTGGACGCTTTTTTTTGTGCAAAATGAGGAAATATATGATTTTTTACAACATTAATTAATTCTTAATAAAAATTAAAAGCCATTCAGTTTAATCTCAATTTCAATTGTGAATTTGTGATTAAGTATTTCTTACATATTGAAACCAAATTTTTTTTGAGATGCATAAAATTAATTTTATGCATCAATTCAAGCTCACCAGGCAGAAGTACAATATGTAGAAAGAAAGAGGCTTGATCTTGCAGTACCAAAAAGACCTTTAGCCAATATTGTAAAAGGCCTGTATCAAGTAAAAATAATAATTTAAAACTAAAATAAAAATGAGAATAATTTTCTATAATATAAACAACTTTCAGGTGTTAAAATGACAATTATGGTACAACCAGAATAATACAGACAAGAGTCCAGATAATTTGGATATGCAAAATTACAAAAAAAAAAAAAAACTATTATGAATGATAGGAGGGCAGATGTAAAAATGAGTGATGGCATTGCAAAATTTCTGAAAGCTATGAATTTTTTTTGGCATTGGCTACTTAAATAGGAATAGAGACAGAATCATATATTCAACATAAGAATGAAAATAAAAAATAATTTTTTTAAGAACATGTGGATGAAGAAATACCGTTTGCCAAGTCCTTGTCGATGTACTATAAGTGCAGGGATTAAATAAACGGGAAGATATACCGGTATTGCTCTTTTGTATGCTTGGAGAAAGAATGTAAACGCGTGCCAACTACATGATTGATTTTCATGTATAATCTGCAAAATTTTCATATGTTAAAAAAGATCCTTAAATAATTGAATGATCTGCAAAATCCACCTCTTAGGTTTGGTTATCAAAGATAATCCTTCCGCATTATCTTTTATGCAAGGAGCACACAACTTTTTAGAGAGAAGATAAGGGAAGTAAAGATTTTTGAAAATGCAAATAACCAAAACTCAGAAAGTATTATTATTATTTTGTACTTATTGGGCTTTGAATGATAGAATCATATAGTGGACTAGCGTTTACAAATGCTGTTTTACTTAACTTTTCTTATTGATTTCCTTAGTTGAGGGGCTCACATTTTTTTTGAATGGCATATCTTTATAAATTCTTTAACTTGTTATTGGATTATGTTTTATCTTTATCAAATTAAAGGTAAGTTTCTTTTTCTTGATGAAAACTAATAACATTTACTTGACAAATGCTACATACTTCGCCCGTTCATTGGTTGTCGCAAATAGATTATTCAGTTTTTTAATTAAATATATTCATTAAACTGCTTCAAACAAAAGTGAATAACAAATTACATAAAATATGAAAGATCCAAATTCAAGCATAACACATTTTGCCCAATGCTTTTACGTATAATTACTATGAAATGTGATTGCAAAGTTATATAATTTCTACAAGCAAAAAACAAGTCAGTTCCGGTTTAAATTTATTTAACAGCATACTTTAGAATTATTTTAATACACACACACACATATCGGGTTAGGATCATTTAGGACTAATAATTATTTTCAAAACTGCAAGTACTCCTATCAGCATGGATTTGTTAAATTTTGCACATTTTATATAAAGAAATTGTTCATTAATTTTATTTTATTTTATTTTTTGAATTTCATGAGAGGCGACGAGTACATGTTTTGTGTCATTTTCTTTCATAATAATATAAAACATATAAAAACTGTATGGTTAATAAAAGTTCTTACAGTTCTGTGTGTGTCACATATATTAACAGGTCAATCTTTCCCGACCCTTCCTTGTTTGTACTAAAAAATAACCAGCTTTGACCAGTTGCCTAATCTAATTTACAAGCACATTATTTTAAAAATCTAATATCTTAGATTAAATGATCAATCGGGTTTTATGCTTTTATAGATATAGTTTGTTGTGCTGATTAGACCCATTAGAGATAAAAACATAACTGGGATCAACCCATTCAGAAGCAAATAAGTCAAAATTATTGTTGCTAATAAAATAAGAACAAAAGGTGCGTAGCAATACCGAACAGGGAACTTTCATTTGAGGGTCAAGTACGACATCAACACCAGTGCTTTTGTAGAACTTTTGTATCTGTTCTAGATTAGTAAAAGGCATGCCGCATGCAATATCTCTAACGCCTTGAAGGATAACAGGGTCCTTTCCACCATGCTTATTGAGAAATGATTTGTACGTTTGCGGCAAACTATCTTGCTTCAATATGTATGCACACCTTTTGAAGCCATATTGTTGCACTCAAGTTATATGAGAGAATGAGCAATGCTAAAACTAATTTATAGGCCAATCAAGTATGTATCTGGTTTCATTTAATACCAATTCTAACAGGAAACATGCTGGAAATGTAAATGAAACTATAAGCATTCTGAAAGTTGTTACGCTAAGCTTTAAAATATTGACACCTCGTGAAGAATATTTTTGTCTTTTCTAGAAAACCAGATAATTTTATGTTATCATTTATCCAACAAGTTTTGGGCTGGAATCAGTAGAAATGAAACAAGATACTTAGTTGGCATATGTAGTTTAAATATATGAGTGGCCTTAATGTAAGAGGTAGACAGTGCCATTAGGGCCCCTCCATACATTATCCCTGATTTGTTTAATACACACCGGTTTACTCATGTACCAATTGTGTGAAAGTACAACAGTTAATATTCTGGCTTGTTTTGGTAGTAACTAAACAAATTAAATAATTGAGTGGCCTATGAGGTGGGAAAATGCATACATAGTAGGCCACCCAAGTCTTTAAAGGCCTGCATTCAGGAATCAGGCCTCTCAAAACTGAATGACTTTAGAGGCCACTCAAGTATCAGTTTGATTTCATTTACGCCAATTCTGAGGAAAAATTGACAGAAAACTATGACAAAAACCCTAAGTTTTAAAGCATTCCCCTTCTAGAATTGCAAATTGACAAAAAAAATGTCCATGAATCTACTTAAAATATGTTTAGACAATCCATCTAGAGCTGCCATTTTGAATATATCAAATATGTAGGTGTTTTTATCATTCATGCAACTGTGGATCAAATAAGCTAAACTCAAGGGTATTTCGAAATTTTACAATATTTTCGAAATTTTTAGATCAAATAAGCGTAAACAAAACCATATTGATGCTTGGGCTGCCTCTAAAATTGTTTTGATTGTTAGGTCATCATAATGAAAAGTTTTGAATACTTAAGTAGACTATCAATCCCCTATGCTGTTGCAATATATCAGTGCACTTGATAAAGGAAGTTAATTACTTGGATTATCACTATATTTAATTAAGATATACAAAAAACATGCGATGTATGTAGGAGGAAAACTTGATATGGCACAAGGCAGTTACATACAATATTTGGGTAGATGAGAGACACATTAGAAATAGGTCTCCATGGGCCCACGTGAGAGGTTTACAAATGTGTCCAAATCGTTTGCTTTTTATTCCACAACGTGATGCCAGGACAGCTGCACGCATAAGAATATAAACAGCCAAGCTAGTATGCTGTGTTTTAAATCCAGTAAGGAGCATTGACGGTCCAGCTATTGCCCCTGCTAATAAAGCCCTCCATCTTGCTGTTCTGTACATCAGATAGACATTGGTACGTACTATATATTAATTTACACTTAAACAATCAGGGTTAAGTATTGAAATGAG
Organism: Mikania micrantha; assembly: GCA_009363875.1. Classification (NCBI taxonomy): domain Eukaryota; kingdom Viridiplantae; phylum Streptophyta; class Magnoliopsida; order Asterales; family Asteraceae; genus Mikania; species Mikania micrantha. The sequence goes on from CM018687.1 coordinate 6,144,604, forward strand.
TTGCTTAAACATTCCTGAAAACACAAATTCTGCACATGGTAGAGCTTTTCTATAGTTAACCCATCTAAACTCTTTTAAGGTTAAAAAGGAAAACTGTCACTGAAATATAAGATGGAAAATCTGTTGTCATTTTTGTAAGATTCCAATTTGCTATTGAACATGAGAAATAGAACCAAGTTTTATTAATCTCATTTGCACCAATGACTAGGACTTTAATTAGTGAGATGTGGCATCTGAATGGTTAAAAACATATCGCATGGTCAAAATGAATTTGTTGGCATTGTCGTTACAACCACCTACCAAATCATCAATCATAACAAAGGTATTCAAGAACTTGTACAGTACGACAACAAATTTTGGTTATACCGTTATACAACACGTCAACACCTCTCCTGCCACTGAAGAACCCAAGATATTATAGTCAAGATCAAACTGATATCTATCTTGTTCTGGGTCGGAGGCTTCGGCCTAGTTCTGGTCAAGCCAGGTATCACATTTGGATCACAAATAGGAAGACAGAATGGGGTTAGGGGGTGACCAGCCCTAACCCTAATTGAGGCCCAGTTTACTTGGCTTATTTTTGTTAAGTTAGTAAAGTGTTAAACCCTAATTTGTAATCTATATACATACATACATACACACTCACATTCATATCATTCTTGCACTTGTAATCTTCATCACAAAGTAATAAAAGAAAAGAAACCCTACTTAGTGCCTATGGACGTAGGTTGCCGACCGAACCACACTATAATATTATATCATGTGTCTTTTTATTTTACAGCTTTCATTATTATTTGTACATGTTTGTGTTTGACCCGTCACCCCAAGGAAACCGAACAACAGGTTAGTAACTGCTATTGTCGTTCGAAAACCAGAGACAAACAGCAGCCGATTGCTGCTGTCTGTCGATTGCCACTAGTCAAGAAAAGGACAGCAGCTGCCACTGCTGTTGTGGACCCACCCCAGCGAAACCGACCACCAGGAACAACCTTCAGCATCGCTGCACCTTCCTGGACAGGTTACCTTACGGTAAGGAAAGTGCTATCTAAACTCTAACGGGTCTCTTTTACCTGCTAAGCTTACATGTATAGGCAAGGTTTTGGCCTCAAAGGCGCGCTTCACTATGGAGGTTTCTCCCATAAACCACTAATCAGTTGTCTCTGATGTGAGGTTAATCAGGTTTGGTTTTTACTGTGTTATTGTGTTTGTTTTAATCAGTTTGTTTATTATTCCACTGCAAGATTAGTTTTCACATTACTTTTCATTTTAGTAATTGAATATATCACTTAGTGAAGTTCTTACGGCCCGATACATGTGTGTATTTCAATTATTGTAACCCTAACCGTATCCTTTGTTTAGTCACGTACGCATAATATCTAACATAACGCGCTTCACTATATTCAAGAAATTATTTGATTTCTCAAGAACATAAATATACAAAAAAACAAAAACAAAAAAGAAAAGAATAGCTCATCACTCTGCTTTATGTGTCATTTCCACCAAATAACATGGAGATCCGCATTAGATACCATATTTTTCTAGGTTAATTCTAGTCAGCTACCTAAAGGACTTAATGTAAGTTTGTAACTGCTAATAACGATTATTTGTAAATTAGGCCTTTTCATAATTTGGGGGGCAAGTTTTTTCCTTAACCTTTTTACAAGTTACTTTCCTCTTTTATGATTCAAAAAGCCAATGGTATTTTCATATGATAACTACAGCTTCATAGTTTGCTTTGTATGCCCTTAGATGATTAAATGAATCCCTGCTCCATAAATTAATGAAGGAAAAGTAGTTTAGTGCTAAAATGAATATTAAAATTATACGTTGGTCTCAATCAAGAAATACAAAAACTGAGAAAAAGATAGAATGATAGATAGTAGACATATTGAGAGAGAGAGAGAGAGAGAGAGAGAGAGAGAGAGAGATGCCTCTGGTGTCCTCCCAAAGCAGCTATTAACTCATCAACTGAAACAAATGTCCCAGCAAAAGTGCCAAGAAAGAGACCATATCTAACTGTTTCTTTCAGTGCCAAAATTAAATCCTGACCCCCCGAAGCCATCTGCACCTTCCTGAACCGAAAATATCAATATGTAAAACTTGTATGAATGATCAATATTCCCTTTCTAAATGCTAACAAAATAAACAACCGACAGGTTTTAGTTTACTAGTACTTGTACTTAAAACGCCCTATTTGTGGCGCACGCATATAATGTATATATGTGTAGGCCCTTAAGGGGCAAAAGTAAAAGTGCACTAATTTTAACGTTATTTTAATTATTTTGTGAAAATAACGTTAAAATCATTGGGTTGATCAACTTCAAACGATAACTTTGAGCCGGGGACTCTTTCGGAGCAGCCTCTCTATCCCAACTGGGATAGGGATAAGGTTTGTAAATATCCTTCCCCCCCCCCCATACCCTACTGAAAAGTGGGAATATACTGGGTAAGGTTGTTGTATTATTATAAAAAATATATATCATCAAATCTTAAAAGGCTCCTACCTTACACTAGTTAATCTGATCTAAAAGTATTATTTTCCTTTTAGAGCATATGTAACTTAAGTAAACATAAATGAGCAATAAAATTGTAAAAATGCCCCCATAAATTCCTAAAAATCAAACAGCGTCATAGTACGACATGATTTTTTTCTCACATCAGCAAATGAAACCTTGCACCACAAGGAGCCATGATATGATAGTAACAAAACGGGTCAAATAATATAGCTTATATACCTTCCCTTTAAAAGCCATTTGCAGTCTTGTTAGATAGTGTTTTTTTTACATTTCCAAAATTCAAAGGTTAACAAAAACTAGCTTAAAAGTCGAAACTTCAAACGTGAAGTAACATATATGAGCATTCACAACAGGTTCTCCATCCTCATTCCTATAGTTTAACTAAAAATACCATTTCCTAAATTTATGCACCATTTTCTAAAAACCATCCATATCTCATTTCCCTTATCTATCCCTATTTCAATTAAATAATACTTCTTAATCCCTCTTTAACTAGTGTTATACCCTTCCTGTGGACGGGTAGTTAACGCCATAATTATTTTATTTTGCATGTTATAAAAACCAATTGTTTAATAAAAAATGTATCTTGAGTTTAACCATGGTAATGCACACACACATATATGTGTGAGTGTTATCTTTGAGTATATTTTCAACACTCTATAAAGATTATGTTTTGTCTTTTTTCATTAGCGTGAAAAGAAAATGTCTTGTCCTAATTAAAGAGTAGTACAGAGTACTCTAGTGTATTATTCAAAAAAATTTCAATTTTATATTTATCATATCTGTTTAATTTTACCAAAAGGAGTTTTAAAATATGTTTTACACAAACACCTCAAAATCCCTTGTTCACCGTAGTCTCGTAAGCACAAATGAGAAGTTAAATTACATCGGCGACAAGTGCAATGGTTGTTCTACACCAACCATCGTCTCCGGTGACGCCATTTAACGACTACCCCCAGCTCTACCAATCACCTCCGATAAGCATTCCAGGACCAGTCATTCCTCCTGTTGCGTCACTACCACCAACAACCTCACGTGGTGTTGGTTTAACACAACCAGCCATCTCACCTCTATTGGTTGACAACCGGTACGCGGTAGTCATGACAACCTCCATCGCATCACCATCATCAGTCAGTTTGCTATTGTTCCGGCCTCATCAACAGGTCTCGGTGAAAATCCAACCGTTGCTCCATCTCCTTTAACTATAAGACTACATACACCTCCCAACAGAGATCCTTCTTTTTCCCTCCTACTGGATTTTTGTTAGTCCAGAAACCAGGTAAGTATACCACAATCTACACAAAGTCATCATCTTTGGGGCAAATGAAATTTTGGTGTGGTATCTAGAGATAGGCAAGTGGCAGTGTGGTAGTGATGGGTTGGCGGTGCGGAGAAAGGTAAGGTTGAATAGATAGTTAAGGTGGGAATGTCACGGGATATATGTCAATAATCAGTGGGGTCGTCAGAAACCTGCTTAACCACTGTAAACCATTGGGAACCGCCGAGCATCATGGGTAACGTGTCAATAATCAGTGGGGTTGCTGGAATACCGTCTAACTGCCGGGAAACCGGTGGAAACCGCCGCCTAGGTGAGGTAACCACCTATTTTGAAGGGCCAGGATTTAATCCTAGTGATTTTAAATGGCTGAGAACTCATCTCATGACGGTTGATTTCACCGGCATCTATATATATATATATATATAATTATATTTTTTCTTTTTGTCACACAATCACACACAAAATATATGAGGTTTTACAGTTGCTCCCCTGTAATGTTTAGGTATGGGGAATGAAAATGGGAACATGATGTAGAAGAGAAATTAGAAAAAATGTAGTGATTGATTTCCCTTAACCTATGGGGACGAAGATAGCACTGGATCCTATTGTGAATGCTCACATGAGGTGAATTGTAGGGGTACTCTCAGTTAAGCTACCCTATAATGTAGAACTTACTATTATAATTCCATTTCAGTGATCAAAAAATATGAACTATTCAATTCATTAAAGCAAGAAATAGAAGCTAAGTTTTAACTTATTCTGAATTCATGCACTTCCCATGTGCTGTATCAAAGTAAACTTCTGTCACCGTCAAGTTTAATAAATGGTGATAGGTATGTTTCTACCAAACCTTCATAAGCATTGAAAGCTTGAAGCTGTGATGGAGACGATTGATCCACTCGTAATGAACTTTCTACATGGACAGTGAGTAGTACACCAAAATTACCAAATTAGGTTATGTACGCAGATTAAAACAATAACGATCTCCTATAACAATTTAAACAAGAACGTACTTCTACAGGAAGTGTTCGTTGTTCAATCCTTTGTAAAGTGCACCTGCTTTGGGCAGGACCATGGAAACAGCGTTACCCTACACATTTGGGAGACATTTGGGAGGCTGTTTCCACGGCTTGATCCATTACCTCAAGGTTACAAAGCAACAACCTTATCGGTTGCTCAAGGCCCGACCTCAATCCAATGTAATTATCATTAATCATTACAAAATTTCTATCAAATTTCAAGCTAAAATTAATTCAGTTGATAAATTTCCACTCTATCTACAAATCAAAATAACAGCGAACCAGAAATCGAACAAATCTTATATCACAAAACTGCTAAAGCACATAAAACGAGTTTAAATCACTTACTTAGCCGAGGATAAAGATCGTCGACGCCGCAACCGTGCAAGGATCGCGAAAAGTGATAGTCCGCCTTTAATACCAGCTCCGATGACAAATCCTTTCACGGAGGCGGTGAAAATCCTCCACCGCTTATCGTAATCTTCCACCGGAAACGAATCGAAGCTGAGCAAAGCGTAGGAAGACGACGAAGATGTAAGACCAGTCTTCTTCGATTTTCTCTCGCATTGTGAACAGGCTTTCCGTCCCACGCCTTCGTCTTCGCATGAACAAACGTCGCCGGCAACAGTAGAACCGTTGCCCGCCGGCGACATGCTGAATCCGGAGACACCGTTCACGTATGGTCACACAGTAGGTGCGTGTGTCTGGGGATTATCGACTCAGGGTCTCACTGTTTTGTGTGAAAAGAAAGAAGTTTCTTTTTGTCGCTTTATTTTGACTTGTATTCTTGTTTCTCTTAAAATAAATATTTTTTATCTTTTAATCAGAAACTAGCCACCAAACCAAGTCTTGTCATGCTAAATTAAACTCCATTCATTGAAATATATTACCAAAAACAAATTCGGAAATTGAACATATTGTTTTACTAGGTTTTTTTAAACGGCGAAGGTCTCAATCGTGTGAATCCACTGTTTTTTAGGCCATAGTCATCAACCACCCCAGAAGGAAACCCCCACTGAAAAACCCTCTCAGATTTCGCTGCGAGAGGGTTTTGAACCAAAAACCTTCTATTTGGAATAATCCTGAGGGTACCATTAAGACACTGCCTCATTGGTTATTGTTTTATTGGTTAACTTGTTGGATTCATCGAATCAGTTGAACCGGATTTAAAAACTGACGTTATAAATACGTAAAATTCATATATATAATTTAATATAAAACAATGAAATCTGATTCAATTAGTATGATTCATCGGCCTAAATCATGTGATTCACTAGTTGAATTCACTTGGATAGCGGTTATCGTTTTAAGGGCTGACAGAGCACCCAACTATGGATGATTTTGAGGAGTTTGGGGCTTTTAGCTCGAATATTCTATTGGTGTGTCATATCAAGAAGGTTGGTTTTAAAATTTATACGAATTTTGGACCGATATGAGATATCAACATATGGTATTAGATCACACATAGAGACATATTTTTAACATTTGCACAGAGCGTCTAATCTCTCATAGACGGTCATCGGTCCGCCCTTCACTAATAGTAATCTTAAATATTTTAAAATTTAAAATTTTTAAGGTTATTCAAATGTCCTCATCAATGTCCCTTTGGTTGTGAATTAGAACAAAACTTTATAATAAATGCATTGGGGTCTACAAGAGTTTAAGATGAAGTTAGGTTCCGTATATAAACATGTTATATTATTAGAGGATCATTTGTTGAGGATATATGTTATCCATTTATGATTGATTTAACAAGATGTGTCTTAATCAACCCTAATCAATATATGCTGCCAAAATTCCTATAACATTTGTACTCCAAATTGCAAGAGTTCCTGACCACAAAATATTATATACTTTTAAACTATTTATTGTTGTTATTTTTATTAATTATAGCCACTAATAGAATTCGTATAAAGATTGATTAATCGCGTTTATGTTTCTAAGATTTTTTTAAGATTTAGCATAATCTTAACCTTTATGTATGTTTTAATAGATCTTGTTTGTGTTTTCAATCGTTAGAAAATAAAATGTTTTGTATATTTAAGAACTACTGAATTTTCTTATGTGCTACAGTAGAAATCAGCTTGAAAATATGAAAATAAAAATATTAGAAAAACAAGCTAAGTGATATATAATTTTCTCAGCCTATGACCCAATGTCTCAAGAAAGACTTAACATATAACTACTAAGAACGAAATCTTATGAATTGCGAAGAGGTGATCAAAGAATTTGCTATCAAGAACATTATGCGAGCTTCATGAATCATTGGTTAGCTATTTCAGCATGTCAGTTAATACCATGATTTTGATGTTTATTGCTATAACATAAATCATCGTTTAAAAAAAGAGTTTATATAATTGATAATTTGTTTGATAGTAATGATGTGTCGAAAGATATATAAATAAAAATCTAAGGGTCAACACAATTAAGTTAAAATGAAAATAACTGAAATTGAACCACACATCACTGACAATTGTACCGGTATATAAAGTATAGCATAGGTAAAACTGTAAAACTAACTATCAAACCTAAGGACATAAAATCTTATACTAAACCATTACAAAAAAAAAAAAGAACACTATATAAAAACTATAGGAAAAAACAAAGAAAATGATTGAGTTATCAATGATTTGAAAAGAGTTAGGTTTTATAAACTAAAGATGCAACACATTAGAAATAACTTAAGACAACTAAGATGACTTTGGAATCAAATATATAATGTACTACCAAACTAAGAATCCTAAAGGATTATTAAATAGCTCATAGGAATGATTAACATGATGAAGTCAAATCTAAGGATGCAACTATACCTCATTAAATAGTAAACTCTTTTTTTTAACGGTCAACTAATCAACAGCCGTGTACTCCGTACGCGGTCCTCAATTGCTAAAGGATGCTCTAGCTGGCCACTAGTCCAGACGGACGGAGCCCCTAGCCCACCAGCCACCAATTCCCAGGAAAAATCTGACCCAAGTACCCGCCTAAAGAAACGACGGTGGAAAGTCCAGTAAAACCGGGTGGGACCAAGGATCGAACACATGACCTGGTTTTTATTACTTCTCCCATACCTCCATCTTACCACTTGGACAACTCTACTAGGCCTAAAACATGCAAATGATGATCATAAACACAAAGTAAACAACCTACTAGACCTAAAGCATGCAAATGATATCATAAAAACAAAGCAAACAACCATTGAATACAAGAGGACATTATCATGATATATTGATCAAACAGTGGTCGTAATATCATTAATCAATACAAAACATATTATAAAATAACATTGAATCATCCCATAAAAACAAGCCCGGAAACTTAATTATTCATCCAATATTCATCACTAATATAGGTAGTATAACAAGTTTAGCCAAGATTCATCATTACAAAGGTAAAATACTCAAAATAAACCAGAATCATCATGATCAAATCAAATGTTAACCACTTGAACAAAAAACAAAGCATAAATAAGCGATTGACGAACATAAAAGCTTTTGATTCTTCAATCCTAAGCTTCCAAACCGTCCCAAAGCTCCAAATCCTTGAAACCCTTATTCCTTCACCCCTCTCATTGATAGATGTCAAAATATATGTAAAAAAACATAAGACAGACTTAATTACAGTTTTGCTCTGGATAGGGGTGTTCACGGTTCGGTTGCAAACTACAAAAACCGTCCAAACTAGTCGTTGGTTTGGTTTGGTTTTACGGTCGGTTTTTTTTCAAATATTTAGTCGGTCGGTTTCAAATGTTTGAAGTTGTTGTAAAGGATTTGATTTACAGGTTTCATAAAAAACCGGATGTAAAAATACAAACCGGATCATATGTTTGTGTGTATTGGGTTTATAATGTATGCACCATTAAAAAAAAACATTTGGGTTTATAACGGTTTGGTTTGTTTGGTTCAGTTTTTTAATATTAAGGATTTGGCTCTGGTTTTCATTATTCAAAAACCGTTATTAACGGTTTAGCTTATGATTTCACATAAAAGCAGTAAAAATCAGACCGTGAACACCCCTAAGGCCCTAATTCTAACATTATAACAAGCTCATCTGTTGTTCTTCAATTCGTATGCTGAAATATGATTTTTTTTTTTCAATTAAGTTTTGTTTTTCAATTGTAAGTATGTGTGGTTCTTAGTTAAGTAGACACAAGGCACGTCTCAGAATTTTGGTATTTTTCGCTTAATTTTAAACGTTTAGGGTGTGTTTGTAGGATCGTGAGATTCTTTGTTTAATCATATATAATCCTCGTATGTTTTTGTTGCCGCTGGTTAAGATTATATTGTCTCATGACTCGTGACATATATGATCCTATTATTGATTACTTATTACTTATTATTTTTTTATTTCAACAATTTAAACTTCACAAATCAGTTGAATTATTTTTACATGGATAATATAAAAACTTATACATCTATTTATTATCTCAAGGTTACACGGGTTCTTTGATATCCTTTTAATAAATTCATTGAAATGGTATCTCTTAATCGGTTAGAGATTAGAATGTTTGGAAGCCTTTTAACAACAATTTTAAATCTGTCAACAAGTATTTAATGATTAAGCTAAAAACCCGTTAAATCATTGAAACAACTTCTTAAAGTTTATTTTTTTTTCTGTAGACTCTAAGATACTAAAAAAGTAAAAATGTTAGGCAGTTTTTAGTTAAGAAAATCCGGCTCTTGTAAACAAAATGTAATTATGTTTTAAGAGGTGATGTTTCTTTTGTTGACTTATTAGGGAAAAAGAAAAGTTTTTAATAGACATTAATGTTTGTTTTGGCTTTAAATTAAATATAAACACATGCGCAAGTTTTTACAAAAGGAATTATTTCCATCCAAATAAATCTGTAACTTTTATTCAAGTTGTTGTTTATAAACCTTTTATAAACATGTAAATGAACAACCTAAATATCTTAAGTTCAATTTATAACTGTGTTTTATGGCAATTGCGATTTGATCAGGTATAAAAATTTTGTTCATTTATTTAATGATAGAACGTAAACACACTTCTCGACAAACGGCTTACCAACTGACTTGTTAAATGTTCGGGTCATTTATAGTCCTACCTCAAGCTGTTTATAGTTAGAGAATTTTCATTTATATATAAATAGAATATTATTTAATATAAAACCAAATTTTAATATTATCACATGAACCACCAACTATTGTTTGGAGAATTCCTTTAAAATAAATCACACGTAACAATAGTACTTGACTCATGATCACACTTTTTTGACCTGTTCACTTTAATATCTCTATCCATCCTGACCCGTCATCGTTCTTTTCATTTTCATATTTGCTCATTTTAATCCATAGAGAATATTAAATGATCCAAAACGACCCATGGTAATTTGTTAAAGTGACGAAATCAACTCATAAATATTATTGGGTTAAGATTATCAAGTTTAAACATTCTTATAAATGTATTTTATATCAATTACTATTTGATCAGTTAGAAATACAACTATGACAAACCATATCTATCACCTTTTTTGGTATGTTTCATGTGGACAAAACTAAACGAACATATGCAGTATTATTATATATATTAAAAATCATGAAAAAAATAGGATAGTTTTAGTATTTTAGAGTTTGAACACATATGTTTTAAATTAAATGATGATTTTTGTCATTTGTGAGTTTTTTTAGTTTTTTACTTTTTTATTTGGATTTTTGATGCTTTTTTTATGACTAAGTATGTTTTCATGTTTATGATTGATGACCTTTGTTTTTACGATGAAGTATGCGTTAGAACTTTATGATAAATTGACAGCAATTGTGGTGTTTTTTTATCTTCATTTATGTATTCAAGATTATGTGTGGTTGTTAAGGTACACCTAGTAAACCACTATTTATATTAAAAATGATACACTCACAGGAGTTTCCCGCCGCAACGCGCAGAAGGGAAACACCTGGTTACACTATTACAACCCAAACCTATTGAGATAATTTATCCTTTTTAGTTTTTGCCACTATAAAGATTTTTTGATCCACATGGTAAGAAATCTAAGTTGCATCCTTAAAATATAAAACCAATTGATGAGCATGTTCATAAAAATATAAAAAAAATAAAAATAACAACAAACATATGTGATTTTATCTCACTTTTAAGTAGGGTATGGGAGAGTTGAAAACAAACTTTATCCCTACCCCAGAAGAGTAGAGAGACTGGTCCAGAAGAGACCTCAAATTTTGGTGCTTTTTGTCTTCATTGTCAATTTTCGTGTTCTCCATACTTTTTGTGGCCAATATTTACCTATGGTTGTTTGTCTTTGAAACTTTCTTATTACGGTCATAGTTCTCTTTGCAAGTTTAAAAGAGTCCAAAATTATTTATATTTTATAAATCTATATATATACAAATTAAACCCCAACAATCACCATTATAAAACACAATAATAAATAGCTACACACAGAAGCGACTTTGTTTTATTTTGAGTGATGTAATGTTAATTTTTCTATCGAACAAACAATGAATCATGAGTTTCTCAATGATTCTTTCTGCTAGCATTTTTTAGACATTATATATAGTCTTTCAAAGACACCTCTATGTAACATCCAGACTTTTCACACGATTACACGTGTCCCATTTTTAGGTCCCAGATTAAACTTTTTCAAAAATTTATGTTCGGAAGCGTGAAATTACCATTTCATGAGTTAAACACACTTAATTTCATAACATTTACATTTATGATTAATAAAACTAGTGTGTTTAAGTTTAATACCACCAAAGATTTTACATAACGTTTGGTTCTGCTTCACAACGTGCCCGATCTGATCGCCCGATGCATATCTATCTTTGACCTGTAACATCACATATAAGGTCACAATTAGTACATATGAACTAAGTAAGTAACCCTTTCCACAGTTTCCAAAAACTCAATTTAACACATCCACATATATATCATATGGATGTTTATCAAGTTTAGATAATAATATATCATATTCAAACATCAACTTGCACACAACACACATTGTGCATTTATTTCCCTTAATGGGACATTTTCACAAATATGATTATATTATCTAATCCAACTCCATTACCAGCACTTCTGGCTAAATTAAAACACCATATATATATACACACACATTTATTGGCTTAACCAATTACCCACACACCTGTGGTTTCAACAATTTAGTTTCCGGATTAACCGGTTATCCACACATTTGTGGTATCATACATATATTAAAAATCTCTCACAAGGTAATAATATCATATTACCAATCATCAACTGTTGCTCACAATAGTTTAATCAAAATTACACTATGGTGTTCACATTCATGTGCTTCCACCATAGCTATTTGTCAGCACCTCTGACTATTCACACATTCGTGATATCATAATTAATTTAAGTCTTAAGATGTTCACCCACCGGTCCTTCCATCTAAGACAATTGCCAGCACCAGCACCTCTGGCTATCCACCATTGTGGAGTCATATTTATTAAGTCTAAGATGTTCACCCACCGGTACTTCCATCTAGACAATTGCCAGCACCTCTGGCTATCCACCATTGTGGAGTCATATTTATTAAGTCTAAGATGTTCACCCACCGGTACTTCCGTCTAAACAATTGTCAGCACCTCTGGCTATCCATCATTGTGGAGTCATAAATAATTTAATTCCCGGATTAACCGGTTAGCCACACATTTGTGGTTCAATTAAATCAATTTCACCGGCTCATCCGGCTAAATTTTAATGCATTTATACTATGCATACCACACAAGCATAACATTCGTTTTGAAACTAATAACGCCTTCTCATAGGACTTTTAATTCCATTAGTTTCATTAATCAAGTTATGCACCATCATTCTATAAACACCAAATCATATTAATAAATCACCGGTTCATCCGGTTATTCAAATGCAAATATATTGCATACACGTTTCCCATTGAAACTTAACGAACACAAACTAAAGGATTTCTTGTCCCATAGTTTCAATCACATATTTAACATTATTCACATGTATCAAATACGCAAGTAGACTCTTTCTACTACTTATATGTAATGTTACAGTAAGTTGGGTAACTTACCTGGTTCAAGCGGTTGTTCACTTCCTACAACCTCTTTTCCACTTCTGTGGCTTATCCCTTGACTTTCATCGTCAATACCTAGTTGTAATTTCACATATATACAACTATATTCAATACATATAACACATACAATCAAGTTCAACGCACTTGACTGGTTTGACTTTCTCAAAGTCAATTTATCACATAATTGACTCTATCTTATTATCTTTAGCAAGTTTTAGTCAATTATCACAATTAATCACATTTCATGCCTCTCTAAGCATTTCATCAAATAATTGATATTCAGTTATATTAGTTACGATCCTTAATCACTTCTTTTATTCAAAAATTCATTTATGATCATAACTGTTAATAAGTTTAACATCAATTCATCACAATCATCGTTTAACCCATGGATCATAGTCCATACTTCATTTTAAAACCACAATTTACCCATCCTACTAGTTATCACATCATGATATGGGTTTCATAACAACCGGACATTATCCCGGCTTCAAAACGAAGATTTCACCATCAAAATATCAACTTCTTCGTTTCTAACAATCCCTAGTTATCAACTAGGCAATAATCAATACCCATATTAATCATAATAATACATTCAGAACTGAATTTAATCCACACAATATTAAACTAGTAGAAGAAATCAAATCGTTACCCTTTTGAACGAAGTTCTCGGATGAAAACGACGATCAGATGTCGTAGAATCGAATCCTAGCTCGATCCGGACGTTCTGGCAGCTTTAGAACTGTGATTTGGTGATTAGAAGATGATCTGATCGTTTATGGAGGTGCTGGTGTTCGAAATATAAGAAAAATAAATTTTCTTGAAGCAATCTGATAAAAATATCAATCTGTCAAACCGCCACACTCGTCGCGTACCGCGAAGGAGGGTTCAAGGGCTCTTCGCGTACCGCGAAGCAATTCGGGATCATCAGATATTTTTGTTCCTTCGTGTACCGCGATGGGACCTCAGAATCATCTTCGCGTACCTCGAAGAGTCCCAAAACACAATATCTTTGAAATTTTCTTTGTTTCGCGATTCCGGGCAATCCGTAACTCCGTTTCGCGCACGGTTTTCGCCCACGTTCACCATTTTTCACATACTATCAACCTATAATAATTACAATCATCAAATCAACATGGATTTCTAAAACGATCACATGTGCTCTTGCCATTGATGACATAATTCTTACATATTTTCAAATCACAACAACCACAATCGTTTAATTAACGATTATTCACAATACATTCATTATTAAAAACCGGTTGTTACACTCTATCTCATATTCCTTATAGTAGAAGTGTTCATCGGGTCGAATAACGTTTTATTCGGAATAGCTTATTCGGATTTTAAGTTTTGTAGACCCTATCCGAAACCCGACTTGATCCGAATTATAAATATTCTAATCCGATCCAAATCTATTCGAATACCCGGAAAACCCAAATAAACTTATTTTTACTGTAACATCCGGTCCCGTCTACCACCAATATTGTCCGCTTTGCCCACTCGGAGCTCACGGTTTTACCTTCGGTTGCCCGGGTGAAAACTTCACAGGGATGTCACCCATCCCTGGATTGCTGCAGCCCGAGCACGCTTAACTGTGGAGTTTTCATGTGCTCCACAGTTAGCTAAGCCGAAAGCGCGTTGGTGATATAATAGGCATATCGTTACTTATGAGACAGGAATCCCACATATTCACGGCCGATGTGGGATTGCCTAAGATGTTACATTTACATCCGAATAATCGGAATAACCCAATAAACAAGTTTCATTAATTCGGCTTATTTAGATCGAATTTGGATATCCAATCCGAATAAACTACAATTTATATATCTGAAATTTGATCCGAATAAAAAAAGGAATATCCGATTCGAATCGATCCGAATATCCGAATCTCTAATTTGGATCGGTTTTTTTTGTGTTTCATATACGATTCGGATATCGTATTTTTTAAACATCCCTATTTTTTAGAAGGAAACACACCTTTTATGCTATGCATATTCAAAAAACATCATACTCATCCAGAAGTAAATTGTTTTTAGAAAGACTCAAATTTTAAACTTCTTTTAAGAGAAGTTTATGGGATACCAATAGACCGTAAGCCCTTTGATACAACGTTAAAGGATAATTTAAATTAAGGATAATAAAGGATAATTTAAATTAATCCCTCGCCATATTTAATTTAATCAACCTCAATATTATAAATTCTATTTTTAGGTTGGTTATTATAATTATTTTAAGAATAAAAAATAAACAATATAATTTTAGTAATCTCTGCATCTATAAAACCAATTTAGGAAGTTAAACACAATTAGCAATCATCGTTAAACAAAATGTCGACGGTAATCATTCCGGCAGAAGTTCCTCCCGTTTCCGACGACGTTGAACAGCTCCATAAAGCTTTTGAAGGTTTTTATTAACTTTCATAAATTTTATAAAATAATTATTGTCATTAGATTATCAAATCATGAATTCACTTCAATATGATGCATTAATCTCGAATAATTTCACAGGTTTTAATTTCTTTGATTTCATTTTCTTTTAATACCTCGGATTGTATGAATCCGATTTCGTTTTGATGTATGAACCGTAGTTTCATACGTTATCGGATTGTATGTTTTTTAACGGCTTGAAACAAAACACCCAAGACGGGATTTCAACCGTCCCCTCGGATTTGACGCTATGGGGCGTACGTCTGAGCCCACCTCAATAGGAACCCAACAGGCCACAACTGGGTAAACCCCTGACCTCACCTCGGCAAATATGCTTTGGCCCAAATTCGAACCCAAGACCTCTCATAGAAAAGTCAAGAGGATACCATTAGACTAGAAGCCATTTGGTAAGGGACTGGTAATTTAGGTAAGTGTTCAAAATTGCCACCCCCAAGCCTAGGTTGTCGCCTTTACCCCCTCCCTCGTTTGAAGGTTTCAGAATCACAATAACCATAAACTAAATATACACAAGATCAATTAAGACTCAATGAATAGGGTTTTTCTTTTAATGAATAATTTTAATCACAGCATAGGATTACAACCATTTAAATAGAAAAAGAGACTAACTGAAATACCACAAAATAAGGAAATAAAAGGATAAGCTAGTTTGACTTTATTGAAAACGAAACTAAAACTTAGGTCATAATCCTACGTGCATGTTTCTTGAATCAGCCACCTTGCATGAGCATGTTTGGAGCATTCTCATCACCCCCTCTTGCTACAAACTCTATGACACCCAATCTTGATCTGAAATAGACAAATTTGTCTCGAGATAAGGCTTTGGTCAGCACATCAGCCACTTGTTTCTCAGTTCCACAAAATTCCAATGATACTTGTTGTTTAGCTACCATATCCCGAACAAAATGATGCTTAAGCTCGATATGTTTAGACCTACTATGAAGACTGGGATTCTTTGACAAATCAATTGCTGACTTACTGTCACAGAAAATTGTAGTAGCTGAACCTTAGATCAATGTCTAAATCAGTAAGTATTCTTCTTAGCCACACTGCCTGACATGTTGCTGCAGTAGCAGCTATGTATTCGGCTTCGGTGCTGGACAAAGTAACCGTGATTTGATTCTTTGAACTCCAAGTAACAGCCCCACTTCCTAAAGTAAACATGCTAGCAGATATACTTTTTCTGTCATCAACATTACTGGCCCAATCGCTATCTGTATAACCAACTAGCTTTATAGGAGTGCTTCTACGATACCAGACACCATAGCTAACTGTTCCTGCAATATACCTCAAGATTCTTCGAGCAGCTCCATAATGCACTTTTGTAGGTTCTTGCATGAATCGAGAGATGAGACTGAATGAGAAAGACATGTCTGGTCTTGTATGAGTTAGATAAAGCAAACCACCCACTAAGCTTCGAAACTTAGCAGCATTGATTTTTCCAGAAGCATCTTCCTTGGATAATTTTTCATTCACATTCATAGGTGTATCTTCACTTTTGCTATCCTCCATACTGAATTTTTTCAGAAGACCCTTGGCATATTTCTCTTGATGCAAGAACACCCTTGATCAGTTTGTTTCACTTCAAGGCCCAAGAAGTATTTTAGATGTCCCATATCTGACATTTCAAACTCCTTTTCCATACTTTCTTTGAATTCTTTTAGTAACCGAATACTTGAGCTAGTGTAGACAATGTCATCTACGTATAGACACACATAGATCATATCACCTATATCTAGCTTCTTCACATATAAGGTAGGCTCACAATTACTGCGAAGATACCCCTGCTAAGTAAATAATCCATCTATTCTTGAGTACCAGGCCCTAGGAGCCTGCTTTAGCCCATACAGTGCATTTTTTAAGCGATAGACCATCTCTTCTTTTCCTTTTATTTCAAAGCCTTCAGGTTGCTGAATGTATATTTCTTCTGAGAGTTCCCCGTTCAAGAAGGCTGTTTTGACATCAAGTTGATATCGGGGCCACCCACGTTGAGCTGCAACCGCCATCACCACTCTAATGGTTTCGAACCTGGCTACGGGAGAAAATGTCTCTTGATAATCTATATCATGTTGTTGAGAATATCCTTTAACCACCAACCTTGCTTTATGTTTCATTACCTCTCCTTCGGCTCCATACTTGGTCTTGAATAGCCATTTGAGACCCACTGCTTTCCTTCCTGATGGGAGACTCGCCATAGTCCATGTGTCATGTTTTTCAATGGCCTTTAATTCCACGATCATTGCATCACGCCAAACTTGTTTCTCTGCAGCTTCTTGAAAAATAGACGGATCTAAGACATTTAGTGCGAACAATTGAGTCTCCTCGTCTGAGAGACTTTCACCAATATGATAATCTTGCATCCATGCAGGGGCTTTACTCTTTCTTCGTGAGGTTTCAGGTATAGAAGTTGGGGTCGTATTTGAGGTAGAAGCAATAAATTCACTGGGGTTGTTAGTGGTAGGAAAATGTTGACTAGTAGTGATTGATTGGTCTTGGGTTGTTGTTGAAGATGAGGGTATCATCACGTGAGTGGAAGGTGAGGAGTGAGGGGTTTCATTTGTTGTACTATTGGTAGCTTGTGCAGATGGGTTTTCAGACCCTTCATGGCCCACAGCAGGAAATGGGTCTTCAAGTAAGGTTACTTTAGAGTGCTTTTGTGAGTTGTCATCCCCCCACTTCCAAAAAGCACTTTCCAAAAAGGTGACGTTTCTTTTTGCATGGAAGCTTTTTGTAACCGGATTAAACAACCGGTATCCTTTGCTCTCAGGAGCATACCCTATAAAGATGCACTTTTCTGTTCTGTCGTCTAACTTTTGCCTTTGATGAGCTGGTATGTGACCAAAGGCTATACAGCCAAATATTTTAAGATGATGAACAGAGGGTTTTCTTCCACTCCAGGCTTCCAGTGGGGTGATATTTTGAACTGCCTTGGTTGGAGCCCTATTTATAAGATATATGGCAGTTACCACCCCCCAGCCCAAAAGTAGTTTGGCATCAATTTTTCTTTTAACATGCTACGGGTCATTCCCATAATAGTTGGTTTTTTCTTTCCACTACACCGTTATGTTGTGGTGTGTATGGAATGTTAAGTTCACGTTTGATGCCATTTAGATCACAGTAACTATTAAACTCAGTTGAACAGAATTCTCCACCTCGGTCTGTTCTCAAAACCTTTATTAATTTTTCTGCTTCTTTTTCAACCATTATCTTGAATAGTTTAAATTTTTCAAAGGATTGGGACTTGGTTTTTAAAAAATATACTCAACACATACGAGTATAATCATCAATTATTAATAGGCAATACCAACTACCACCTAGACTTTCTACTTGCATTGGTCCACATAAATCAGCATGAACCAATTCAAGTTTCTGAGTGGCATGCCATGAATGTGAATTATATGGCATTTGGTTTTGTTTTCCAAGAATACAACTTTCACAGAAATAATCAATGCTTATTCTTGGAAGTCCATGTACCATTTGTTTAACTGAGAGGGTATTTAGACCTTTAAAATGATAATGCCCATACCTTAGATGCCAAAGCCTTGTCTCATCATCTTTAATTAGATTGATGGGTGTGAGCAGACTCATTTCTTGGGAAGCATCAAATAGGAACATGTTGTTTGTTGCCGCTTTAATTTTCATTATGTCTTTCCCATCATGTTTGTTTCTGATTAGACAGTTATCTTCATCAAAGAGTAGTGTATACCCTTTCTTCATTAACTGTCCAACGCTGAGGAGATTATATTCCAATTTTGGTACATAGAAGACATCATCAATCAGTCTGGTTCCTCCATTGCTTAATTGTATTCTCACTGTTCCTTTTCCTTCGACTTGTAGCTTCTTTCTATCACCAAGATTGACTTCCATCTTGTATGATTCATTAAGTTGGGTGAAAATTTCTTTTAACCCGGTCATATGAGTAGAACAACCAGAATCAATGAACCAAACAGAACCGGGTGCTGGACTAGGAACATCATGAGTCATGAACAAGTGTTGTTCATCTTCTACTTCGGGTGTCGAACCATTGTCAACAACAACTTGAGCTTGAGCATCTTCATTGTACCAACAATCTTTTTTCAGGTGGCCAAACTTGTTGCAGACAGTGCATTGAGGAACCTTGGTACGATCGAATGCACGTCCTCTTCCTCTAGCATTACCTCGTCCCCTACCTCGTTGAGAGGTTCCTGGAGATCCACGAGAGGTATTTTGAAACGCTTGTTCCTCATTCTTCACACCTTTCGATTTTTCTTTTTCTTTGGCTCTACCGTTCATCCTGGCTTCTTGAGATTGCAGGGCTCCCATGAGCTTTACTGGAGTGAGTTTGGTCAGGTCAAGTGAAACTTCAATTGATGGAACTACGTAATCATAACGGGATGTTAAGCTACGTAAAATTTTTTCGACTATGGATTGGTCCGTGACCACATCTCCATATGATATTTTCTGGTTCACAATATTCATGACCCGAGAAAAGTAATCTCCGATCGGTTCATCATCATTCATGGACAGATTTTCAAAATCTCGTCGTAACCCTTGGAGCTTAATTGCCTTGATCTGATCGTCACCTTGAAACTCAATCTTCAAAATATCCCATGTTTCTTTTGCTGTGGTAGCGGCTGCAATCCTGGAGAAAAGTTGATCGTGGACGGCTTGCTGTATGATCGCCATGGCATGAGCATCCTTCTTAAGTGTGGTTTTGAGACGGACCTGATCCGTATCATCTGTATTGACACCGATTTCCACCAGATCCCACAAATCGCGAGATCGGAGGATAGTTTTCATACGAACAGACCAGGATTCATATCGATCACCTTTGAATATGGGAATGGGAGTTGGTTGAGTTGATATCGCAGCGGTGGGTTCAGCCATTGAGACATTGTGCTCTGATACCACTGAAGGTTTCAGAAATCACAATAACCAGAAACTAAATATACACAAGATCAATTAAGAACTCAATGAATAGGGTTTTTCTTTTAATGAATAATTTTAATCATAGTGTAGGATTACAACTATTTAAATAGAAAAAGAGGCTAACTGAAATACCACAAAATAAGTAAATAAAAGGATAAGCTAGTTTGACTTTATTGAAAACGAAACTAAAACTTAGGTCATAATCCTACGTGCATGTTTCTTGAATCAGCCACCTTGCATGAGCATGTTTGGAGCATTCTCATCATCGTTGTTTTACAAGGCTGTAAATTAAATTAGTCTCGAATAAACGTGCCCTTTGCATCTCGCAACTTGTAATGAAAGCTTATTTGATTTCACTCTAGTTTTATGTAAATTTTAATTGCTAAATGACTTAATCACACTAAAATCATCGATAAAGTTGATTATGTTGTTCTAAATCAGTTGTCATTCTTTTTTGATGAACTTTTTAATTTTTGGTTTTGTTGAAGGATGGGGAACAAATGAAAGTTTGATCATTGAGATATTGTCGCATAGAGATGCGGAACAACGTAAGCTTATACGACAAACTTATGCTCAGACTTATAATGAAGATCTCCTTAAAGCCCTTGATAAAGAACTAACGAAAGACTTTGAGGTGAAATTTAAATTTGCTTTGCCTTCTTTAAATTCACAATTACACCTGCAGAACTTGAATAATTTTAGAGGATGAATGGAAATTTTAAAGAGGGCGAAATCAATAGTAAAATCAAATCCTATAATTTTTTTAACCTATCAATCGAAAAATTAACACGATTGAAGGAAAAAAAGAAGGGGACGGTTATATTAAAAGTACTTGTGAAGGATAAGGCTTTGGGTTCAACTCCTCCTAGTATTACTACACCCATGATAGAGCTGGTTCTTAGAGGGTGGCAGAGGTGCAACTGTACAATACCTGATTTTTTAGGGTCCAAATTTTGATAATTATTATGCGTATTTTATATGTAGAAATTTTGGTGCATAAAAAACAACATTTGCTATAGTATTTTATTTTATCCTGTTTATTAACTTATTTTTATTTCAATTATCATTGATCCATGAATTTTTTTAGATGTATGAGACACATTTTAATACTCGTACAAAGTACTCAAAATTCCAGAGACAGCTAATCCATGGTCTCATTTATGTGACCCTACTACTTACCCAAATATATAGAGGTGGTAAAAAAGACGAGCCACACGAGTCGTATAACATATATAAATGTTGGTACACGTGTGAACAAAGTGTTGATATGTTCTTGTTTTTGGATTCAACTAATTAATTTTTAGAGAATTGTTCTCCTATGGACATATGATCCACCTGAACGTGATGCATATTTGGCTAATGAAGCATTGAAAAAAGGGGATAAACGTTATCAAGTTATTGTTGAAATAGCTTGCACAAGATCTTCACTTGATTTGCTTCAAGCAAGGAAACAATATCATGTTCGTTACCAGAAGTCCCTTGAAGAAGATGTTGCATATCACACAACCGGTGACTTTCGAAAGGTACAACCTTTTGCGTATAAAGTAACATCAAGGACGGCTCAACTATTTTGGAACCGACAATAATAAACTAAAAGTTTATATCTAATGGAGTTTAAAAAAGAAAGTTTGTTTATATTTACATGGATAAAATATTTAGATTTAATTTGTTTTTCTAGTTTTTTTAAATGCAAATTCTTTAATAAAATATTCATAATTAATTTTCTTAAAAAGTCCTTTTCTTTTGAATATTAAAAGACTTTTAAGTGGGTCTTCGTTAAATCTCCTATTTTTTGAGAACCCACATGCTAAAAATACCCACTACATAAAAATAAATTTTAACATATTAGTGACCCTATATTTTTAAGGGTCATATGCACATGCTTGAATTGCTTGACTCGTTAAACTGGCCTTGAGTAACATAATGGCAATAAAGGAGTTAGACGGGATGGGCTAGGCCGAAACCAGCTTGGGTTGAAATGACTATAAGTATGTAGTATGGACTCGGAGTGGTCCAATTTGGGTTTGGGTTGTTTTGAGTTCTAACCACATGGGTTAAGTTGGAGACTTGGAGTTAGAGGTGCGCAAATCGGGTATTTTTTGGAACCGGTTCCAGTTTTGGTTAACAAAGTCAAGACCTGGTTTTGGTTCCGGGTTTCGACCGGTTCAAACCGGTTTTTTACCGTTCCGGTTCGGGTTTTGGCCGGGTATAGGTGGAACCAGTTCTGGTTTTCCCGGTTCTAATTTGTCTGAAAAACTGGACCCTGTTATACCCACTGGTTCGGGTATGACCGGTTCCGGTTCCGGTTCCGTTCGGGTTGTCGGTTCCCTTTTTTTGCCCACCTCTACTTGGACTGTGTCATGTTTTAGTATATTATGGATATAAATATAACTGGAATGGTTAGGATTTGGGTTAGGAGATATTTGACAAACGTCTTTATTTCATTGAAATAAATGTAAGGTTTACACTCGTCTCATCTTTTACTCGTCTCATCTTTTCAGACCCCTACTGAATAGTGTGTCACATTTATATAATTATATATGTTTTGGTGGAGACCCGTGAATCAAATAACGTATCACATTTACATAATTATATACAATAATGTTGCTTACCAACTTCACATTATCATTTTGCGAACTCAATTGTGGTAGCTGTTATGGTCGTTGGTGACAAGCTATAGATATGAAGGTGAAGAAGTGGACATGACACTTGCAAATTTAGAAGCCAAATTACTTCATGATAAAATTACAGAAAAATGTTACAACGATGATGATTTAATTCGAATTCTCGCCACGAGAAGCAAGGCTCAAATCAACGCGACATTGAATCATTACAAAAACCAGTTTGAACAAGATGTTAATAAGGTATGATATACGTAACAATCTTACCCAAAACAAGATAAATAGTTGGTTTGGATGAGCAATTATTGTATTTTGGATTGAAATTTGTAATATCATAACATATAACGGGTTGAGATAAGTAACATTTTAACACAATACAGGTCAAGATGCGTAACCTAAAAAATATAAGATTATAATAAATTTAAATGGGTAAGAATCATCAATATTATATATGATAATAAAATTGTTATATATTATATAAATAAACTATTTGAATACTTACAATTCATTTTAACTTGAATTAAATTGATATTTTTTATAAACAACTCATTTACACCAAAATGATTCTGTATCCTGACTCGAACTTGTTCTGACCCGATCTTACATGTCCATTTTGTCAGGCTTAGGTAAGAACAATATGCCTAAAAATAATAAGATATCAAAAATTTGTCATGTAACTAAAAATGTTGTAATTGTAATTAAACTAATCAATTAAGAAAATCCAAACGAATTTACCCATTTGGCTTGTTATTAATACAACCAATTTTAACAATTTGTTTTCACATTAACATGTTAAGGTAAGACATCTAATACAATTTATAAATTATAGGATTTGAAAGCTGATCCAAATGATGAATTCTTAAGAATGTTACGAGCCACGATAAAGTCGTTGACGAACCCTGCAAAGTACTTCGAGAAGGTGCTAAGGCTAGCGATCAATAAGCAAGGGACGGATGAGGATGCACTAACACGAGTTGTTGCTACACGAGCTGAATACGACATGAAAATAATCAAAGAAGAATATAAGAAAAGGAGCAGTGTTTCTTTAAATGAAGCCATTGCTAAGGATACCAGAGGAGACTATGAAGACATGCTTCTTGCTCTTGCGGGTTCTGATGACGCCTAATTATAATTGTTTTTGATCAAACAATTTATGTTAAATTGTTTTATAATTATGTCCAATGTATTGGTGGCATTGCATTTGCATATATATATGTATTAATTTATAAATGAAATATTTTATATTATGATTATTTTTTTAAATGTAAGAATTTCCTGTTGATTATTGCTATGG
The DNA here is from genome assembly GCA_009363875.1 of Mikania micrantha. NCBI lineage: Eukaryota > Viridiplantae > Streptophyta > Magnoliopsida > Asterales > Asteraceae > Mikania > Mikania micrantha. The sequence goes on from CM018687.1 coordinate 6,168,720, forward strand.
ATTACTATGCCCAATTAGGATTATTCTCCTCACGCGTTACGGCGGGTTATCACTGTACACTTTTGAAATTGAGTATTATATATCATTTGCAGAAGCATAAGTTACACAGCAAAATCAAATCTTTTATCACGAACTCTATACAAATTTTTTATAAAAACATTAAATCATATAAAATCCTCACAAATATGTTATAAAAATAACAATTATTCACAAAATCTGTCTTACCGGTAACCAATCTTTTGAATTAAAAGAAAACTCAAATTTAATACCCTTATATTTGTTTACTAGATCTCTCAAATTTAATACCATTATCTTTAAGCAAATCTCTCAAATCTAACAACCAGTAAGGCAACCTTGATACGTGAATGAGATCCGCAAATCAACAAATCGACAAATCTGAACTTGAATGAAATCAGAGACAATGAGACATGAACGAAATGACCGTCAAATCGAAAGTGAGAAGTAACAGTGGTCGATATGAGAACTCAGAAGTGAATCAGTGATACTATTACATGGTGTGTTAGGTTAGGTTTTTGCTAATAAATAATCAATATTTGTTAACCCAGTTCAAAAAGTTGAACCAAGCCCAATTAATTCGGTCCATCCCACCCTACATTTCAATACCCATTTCGTTCGTTCTTTGATCAATCTTAGTCGTCATCGTCGTCGTCAATCGTCATCTTTAACACCCAACAGAGAATTTAGGGTTTCAAGAACTTCGTATTCAGCGTTTAGGCAAACAACCAGGTAAGAATGCTGTTTATTTTTAAAAATCTACCAAGATTGACTGTCTTTGAGTTTTAGGGTTCTTCGAATCTGAAGCTATGAGTCATTCATTACCCTTTTGTCTGTTTTGATAATACAAAGTCCTTCGCATATGGGTCTTTGTCAATTCGCTGAGTTTGAACTTGTTGATTGTCAGAAACTAGTTTGCGTCTTTGTGTTTTGTTGACTATCGAGTTGAATGCTTCTCTGCTTACTGTTTATTTAAAATGTTAGACCAACAAATTGAGCAATTGATGGTTCTGGATTGATTAATTTAGGTTCATGATCTCATGTTCATGCTAAAATGAAAATTGTTAGATAAAGAACGATTAATTTTAAGATACTTATCCCAAATTTGGCCATTTTGATGCAATTTTTCTCTTCAAACGGTAAACACACTTAACCGTTTGGAGGATTGAACACACAGTATAGGGGTGTTCACGGTCTGCCCAAACCGGTCATCGGTTTGGTTTTGTGGTTGGTTTTTTCCCTAACATTTGGTCGGTCGGTTTCAAAAGTTCAAAACCGTAATAAACAGTTTGGTTTACGGTTCACATCAAAAATCGTTCGTAAAAAACCAGACCGGACCGTATGTGTGTGTATGTATATAAATTCAGATATATGTATATATACTTATATATATACACACATGTCTGTATGTGTGTATGTGTATATATTGAGAGTCTTGATTTATGCTTCATTTAAAGAAAATACATTTGAACTTGATGTAATTAGTTTGCATTGAACTATAAAAGGTTTGGTTTGATTCAATTTTATTTTTAACAAGATCAAAAGCCGAACCATAAACCAAACTGGAAGCAAACCGTTGATAATGGTTCGGTTTGGTTTGGTTTTTTATTTTGAACGGTTCGGTTTTGGTTTTCATTACTTAAAAACCGTTGTTAATAATTTGGTTTACGGTTTCACCTAAAAACTATAAAAACAGGACCGCAAACACCCTAACACACATGAATGCAATAAAGAACTAGGATATTATTATTATGTGCTACAACTTACAAAAGATTAGAAGTTCTTGAGATCATCATATAGAGAATAAAATCTAAATTAGGTTAAAAAGCTAATTAAGAAGGTGGTTTAAGGCCGTTTGTTTCTAAACTACTCAAATGCATTTTTATCTATAACACTAATGCATCTGCATTGTTACATCACTAATCATGAATTATAGTATCTTGGTTTAAATCCTATGTGAGGCGTTAGGACTTATGCATGAATCAAGGGTTAATTGTCCTTTTTCAGCATGTAAATTATTTAGGCAAAATTCCCAAAATGTCCATTTGACCTACTTTTGCCTCATTATGTTCATTTGACTTCTCCATTCCAGTTTTGTCCACACTTTAACGGGCGCCGGCGCCTATATAGGGTCTAGTTAAAACTTGCCGTTTGGCTTATATGGGCGTGGACGCCCGTGTACTGTGACGCACGCTCGTAAATGTCATGAAATTTCAAAAAAAATGAATTTTTTTTAGCGGGCGGACGCCTATTAATTACGGGAGGACGCCTGCTAATTACAGGCGGACACCTGCTAATTTTTTGTTTTAAAAAGTCATGTTAATTACGGGCGGACGTCTGCTAATTACGGGCGGACCCTTGTTAATTACGGGCGGACACCTGTTAAATTTTTTTTTTTAAGTCATGTTAATTACGGGCAGACGCTGCTAATTACGGGCGGACGCCTGTTAATTACAGGCGGACGCCCGTGACAAGTGTGTCAGTGTGGGCCTGACGCTCGTGACAAAAATTTTGAAATTACGGGCGTGCGTCAGAGTACACGGGCGCCCACGCCCATATAAGTCAAATGGGAAGTTTTAACTGGACCCTATATAGGCGCCCGCCCATTAATTAACAGACGCCGACGCTCGTTAAAGTGTGGACAAAACTGGAATGGAGAAGTTAAATGGACATAATGGTGCAAAAGTTTGTCAAAATGGACATTTTGAGAATTTTCCCAATTATTTATGATCTCTTCATCCTTTGGTTGTTTTTACATATCATTCACTCATACTTGTCAAAGGCGCAAGGCACACTTATGCCTGACAAAATGAATGAGTCGGGTTGGGTTGGGTAACGAGTTAAAACGGGTGCTGGTCAGGATGTGTTTTAAGGAAAATTAGTTTGGATCTAAACGAGTCACTTTTAAAAAATATCAATTTCGTTCAAATTAAATGAGCTGTAATGAAACAAATAGTGTATTTAAATATTTTTTATTGATTTTATTATCAAATATATTATTAATCATTCTTATTTGCTTGAATACATTATATTCACATATTTTTTAAGTTACACATTTTGACATGTATTGTGTTAAAGTGTTACTCATCTTAACCATAGATATGTCATAATACTACCTATTTCAACCCAAAACACAATAATTCTTATGTAAATTTACTTATTTATCTTGTTATGAGTAAAGATTGCCGAGCCTAGGCGCATAAGGTGTGCCCGAAGCCTAGGTGTAAGGCGCAAAAAAAAGATAGTGCTCTTTTAAATAATGCACACGTGATAAAGTCACCATATGTACATGTTTTAGACATACTTTACTACGGGGATGGTTCCATTGTTAATCTACCTTAATTGCAGTAACCCAAATAATCCTGCAAAAAATGCCCGGATCTTTGGTTTTTTTTCATGGTCCTTATTATATATATTTAGGGAGGGTTTCTTTTTTGTGTTTTGGCTAATTCGCAAGGCAAATCGAATTTACATCGGTGTAAAAGTTTTGCAATTTTTTAAATGTTGCGAAAAATGCAAAACTTTTACACCGATGCAAATTCGATTTGCCTTGCGAATTAGCCAAAACACAAAAAAGAAACCCCCTAAATATATATAATAAAGACTATGAAAAAAACCCGAAAGATTCGGGCATTTTTTGCTGGGTTATTTAGGTTATCGCAATTAAGCAGGGTTCTTATTTGAACCAAATCTTACTTTACTACTTTACACATGTTTAAGGCTAGTTTTAACATATTTTGGGTAAATTTCAATTAAAAGTATAAATCCAAGGGCTAAGAAATATAAGTTTTAACGTAATTTTAACTTTAATGGTTAATTGGTAATTACCAGAAAATAAAAAACATGTTAGCCACCCTAACCCTAAAGACATACGACTCCCTTCAAATCGGCAGCAAGAATCGACAACAAGAACTTAAAATCGGCAGCAGGAACCAACAGGTTAGTTTTTCTAACTCAATAATTACCACTTACGGCCGGAATCTTGCAATTTTGCAGGAACGTCGCCTGAACCCTACTGAAGTTGCGCCTATACTGTCACCAGGCGCTTTTCTTGTGTCGCGCCGCGCCTAGGCGCGCTCCCGGTGCGCCTTTGACAACTATGCACCCACCTACATGCCCAATTTTGACCAATTTTGACCTAGATGTGCTTAAGGTGCCACCTCAAGGCCCTGAAGCTCACGTCTCATGCCTCAAGTGCTGTTTTTAACATTAACTATAGTATCACTACAGGGTTTTAGGGCTTTATGACATTTACTCTAAGTGTCTTAATTTTACTTCAGCATACATACCTGTGGATATATGCAGAAGTAGGTTTGTACAAGTGCATTCATGGTTTTTATTCGGTTGAAATCAGTTATTTTGGCTGAAATCGGTTATTCTGTTCGGTTCAACACTAATCTTATAAATACTTTTAGATGACGGAGCTCCAACTTCTAATTGCCTCTAATGAGGCACCTCCATTGTCTGTGGTTGCTGTGGCAAAACTAGCTGCTGTTTCCCTCACCGTCCATCCCACACTCACTGCTGCCTCACCGCCCATTCTTGTTCTAGCCAACGGGTACTGTAAATTCTTTTCATTTTTTGTTTTTATGTGTGCTGCTTGTTTAAATGTTTTTAGATGACTGTGATACAATCGGACATAGCGTAAATCGGTGCAAGACCAAAGGATTTATTATTTGCTGTCTCTTATGAGTTATGACACCTTGATGTTATCTTAACCGTTGAGATGTAGCGTGCGACAATGTTGAATACAAGCAGGGATGCTTAATGTGTCGTGTTTGCAAGTTGGCGGTTCAATTTGAAACATGCCCGGATTTTGACATGAACCTGTAACTCATGTTAGATGCATGAACTTAGACACGACATGAACATTCATGGGTTGTTACAAACACAATCTGTTTGACCCTTTTATTATATTATTGTTATTATTTGTCATAGTAATACTTTAATATTAAGAGCACACAACCAAAAATACAAAACACTTGTAAAATTATGTTTAAATTATAAAATGTTTTTCAAATTTTCTTTTGATGCTGGAATTTTGACAAGAAACTCAACCAGTTGAATTGGCAAGACAAAAACATATATTTTAAAAAATAATAAAATTAAACAGTTTAACCATCAAACCTGCTTGGCTAACCTGTTTAGTTAAACATGTTCTTGGGTTTGACCCAAATCTGACCAGAACCCACTTATATTTAACACAAACCCACAAATTTCGTGTTCGGTTCATGTCGTGTCATAAATTTACGTCCTTAAATATCACAAAGTAAAAATCTTCAATCACTTTTCTTAATAGTGTCATTTAATTAATCCAAATTGGCAAAATTAGGGTAAGTTGGGAGATGTTTTTTGAAGCATTCGGGTTTAGGTTAATATACTGCGAAGCTATAAAACAGGTCGTATAGATCATGAAGCATATCTTTATAAAAATATTTAGTGTTAAAGCCTGAAAAAGTGAATTGTTAGCTTCAGAAAAAAGGGAGAATCATTCTAGGATTTGTATGATCTTTAAGGTTTTGAAGTTAATAATCATGGCAAAAGACTAATAAGGATATTTTTGTTATAGGATGAAGTTACATGGAGTGAATGTACTTGTTCGGTATCTTGGTCGTACATCATCAACTATTCCCAGCTTGTACGAGCGTGACGCCTTGGAAACTGCGCAGGTGCATCTTGTTTATTTTTCATTTTAAACACAATTTTGACTTTTTAGTTTGATGGACTAATGCTTTACTTCAAAGATTACTAATTTGTTTCTTGATTTGTGTAGATTGATGAGTGGCTAGATTATGCAGCTATCTTTTCTTCTGGTTCTGAATACGAGGGAGCATGCAAGTATGTTGACGGCTATTTGTTGCACCGCACTTTCTTGGTTGGTCAAAGTTTATCAGTTGCAGATGTTGTTGTCTGGTCATATCTTGCAGGTAAATGTTAATACTTGTGCCCCGTAGTTTTTAACTACAAGTTTTTGTTTCTAAATAAATTGTTTATGGAAGATTTGTGCATAAAAAGTACACTTTGGGTGACTCTACATGTATCAGTTTGTCTTTTTTTTTTTTTTTTTTTTTTGACATGTTATTGGTTTTAAAATGCGTGCTTCAGTAGCACAAAATGCTATGAAGCAATTCGATTGCATGATGCGCACATCTGGAATGCATTTTGTCACAATATTTCAAACCTTATTGAGCAAATTTGACTATTGGTTGAGTAATTGGTTTAAATATATGAACAAATTAGACTATCGATTGAACCGAACTGACTAAGAGATGAAGAAATGGTCTTATGGTTTAGTGGTTACAAGTTAAGAAATTTTAAATATAATCTATAAATAACTTTATAGTATTTTTTTATTAAGAACGACTTAACGCCTTGCATACGTGATGTACACACATCTCACATCACACATCAGCTTTGAGATCAAAATACATCTGACCACCACACACTTTTCAAAACCAAGGACCTGCTAGAGATACAATACAACACCTGTATGGATCATAAATGTGGCAAAACTGCTATCTTTAATGATTTCTTTACCCTTTTCATTTAGTATCTTAAAAGCTAAAAATTTATAATCTTTAGGGGCTGGTAAGAGATGGGAAAGCCTAATGAAGTCAAAGAAGTACCAAAATCTGGTGAGGTGGTACAATATGATTACTACCGAGCATGCTGTCATCTTGGATCAACTAACTGCAACATACACAAAGAAAAAAGAGTCAGCACCCGTGAAAACTAAAGAAACTGAGCATGGTACAAGTTCTAACAAACAGATTGTCTCAAACCGACCCGAAGTGGATCTGCCTGATGCAGAAGTGGGAAAAGTTTGTTTGAGGTTTGCACCCGAACCAAGTGGTTATCTACACATTGGCCATTCTAAGGCTGCTTTGATGAATCAGTATTTTGCTCAGCGGTACAACGGGAGCGTAATTGTGCGATTTGATGACACAAATCCCGCCAAAGAGAGCAATGAGTTTGTGGATAATCTGTTGATAGACATCAAGACTTTGGGTATTAATTATGAAAAAGTAACGTATACATCTGATTACTTTCCACAACTCATGGAAATGGCAGAGAAGTTGATTAAAGAAAAAAAAGCATATGTTGACGACACCCCGCGTGAGCAAATGCAGAAGGAACGAATGGACGGCATAGATTCAAAGTGTAGAAACAACAGTGTTGATGAAAACTTGAGATTATGGAAAGAGATGATTGCTGGATCTGAAAGAGGATTACAGTGTTGTTTGAGAGGAAAGTTGGACATGCAAGATCCAAATAAGTCACTTAGAGATCCCGTTTACTACCGTTGTAATCCAATCCCACATCACAGAATCGGGTCTAAATACAAAATATACCCGACATATGATTTTGCATGCCCGTTTGTTGACTCTGTTGAAGGGATTACACACGCGCTTCGGTCCAGTGAGTATCATGATAGAAACGCGCAATATTATAGGATTCAAGAGGATATGGGGCTCAGGAAGGTTCATATATATGAATTTAGTAGGTTAAATATGGTTTATACTCTTCTTAGCAAACGGAAGCTTCTATGGTTTGTTCAGAATGGAAAGGTGGATGGATGGGATGATGCCCGTTTTCCAACTGTTCAAGGAATCGTGCGCAGAGGTCTACAAGTTGAGGCATTGATACAATTTATACTTGAACAAGTAAGTTTCACAAAACATCATCACTATATATTTCATGTATATTGGATTATTGGTATGCTGGTATCCTGTATGACTGTTATGCTTATAGGTGGTAAATTCGGCAACAATTTTTTAGTGCGTTTTTTAATTTTCTTTTTCACAAATAGTTACTGTTTTTATATGATTTTAAAAACTGTGCTATTACTATAATGATATATATTTATATATACCTGTGTTGTAAAAATCGGGATTATTCGCTAGTCAGACCTAAGCTGATTAAATTTTGCCTAGTCGGTTCAAAAATCGTTAATCAGATCAAGTCAGGGCTAGTCGGATGACTCGGATTAATCATTCCAAGGGCAAAAAATGGTCAACAAGGCAAAAAATTGGTCAACAGGCCAATAAATTTATGTCTAAGCCAAAAATTTCTGTCCAAGCCTAAAGAAATTGTGGTTTTTCTTCTTCCCGGTCTCAGGCGACTCTCAAAATCACGATTGATCGGTCAAAAAGCAGCTGCGCACGATCGGTCTCAGTCGACCCCTAAGGATGCTTATGAAACTGTTTGAATTTTTAAGTACTTTGTTTATTATCTTTAAGTTTATTAGAAAAATATTTGAATTTTGACATATTATATTTATGTTGATGTGATATGTATATATATAATATTGAAAAATTCTATATAAAATTCCAATCCGATTAATCCCTAGTCCCAACTTGCCGACCGACTAGAGACTTCTCCAACCATGATATATACTATAGGGATGCCTGAGTGATATGATAGGTAAGACAACACACTAACACAAACATCGGTACAACACGTAATCATGTAATATGTTAAAAATAGCAATACCGTACTAAATTTAAAGAGAATAAAATGTTAATTATTCTTGGAATTTTTTAAATATTAATGTATGAAAAAGTTATGATCATATGAAAATGGGAAAGCTTCATGTAAATGTAACCAACTTTTCATTTTGTCCCAATCAAGTCACTCAAACTTTTTTTTTTGGTCCCATTAAGTCATTCAAGTTATTTTGGTGCTCTAATCCTATGTTTTTAACCTAAATAGCAGGTAATACATGTTGATATAAGTTTGAGTGAATATTTTTTTTTAAAAATGACTAACTTGAATCAATAATTATTAATTTTAATTAATATCTGACAAAAAAAAAAAAAATAATAATCATTGATTCAAGTCAGGCATTTTTTTAAAAAAAATTATTCACTCAAACTTATATTAACATGTATTACCTAGCTATTCAGGTTAAAAACTAGAACACCAAAATAAGCAGAATGACTTAATTGGGACAAAAAAAAGTTTGAGTGACTTAATTGGAACAAAATGAGAAGCTGGTTACATTTCTATGAAGTTATCCCTATGAAAATCATGATAATTATTGTTATTGTGGTTATTATTATTATCATCATCATTATTATTATTGTAATAATTATTATTACTACTTCATGTTATAGGTCAATGGTTATTTATTATTGAAAGTAATCACACATTTATTATTATTAAGGGTTTACCATACGCATTAAAATTTGTGATTGCTTAAACTTTTAAAATTTTGTATGAAATTATATTGTTGTCTTCATATACAATTAGTGTTGTAAAAATCGGTCTAGTCGACCGATTAATCGCAATCGGCCCAAATCGGGGTAGGATGACCAAATTAGGATGTTTTTGGGGGTTTTGTGGGGGGGGGGGGGGGATCTGTCTAAATTCAGGCGATTTTTAAAATTATGGCAAGATTGTCTAGCTACTTTTGAAATTTCAGTGAGTTTTCCAGTTGATATAGTCCATATTATATGCTTCTCAAAACCTGGATAATTTTGTTGTAATTCTTTACTAGCTTAGAAACTCATGTATTATACGAGTTCAACGTTGAATTAAAGATTTATTTTCAGAAAAATTAATTATGTTTTTGGGTATCTGAACCTTTTCTTTTTGCCAACCTTCATATGTATACTACGTAGATGTATATAACAGATGAAAAAATCTCTTGGGATTCAACAATTCATATGGATACTACCTAGTTGTTTGTATTCATTTTCAATTTCAATTTCATAGGGGGCATCAAAGAATCTGAATCTTATGGAATGGGATAAGCTCTGGAACATCAATAAGAAAATAATTGATCCCGTTTGTCCCCGACACACAGCAATCCTTGAAGAACGTCGTGTTTTGTTAACTTTAACAAACGGGCCTGAGAGTCCATTTGTACGCGTGGTACCAAAGCATAAGAAATACGCGAACGCTGGTGAGAAGGCCACCACTTTTACAAAAAAGATATGGATAGAACAGGCTGATGCTATGGCCATATCAGTTGATGAGGAAATTACATTAATGGATTGGGGAAATGCAATTATTAAAGAAATTAACAAAGGCCCAGAGGGAATTGTGACTGAACTAATTGGGGTTTTGCATCTTGAAGGATCTGTTAAAACCACAAAACTTAAACTTACTTGGTTACCTGAGATTGATGAACTTGTTCCAACAACTCTTGTGGAGTTTGGTTACCTAATCACCAAAAAGAAGGTATTTTTTTCCGTCTTTTTACAATTTTGTGTGTGTAGCTAATTAATTTTTACTAAAGGGCTTCTAGCCTATCAATATCCTTTTGACTTCTCTTATGAGAGGTCCTGAATTCAAGTTTTTTAGGAGCAATTTGCTCTAGCATGAGTAGGAGGTTTCCCAATAGACATAGCCTAAGAGGTGGTTTCCTCATGAGGAGTAGGAGACCAGAGGTGCCCTTGTGAGACCTGGTGCGTTTCCTAAAAAAATGCTAGTGGGAAGAGGCCCCCGAGGCACTCCTCGTTCATTGAGGTTCAAAAATAAAAAAGCTAATTAGTTTTTTACTCAACATTATCTGGTTATTATTATTATAGTTTTTCATTTCTTGAATTTTATAAATAATTAATATGTTAAATATGGTTATGAAAACCACACTACTAACATAAAGATCTGAAGCAGTAGTTTTTGCAAACACTTGAGTATGCTATGACTGTTAGATCACATATCCTTTTTAGATAAAATTAATTTGGTTACTATTCTTAACTGTTTGATAATTAAATAAAAAACTCGAATTAACTTATTTTAACTTAAATGAGTGGTACCTTTTTCATGAGGAGACTATCCTTCACACACACACACAGAGGGACGTGTAACGAATATTGTTTCTCACTATGTGTGTGTATATGGTCTAGTTCATATACAAAGGGGTTTTTGTGTGTGAAGTGTATAAAGTCTGTATTATTTTATCTCGCAAATGTCAATTGTTCACCCACACACGGATTACCATGCATAATCCATCTGCGTAATACTTTCATTTGTGTGTGATAATTTCGTGTATGCATGATTTTGTCACACAAGAAAAATGAATACTTGCGTGATAAAATAACGCCAGTTTCTTACACTTTGCACACAAAAAACTTCTTTGTATTTTAAACTTTCACTATGTGTGTGGTTTATGAACAAGTTAGCTTGATTTTTTGTTTAAATACTTAACTTGCACGTGTAGGCAGAGGGTCTAAATGGAAATTATATAAACAAATTAGCTGGATGATTTTTTATTTTTTATCAATTTTTATTTACACATGTACAAAAGTCTAAAAATTGGACGATTTAGGTTTGTTTTCACAATAATATAGTGTTTTACAACGATCCTCACCCTACACACTTATGAATGGATCTATATTATCAAATAAAAAATGTGCATCAAACTGGGTCATAAGCGGGTCAATTCAAGCTTGATCCGTTAAGAAAAACCGGATGTCTAAATTGTAACATATAATAATGATGACACAGTTGGAGGAAGACGAGGATTTTGTTGACGTGGTAAACCCGAGCACGAAGAAGGAGATTGCAGCATTCGGGGATGCGAATATGCGAAACCTGAAGCGCGGGGACATTTTGCAGCTGGAGAGGAAAGGCTACTTCAGGTGTGATGTTCCTTTCATTAGGCCTTCTAAGCCTATTGTACTCTATTCTATTCCAGATGGCAGGCAAGTTACAAAGGGGTAGTTGCTTAGTTCATTACATGATAAAATTTATAATTTTTTTCTTATTTTTTTGTGTGATTTGAAGGTTCACATCATCTACCGACTATTTGTATTTATATGAAGATTTTGGAACTATTTCCATTTGTTACATGTTTAAGAACTTGTGAAATGGTTCTTGCATCGTTTTTCAACGAGAAACATAGAACGATTATATCTGCGGTTTTTGCGTGTGAAGTGTACGGAGCCTGTGCAAGATTCTACTTTGTAGGAGTTCAAATTCCACCAACACTTCTCCTGCTTTGCTTTATAAAATAAAAGTTTTTTTTCTTTGCTTTTTCATAATTACGCTTAGATTTTTAGAATTAATTAAAATTTAATTTTAGTCTCTAATTTTCTTTTTAAACTTTTTTTTTTCAATGTACTTTTGGTTTTTAGTTTTTTATTTTAAATTTTGTTTTTTTCTTTTTATACAACTTCAACCCCTCAATTTTAAGCATGCAAGTTTTGTCCGTCAAATATAATGCACTCTGGTTTGGTGATTATGAACATTTTATTCAGAAACAAGTTTGGTCGAGCCTCCTAACCCCAACCGAGCCTCCTCCGTCGACGCCTTCATCGCCGGTCCCCACCTCCATCGCCTCCTGGCTCCATTGCCGCTCGCCACCTCCCTCGTCTCCATCGCCGAAGGGAGGCAGTGGTCGTTGATGTCGCCGCTCGTTTCAACCCCAACCCCATCGTTCGAGGTTCGAACCCTAAAACCAGAACACTCGGTCGTCGATGGTGGAAAACGGCAGAGGCGGCGGTGCGGCGGGTGTGTGGTGTGACGGTTGTGCGGTGGTGGCGGCCATTCAGACGTTCCCAACCTCCTCTCTTTCTCATTCAGACTCCATCTCAAGTCTGAACCATTCAGATATTGGAACCCATTCAAATGCGTTTTTCAAATGGTCTGAATATGAACTATTCAGACCCAGACCCATTGAGATCCAAACATACAGCCCCTTAGTCAGGTTGTAATTTGTGTGGAAACAAGTCAGGTCAAACATTATAATCTTTTGTGCTTATTTTTATTCGTGATTTGAGTTTGTTAATGTGACCACGTAAATTTTGTTTGGAAATAAGTTTTTGTTAAATACAATGGTTATTTATACGTAGTGATGCCATATACTTGCATGAAAAAAAAATCTAAGTTTTGTGTTTTATAACATTTGTGGCTTTGTGCTTATAATAACAAAAACTTGCGTTTTTTTTTAATGTGATTCAACTTTTTAAGGTTTGCTACGAAGTTTTCAAATGCACTCTTTATTACGTTAGTTTTATCATGACCGTCACAATATGTAGATTGAAAACAACTCATTAAATGACGAAAGTTTGAAATCTCAATTTTAGAAAGAGTAACATTTTATTTTATTTTAGTTGTGTGGGTGATTATTTAGTATACACGTTATTTATTCTTAAAATTAGGTTAAATCTCGTGTGTTACATGGGTTGAAAACTGAATTATGTCTTTTAAAAGAAAACTTGTTCAAAAAAATTGTTTTTTAAGAAAACCTATTTGTATAAACTTTTATTTATCCTAAAACTACAAATTTAAAACAATTTTTAAAAAGCAAATGATTTTTAGAAAAACTTCATATTTTCTGAACTTTTTTAAGTGTGTTTTTTGATAAAAAAAATACTTCATTTTTAATTTGTTAAAATTATTTTTTTAATATATAAAAGGTATATAATATCACTAGGTTATTACCCAGTGTATTATACAGTATATAATATGAATACTTTAAGCATTAAAACAACAATTCGAAAGTTTAATAGCTACATAATTGATATGTAATACGTAAGCCGGTAAGTTATTATTTTTGTAATTATAAAATTATATTTTAAAATAAGATGTAATTGAAATCTACTTATGATTATTATGTTATAATAAATTATTAGAATAAAAATTTATAAATTCGCATTTAAGTATACAATTTAATTATTTAAAATTATTAACATTAAATAAGAGAGAGAATTAGTAAAATAAATTAAATAAGAGATGAATATATGAGTGACAACTGTCAAAATTTAACGAGGAATGAATATAAAAGTGACAATTGGCAAAACTTAATGTTAAATGAATATGAGAGTAACAAGTGTCAAATTTGTTTTTTTCTTTTATTAGGTAGTATATATATATATAAATTGCAATTTTCATCATGTAAGTTGTTTATAATTACATCTTTTCTTACTAACAGTCCTTATGTTCTTTTTTTTTTTTTAAATTTATAAAAATCTATTAAAGATACCTTTATTCTGGTCACTTTTAAAGGGTTTTGTTATTCACACACATACCTCACACATTCTATACGCCTCGTATAGGTCTATATGAGGCATATATGGGGCAATTATTGGGTGTCAGAATTTATCGGTGTCAATGATTGGGGACATATACGCGGTTCTATACGTGATCAATTATTGGGTGTCAGTGCCAATGATTGGGGACCTATACGAGTAGTATAGACCTATACGTGGAGCTATACGTCACGCATATATTTATACGAGACGTATAGAATCGATCTGGGTATTGAATTAAAAAGAGTGAATGTTTGAATACCCGGTCCCCTTTTAAAAGATCCAAAGGGCTTATAAGATGACGTCATTTGCGACGTGGTAACCGTTTCCTCATACAGCTGACTATCAAATATTGTGCTGACGTCATTTGCTACTCATCTTAATTGTTTATACTACGTTTTGCAGTTCAAATTTTAAAGGACAAAAAACATTATATATACATCTATGTATGGATTATATCACGTTAGATAGAAGAATTATAAACATATGTGGGTCATCTATTTAAAAATAATTAAACATGTTATTCATATCAAACAATATTAAAATTAATTTGTTTATTCAACTCTTCACATGTTTATTTTCATGGTTTCAAATGAACGACACATATAAGGTTTAAGGATTTCTTTCTAAAATTGGTTTTTCACATGATATAATAACATTAAATCTAAATAAAAAAAGTGGGTTTTGAATAAACAAATTAATTTTAATATGGGTAAACCACATATTTATTTTCAAGATTTTAAATCAATAACCCAGATTGAGTTTAACGATTTTCTATATAAGATAAAGTTTTCACGGAAACAAACCATATATATATATATATATATATATATATATATATTCATTTTAATAAGAACGAATAAGTTGTAAAGAACCAAAAGAACCACATTTATATTACAAGATTTAAAGGGTATAAAAGTAGTTTCCATTAAAAATAGAAGAAATTTGTTTATTACCTTCAAACTTGTAGCCAATAATATATATTATATAATAAATAATGGTTTTAGAATGACACATGCTAATACTCTAAACCATCTAAAATTTATTTTTCTTGTCTCTCTCTCGTATTAAATATTTTTATGTCACTTTTTATTAAAATTTGATTTTTCACATTTTTTTATTTTATTAAATATTAATAGTTTTATCAAACTTACTAAATAATATGATTACATTGTAAATCAACTATTTAAATTTTTGTAAAACATTCTAAAAAATATACAACATGTTATGTAAAAAAAATAATTTTAATATTCAAATATTTAACCTGTGTAATACACCTAGTGATTCTTATTTATTTATTTATATGTATGTATGTGTAATCTGTGTATCGTGTAGAAGAATTACTTTTTCTTTGTAAGCAATAATTCAATTTAATTCGTTATTTGTGGTGATCGCTTTATCTACATATCTTATCTTAGTATCTTATTTTATCTTATCTTATCTTAGTATATACTAATAGGGCAATGTATAAAAAATAACCCTCATCTTTTGCTACAACTACATAACCCATTTCAACCAATCATAACCTTACACATAAGCATTTCATTAAAATATTAAAAAGTGCATCATAGTCATTTTACATTTATAAGTTTTCTCCCCCCTCTTTTTTAAACATTAATAACTTTTTTATAATATATTATTTTTAAAAAAAATTGCACCAATATATTCGTCTCATTTTTCTCTTTAATTCCGTTATAGTCTCGACTAATTTTTTTTTACTTTTTTTAGATGCCCTATATTTACATCATTGTAAACGAGCTTAAATATAACAAATTTATTTGAAATTTTTTTAAAAATGATAAATTACAGTGATGTAATTTACATTGACGTAATTTATCGTGATGTAATTTACATTGACGTAAAATTCGGTTTCGGTTTTTTTCGGTTAATTTGGTTCCGGTTCGGTTTTTTCGGTTAATTCGGTTTCTGTAACATCAGTGCCGGACGCGTGCCGGAACAGTGATCGCAACAGTAAACACAAACAGTAATTCAGGTACACATTACGGGAAACTATGTTCATACTATTGATGCATATGGATTTAACATGAAACTATTAAACGATTGTCTGAACCTGACTAAAATCTTAGGATTTAACAGTCAGAAAACATGTCAGACAACACAGCGTTGCAACAGAAATATTTGATGTGATATGCTTTGGTGTAAACGTATGTGATGTTAAACAAAACAAAACTATAACAGTTGTTGTTGCGGAATGCTAAATCGATGAGTTATTCGTATAGGTGACGATCTGTACGAATGATTATGATAGTTTAACGTTCTGAAACAATAACTTAACAGTAGAAAACAAGAATCAGAAAGCAAAACCATCGTCGTGTTCGTTCGAATGACGATTCGAACGAATACGCGCGATGGTGACGCGTTCTGACGAAACGAAAACGAAAACGATGAAAGATACGAACGATCATAAATTCAAAGAGATAAGATATTTCTTATTTTACAATTTTGAAACTCGTCATAAAATAAATTAAACAAAACTATTTTAAATAAAACGCGAACAAATAACCGAAACGCGTAAAAATATTAAATACGATAAATAAATAAATACCGCGATATTTAAAAATGATTTCTAACAATAATTGTATTTTAAAACATCATAAAATAACCCTTTTTATTTAAGTGACGTAAATTGCGCGTTACGTTTCGGAAACGTAACGAAAACGCGAACCGAGCAACCGAAACGAACCCGAACTCACTCGGGGTATAAATACCCTAAATAAGGGTATTTTCCTCACTTTCTCTTCTTCTCCTCTCTCACAAAACCCTAAATCTGGTTTCAAGCTTTCACCACCATTTTTGAACTTCAAAAACCCATAACTTACTCATTTCTTAACGAAATCGAGTGGTTCTTGAACCCACACGAAGCTCTCATCATCCTCTACACGAAAGTACAGCAGATCTAGAGAGAAACCCACTGAATCGAAGGTAATCAGTTGCAAACATTCCGAAAAACTAGGGTTTTCTCGAACCTTTTGTTCAAACCCGACCCTAACCGGTCCTAACTCTCTTCTTTTATACTATGCCTACTCGAGAATGGTTATCTCCACACCGACCTTCGAAACCACCCTGGTTCTTGGCTGGTAACTCGATGAGAGACACATAGGGGCGGCTGACCTGCAGATGGCCGAATGACCTTAGGCCGAATAGCCTTGGCCGGATGTCTCCATTCGCCGGCTGCGTTTATTCGCCCATCCTCCTTCGGCCAACCCCCTCATTCGCTGGCTACCCTCCTTCGTCCACCACCATTCGCCGGTCATTCATCCGGCAGCTCACTCATTCGCCCATGCACCATTCGCCACAACTCCATCATTCGGTCAAACAACCATACGCCAGGCCACACCCATTCGACCACCCTATTCGGCTGAGACACCTCCCTATTCTGTCTGTGTACTCACATTCGACAGCCACATCCCTTCGGCACCTGAGTCTCATTCGGAGCTTCATTCGGCCGGATCTCCTCACCATTTGTCAAATATGGTTCGGCCATCTCTACCCCATTCGGCCATGACTCCCATTCGCTCAGCTTTCATCCACCCGAACCAGCCCATGCTTCATTCGACTAACACACATACATGTGGTCACCATCATCTGAATAGGTTGCAATTCATTCGGCCCATTAGGTATGAGTTGGCCCAGGACATAATCCAATTGGCCCAACACTTTTGTTTGGCCACCTATGCAAACCATCTCTCATTCTGCTAGCCCATGGTGACTATCCTGGCCCAATAACATTCTGCAGGCCCAATCAACCTAATTAGGCCCAAAGGGCTATGTGGGCTCAGGAAATCCCTTCTCGGCCCAAAGGACATAACCGGCCCAGCAGCCTGCAACTTTGGCCCAAGGAACTAAGTGGTTGAATCATTGTCACTTGAATGCCCAACTAGACTAGTTCGGCCCACTTGGCCCAAGAATGTTAACAAGTACATAATATGAAGAGACTTTTATCAAAAGGGGTAAGGAAATCATGGTTATTTTAAGGCATTACAAGGATTTTATGCAAAGTTTTCACACCTAAACATGACTTTATACTTAGAGTCTGCTTATTGTGACACTTATTTAAATTGAATATGAAACAAATTACGAGGAATGTAAATAAAACTTATTTAGGTTAAACATATTAAAAAACTTGACAAACAAACGAGGCCGAATGATGACCGAGACTTACGTGTGTTAGCCAACTCTAGGGCTAACACCTACACACACACGCTCAAACACATACAACTTATACTTACAAGTTATAAACAACGTGAAATCAATACAGGATCGTGAAAACAATATCAATTACAACAAAGAGCGTGTGCATTCTTGTGTGATACTAAGTCAACTACCACAACTGCAAGGTGAGTTCATTGTCCCTTTTCAAACTATTTTGATTTTAACTCGGGACTGAGAAGCATGTTATACATTTTAAAACAAATGTTTTAAATTTAACAAAATGCTTTTATACGATTTGTATATCGAAATTATGCCAAGTGCTAAAGGCATAAGTTCACTATTCAAACTAATGCTATTTGATTATGCCAAGTGCTAAAGGCATAAGCTACTTGCTAATACTAAAGCTATGTGTTAATACCAAGTGCTAAGGGTATTTACTATCTGATGATGCGATTGTGGATGCTAATGCTATGAGGTTATGCTACAAACTAATACTTTGAGCTACGCTAAATACTAATGCTAAGGGTTAAACTAAATGCTAATACTACGGGTTTATGCTACAAACTAATGCTACGGGTTATGCTTAATGCTAATGCTATGAGATTATGCTACATGTTAATGCTATGGGTTTATGCTAGATCCTAATGTTAACACTAAATGCTAATGATGCTATGATGCTATGGGAATACTAAATACAAACATGCATACATACATACATATTGAATACTTGAAGCTATGGATACTATAAACTCTTGAATGCTATGTGATTGCCATGCTCAAACAACGGTTTGGCCTCTCAGTGCTTGCCTTACCGGTTGTAAAGCTAGTACTTGTGCACAAGTTACGTAAATGCTGGAAACTTTGAATGCTATAAACTATTGGCTATGGAAGAACAATAGTTGGTCTCTCAGTGCTTGCCTTCAGGTGTTCTTCCTAGTCGGGACTTGAAGAACAATAGTTGGTCTCTCAGTGCTTGCCTTCATGTGTTCTTCACAGTCGGGACTAGAAGGCATCTACTATGGTCTCTCAGTGCTTGCCATAGGGTGTCCTTCATGGTCTGAATCGAGGAAACGGACTGATGGCCTCTCAGTGCTTGCCATGCAGTGTTTCCTAACACTATTTACACACGTGAACAGTAACTAGGACGATATTGGTGATCCTTAGTTGACTTTGTGTCATCATGGGAATCCTCTATCTCCCCCTTTGTTGCTAATTTCACATAGAACTAGTATGGATTGATACTGGATTCCTTCGGGCATTCAGTTGTCCATTCTGGTGACTCTCAAACTAAACTCAAGGATGCTATGGGTAAACTTACAAACAAAATGCTTAAACTATGATGGGAAAACGAGATGGATGGGTAGGTAAAAGGCTTAATTATTATTAATAACAGTGTCATACCCGAGTTAGTATGTGGTGGGATGTTGGCTAGGGCTTGTTCCCTTACATATGCCCTATATATAAGCATACCGATTTGGATATTACATGTGGAATTAATAAGGTTAAGGTTTTACTGGGAAGGTTCGCAAAAGCTATTTTAAACTTATAAACTATATGAACTCACCAACCATTGTGTTGACCTTGTTTCTTTTACATGCTTTGTCAGGTGATGCACAGGTGTAAGTTAAGGCTCAGGATTGCATGCTAGGCAGCCCATCTAGAGGACCTAGCAGACTTTTGAAAGCACATCTTTTGTAGTTAATACGAATCTCTTTTGATGTCTTGTACAGTTACAAGATAGGAAAACATTTGATTCTTTTGTTAGGTTTACCGAGTTAAATTACTGAACATTGACATTGTAATTTAACTTTGTAATCCTATTTAAATGCTTTATTGTGCTTTATTGTGCTTTAGTTATTCTTAACATTGAGGCTATGGAAACAATCTGATCCTTATGATCATCACTCACGATATCGCGCCCCGGGAACCTTCCGCCCGACGGGGACTCCGATCCTACCCCGCCGGCCCGGGGTGTGACAGTTTCGGTTCGGTTTTTTTTGGCTTTTTGCTCATCCCTAATTTGTAACGAGCCTAAATACAACAAATTAGTTTGAATTTTTTACGAACAATGATAAATTACATCACTATAATCATCATTGTTAGAGAAAAAAAATCAAAATAATGTGTTATATTACATCATTGTAATTTATCATTGTAATTATCATTGTTAGAGAAAAAATAAAATAATGTGTTATATTACATCACTGTAATTTATCATTGTTAGAAAAAAATTCAAAATAATGTGTTATATTTATTCTCGTTATATCGATGTTTAATAATGGACAATGAGAAAAAAAAATTAAAAAAACTAGTCAACATTATAACGGGAATTAAAGAGAAAATTACATCACTGTAAATAATGTGTTACGTCACAGTTAATTATGTCATTGTAAATTACTTCATTTTGTGTTACATTACTTCATTTTGAGTTACATTCCTGTAATTTACCATTGTTAGAAAAAAATTCTAATTAATTTGCTATCGTTAAGCTCGTTACAATGATGTAAATACATGACATCAAAAAAAAAAACCTAGTCGAGACTATAACGAAATTAAAGAGAAAAATGAGACGAGTATAATGGTGCAATTTTTTTTAAAAAATAATATAGGATAAAAAAGTTATGAATGTTTAAAAAAAATGGGGTAAACTTTACATAAATGACAAATGTCCTAAATGCCCTTCATACTAAAGACAATGGAATTGACACGTGGCACGATCCTACACACTTACCTTTTTCAAGTAACCATTGGATAATGGTTAATGGGTTGTAGCAAAAGATGAGGGTTATTAAAAATTCCATCCCCTATACTAATAAACAAAGATATATTTTAGCACTTGTCATGTTCTTATATCACTTTTGCCACATATCAACTTTTTAACAAATTAATTTAATTTTCTCATATTAAATAATTATATTCTCTTTCTTATTAAATAATTATAATATTAATAACTAATAATATTATTTATATTTTAAGTTTTTTTAAAAATAAGAAATATTTTATTTTCTAGAAAATCAAAGCTAAATAAAAAAAATTTCTTTAAAAATTAATTTTTTATAAAAAATAAAATAAACTATAAACCAATTTTTTAAACAATAAGATTTTTATAAACCAACGACATTTTTTAAATTTATTTTAAAATACAAAGTAAAAAAATGATAGATAAAGTTACACTATTGGTCCTTATATTTAACGTTATATTTAAATTGAGTTATTAAAATTAAATCATTACATAAATTATATTTTTTACTTTCTTGATTTATAAAAGTTAGTATTTGATAAAATATAAACTAAAACTTTATTATTAATTAGTTTAAAGATAATAATTGTTACTAATCAAAGATATCACATATTATTTGTATGGTTATTACAGTTTTTTATTATTGTTTTATTACTTGAAGTATTCATTAATATGTAGATTTATTATTTTATATTAAAATATCGTTTTACAATTTTTTATATTTTTATTACTAATTATTTAATATTTTATATTAAACCGTGCAATAACGGGGTAATAATCTAGTACATAATGAAACAACATTGTTCAAAAAAAATTAATTAAAATTGTTCAAAAAAAATAATGAAACAACGACCAACTCTATCTAAGTATATATTTTTAGAAATTATATAAACAAAGGTCCATTGTATATGGAATGTTTAGTTTTCACATGTTTGAAACAATGGCCTTTTGTTTGAATATCAACACCAAACATTTTATTTTTCTTTTTACTTCTTTTATATATTTTTTGACATTTACATTTTTTTTATTTAGTGATAATTTAGTTGTTTCAATATTATGTTTATGTTTATGTCGTGATGTATCAGACATAATTTTTATACTATCTATAATATAACTTCGTAGTTTATTTCCACTTTTCAAATTTAACCTTTTTATTCCTTAAGTTGTTAAAAAAATTTATAAAATGTCATTTTTTTTCTCTTGGTTCCTAAAATTTGGAGTTTACCCTTTTCGTTCTTTAATTGTTCCATAAGAATTTTAATGTTTTGATTTTAACACTTTTATTCGTTAACTAAAAAACAAATTTCTAACATGCTTAATTAGTTTATGTATTTTGTCAGTATAAATTCGAGTTGACATATGATTAGTTGTAAATATATTTCAGAAATGAATCGAGTCAAATAAAATACGTTTTTGTGTTTATTTTATATATGTTTTCAATTGATCTACGTCTCTACATGAATTTTATTTGGAAGCAAGTTGGTCAAATATATTGTTTTCTTTAGACTGTATAAATTTGAATTAATATAAGTTTTGACAACGCTTCAATACGAGGTGGGTAAAATTACTAATTACTACTATTTATTAAGATGAGTAAATTTGAAATGAATTTAATAATAAAATGAGTGTTTTTGTGTGTTTTTCAATTTTTTAAAACATTATTTCTACTATTTATTAAATTTTCTTGTTTTTATTTTGTATTAAAAATATGGTAAACTCCACCATTAGACGCTCCTCATCAACCGGTCTCACAACCAACATGAATGAGGTAAATCATGTGACCCATAATATTTTGTATTAGATCAACACATGTTCATCCTTTTTAGTTTCAGACTTTCAGTTCGATCTATTTTTATTTTTATTTTGATAAAGTACTTTAAATTAATAAAAATTGAGAAAAGTTAAAAATATTTGAAAATAATTCAACGAAAAAAACGTGATTAGGTCATGATATTTTATAAATTCATTTTAATGTCAATATCATAAGTTTATATTGGTACATGAATCCATGCTCTCATTTGAAGCAAAAGCATGTAATGAAAATGCAAGACACAATCATCATGACTTCACCATCAAAATACATAAAAACAAGATTATTGTTCATATATTTCCCATTTAACACCATCCATTTCCAATAAGAATCTCACATGCTTTACGCACACAGGGAATGGTTCCTTTGTTAACCCACTCTTATTACGTTAACATGTAGAACTCATACAAGACAATCCAAAACGTTTTTTTTCCTTTTTTTAAATATCATTATTAAACAAGTACAAAATTTTCTTCTTTTATGTGTATGTGTAAATTCATGAACATATAAGACTTAAAAAAGAGTGTAAGTTTAGTTACATTAACAAGATTTATGATTTTCGGTACAATATAACTTAAACTATTTTTAAATCTTAAACGATGATAAATCTACACATACTAACCAATAAAAGCCCTTATTTTAAATAAAATCAAGAACACTAATACAAACAAATAGAATTTTAAATTATTTTTCATAATTTTTTATTATAAGGTTAAATATGTTATAAGGAATAAATTTTTAATAAAGACATGTATATCATAATATTACGTATATGTAACTCATAAGGTTACACATGTACCTCATAAAGTTACATATATGTAACTAGTACATATGACGTACAAGTTACATATATGAAATAATATGAAATACATAAAATGAAAAAAAAACGTTAATTTGTAAAAATTGTAGTTAATTTTCTTGGTGTTTTTTCAAATTGAAGGTTTTATTCGGAATTATTTTACACACATACACACACACATATATTTGTAACTAGGTTAAATCTGTGTGTTACATGGGTTTAATATTCAAAATGTTATATACTTTTTAAAAAAAATTTAAAGCTATGTCTATAAAAAAAATAAGAATTACACTTGAATTTTTTTTAATAATTATACATATTGTATTTTAACATTCAAATCATCATATCAAGCTTAATATTTTAAAGATTTAAAAATAATTCATGGAAAATAATTACTATTATTATTATTATTATTAATGAATATTTTAATGAACATAATTTGAAATAATTGATAGTAAGAGAATTAAATAAAAGTTTTGATAAGAAAAGAAGTTTAACTAAAAACTTTATAACTAATTGCAAATTAAATTCATTTGCTTAATAAGATATTAATTATTTTTCATATTTATAATTCACAATGCATGATTAAATAATGGATATCAATAATTAAATAATAGATACACATTGAAAAACAAAAATTAAATGACTACAATGATAATAAATGTTACCATTTATATATATTTTTTAAATTAAGAGTTATAAAAAGATAATAACAATTTAAAATAAGTTGTTGTCAAAAAAAAATTGAATATTAAAGTTAATTTTCATATTTTATTATATGATTACCTGAATAAGTAAAAATATTTATATACTAACATCTAATAATATTACAATACATAAAAATAATTAACTTTTGTAAAATAGATAAATAAGTCCTTAGTTTTTGTAACTTTACCTAAAAAATGAAAAGATTTAAAAGTTTTATATTATTTGATGAAAATAGTAAGTTAAAATATAAAAATATATGAATATACATGAAATAATTTAAGTTTGTAATATTCTCATTTTTAATAAAATCATTGTTTGTATAGTTTACAATTTGTTTTATAATGTATCTATTTTATTTATTTTATTTTGTTTATTTATTTGTTTTTTCAATATACTCTAAAAATATTATTAAATTTCTACATTAAAAATGTAAGATATTAATGACTTAGTTATTTGTTTGTATACATAATTTATTAAATATAAGAAAATAAGTTAAAGCAATAATTTGTGAAATTTATTAATTATCGCTATTAATTAAGGAGTGTTAATAAATGATTTAATTCTCAAGTTTTAGGAGAGAAATAAAAATGAAATATGCTTCTTTGCATGACATGTGATAAACAAAAACATTGATTTATTATATAAGATATAGATATGTGTGTTTTTGAAATTGATAGAAAGTCTAAGTTGTCTTTCAAATCCTTGTATGTATTTAAGCGCTAACTATATTTTATTTTAAAAAAAATTGATTAATAAATCTATTCACTAAATTTGTAATTATCATATAAGAAAGTGCATGTTGTAAATAGTACTTTACTGCTTGTCAAGCATGGGGTACAATCATTTAAAACGTTTTTCTTCCTTTCATATTACACTGATGTATTTAATATATATAATTGCCTAAATTACTATATATACATTTAACAAACGACATCATTACGAGCGAATAGTAATAATAATTAAATATTAATAATACTTAAATAATGATTATTATATATTATAAATATTAATTAAATATTAATAATTATTCAATAACCAATGTTTGGTCAAAAAAGGCTACTCAAAGCCGTAATAATAATAATTAATAAATAATTATTATATAATATTATTAATAATTAAATAATTTTATTTTTTAATACTTATATACTAATTGTTTTATAATAATTAAATAATAGTCAAAACTTTTGCACACATTTTGGTTTACTGTTTTAGGATAGATTGACAGCATTTGCAACCACTTTTTTGTTTATGTTTTGATATTCATGATGTTGTCACCACGACACATAATAATAATTAATTAACTAACAGTCAAAAATTTTGCACATGTTTTGATTTACTGTTTTAGGATGGATTAAAAGTCGTTGCAACCAGTCTTTTGTTTATGTTTGATATTCGTGATGCTGTCACCACGACAAGATGATATACTCATAATTAATTCATAATAGTAATTGTTAAATAATAATCAATTTGTTACTGTTTTGTTTAGTCATCTTTTGTTTATGTTTATTAATGCTAGATTTTACAACTAAGCATGACATATTTTTATTTGATAAAAAAATAATTATAATATATTTGGCTTTTTTTTTTCCAACGGCTATAATATAATGTAAGGCGTATATTTAGAGTGATTTTAGGGTGACAATTGTTTTTACATTATATATGCATTTAGGAAACGACATCTTGTTTTATTATTACTATATATAAATTTACAAACTGCAATCATTTCGAGTGAACAATAATACTAATTTTCTATTTAAATTTTTTTTGTTGTTTATGGGGAAAAAAGGCGGCAAAAAATTAGTTTCAACCACACCTAATAATAAACCGCAGCAAATAATTAGGTTTGAAATGGCAAAACCGCGGCACAAAAAACAACAATCGCTACAAAAAGAATGGAACCGTGGCAAAAAAAGAGACAAATCGTGGCAAAAGCTTCACTAACTCATTCCAAAGGTTTTGACTTAATTTGAATATTTCATTTTTAACTCTAAACTTTTAACTATTATTTTTAAAGACCCCTCTCACTTTATTAACATATTTTAAATGTTCATATGATTTTAACATTTGATTAAGTTATCGGATAATAATCATGATTATATTAATTTGATTGCAATGACCTCACGAACGTTTATATATATTTTGACCCAAACGGTCACAAAAGTTTTGCACGTTATTCACAAGCCTATAATGTGTTTGTACATTATCGAATATTTGTATCGTTTGTATATTATTTTGATCGTAATTAGTTCACGAACGATTTAGATTTAATAGTAATATTTACCTAATAATAATTAAATACTCATTAAAAGTTAAATAATAGTATTAAAATAATAATAATTAGAGAACGTAAATGATTTTTTTATGGTTTGTTTTACTAATCATACTCAATTTGATAGAATTGTTTAATATTAAGGGAGAAGAAAATTATATTCAATTCGATATGATTGTTTAATATTAATGTAGATATTCTATTGCTAACGCTATCATAATCGAATACTCATATCGACATAGCGGACATATTTACAATGGCTACCATTAAGGCTTTACGTCGTAGTAACAACACATATTTACGTTTTAATACATGGAATCGAGACGGAATACCCGCGGCAACGCGCGGGTAACTCCTAGTTGGAATACAAATGTAAACAAGATGTGAACTCTAAGGCACCAGAAAACCCGAATTTTAAACATTTTGGAACTATTGTCATCCAAAAGTAAAACTCTAAGTCATTGCTAAACCCAATTGTAAACTCAAGTCATAATAACTCCTATATCCTTAAAAACCAATTAGAGCGTTACATATATTTTACGTGGTTTTACAAAACATTTTTTAAAAACATCCGCTTGGCGCTGTTTTTATTTTTATAAAAACGTGCTAAATAATGTTACAAACATGTAAAAAAATTAAAAAAAAGTAAAGTTTTTTTACATGATTTTTAATGGTTTCCATACTTTTCACACTAATAGGGGGTAGAGGTGGCCAACGGACCCAGAACCGGAACCGATAACCCCAACCGGTGGGTACAGGCGGTTTCGGGTTTTCAAAGAAATTCGAACCGGAACCGGTTACGCCTTTAAACCAGTCAAACCCGAACCGGATGCGGAACCGGCAAAAACCGGTTGGAACCAAGCATGTTTTAATTGGTTGTACGCCATGCTTGACAAGCAGTACATTAATTTATTATATGGTAATTACAAATGTGGTGAATAGATATATTTATCTATTTTTTTTTAATAAAACTAGTTTATACTTAAGTAAATACAATGATTTAAAAGACAACTTAGTCTTGGGTCATTTAGAAAAAAAAACATTATAAAGAAGAAATGTGAATGCACGTGAGATTCTTTTTGGAAATGAATGTTGAATAGTAAATAAATTCCTTTGGAGATTCCAAATGGATAAGCAAGAAATGTTTATAGGTCTTCTATTGAGGAGGATTAGCATTTGTTAGAAATTTTAGTGAAAATTATGTCTTCATCATTAGAGTTAAGATAAATGTGATATTAATTCTTCAATTTGCGTAGATTGGTGGTGCCGTTGTAAAGCGCGTCAGTGTGACATGGTTCGGATGAAGTCGTCCACAACTAGTTCATGATAATTGATTGTTTATTCAAATTCTAGATTAATAACTCTATTATTATTCTATGAATTAAATCAAGATTTTTCATATTACATGTACTATTCAAATTCTAGATTAGTAACTCTTACATTAATCTATGAATTGAATCATGACTTTTCACATTATATGTGTTGATTACATGTATTAAATCATGAATCTTGATATCACCTTCATGTATTATAAATGCAAGACATTGGTGCCTTGTAAAGATGATGGAAATAAAATACTAATTGATTTACAATACACATACACTATAAAATTTCCTACATTTTTGATTCTACTCTCTTTTGTTTCATATACATTTTCGGGTGCTAGGTTAATCCCGACAGCACACATACTGTTCTAGTTGTTGTTCCTAGGGAGACAGACGCGTTCGACTTGAGAAGAGGCGCGACATCTGTTTTAAGGGAAACGTATTGAATACGTGCTTCAACTAAAATCATCAACATGTTTATTCTATGTTTATGAAGAATATGTAGAAGACATAAGTGGTTGAAAACTAGAAAAAATATTCTTGAAGCATTTGTTACCGGTTCATCAAGATGCTTGAATGAAGATTCAACATTAACCATGCTCTAATCAAATTAAGAAGCTATTTTGAGTACTCAACGAAGACATGGATCAAAACAAGTTTGGTATATAAACTCATAATTTATATTATTTTATTTGTGTATTGTAACCGGTATTGTAATAGATTTTCTATGAATAATGAGAGTCTCGTTATTATTTATATGTTATTATTGTGTTATAATAAAAACATGAACCCATTTTCCACAATATCGTGATATGGGTGAGAGCATGTGTGAGATCATTGACGAAGCTTAAAAAAAACTCTGAAGGGGCTGAACACTTTTTAGAAAGAAAAATAGAGGAGACTGATCGAGCTTAGTACTTATAAAATTTTCCAATAAAATACTACTAAACCGACCTTGTTAAGATAAGAACAGAAATTTTCCGACAAAATACTAATATATCAATCCTTTTAAGCGGGAAAAACGGAAGACGAAGCATATTGAGATGGATTGTTACTTCACTTAATTGTCATCATCTACAAATTGTGGTATTTTACTTTCATTTGTTTCATCAGCCTTACAGATTGCTGTTATTTTCGCGAAGGCTTAGTTAGAGCCTCACTTTTGTTTCTTTGTGTAATGAACTCGTGAAGCTTATTACAGTTGCTTTATGAGTTTGAGAGTGGATGCTAGCGCAATATGTTATCGGGTTATTTCGTATTAGACATGGTTTTTATTTTCATTTATTAGTCAGTAGTTTAAGACTCATGTATCACATGAGTTTAATAAATATTACATGTTGTAAACAACAATTTTTTTTATAAAGATTTGTACGTTTGATTTTATTAATACTACTACTAATAAATGATTCCAAAATAATGTCACTTAGACATTCTCACATTTACTTTCTAATTTAAATGATAATCAAATAAAAAAAATTCTTTTATTTATAAAATCATATTTAAGAAATGTTTACTTCAACCTTTTTCTTGTTAATTTAGTATAGTGTTAAATCCTATTAATATTATTTTCTTAATAAAATACAACCATGTATTTTGTTTAATATCAAATTGTAACCAAGTTTGTTATTTTTCAAATATTAATTCTATTAATTTATTACAAACTTATCAATTGATAACAACTTTTTAAAATTTTGAAATTCATAATATTAGCATAAACACAATAACAAATTTCTTAATTTCAAGCAAAACATGTTGTACAAAAAAAATGTCTGAAGATTTAAATAGTAATTATACTTTTATTTTATATTGATTTATGCTATAAAATTCTTTTCGTTATGTACTTAAATTTAATAAAACATCATAAAATTACATAATTTTTATTTTTAAATCTGTGTAATTGACGGGATTATAACCTAGTTGTTGATAATATAATAACTAAAGAATGTTTAAAAACAACAAATTACAAACAAGGATTAAGAATTATAAAGTTACATTTTGAGATATTATATAATTGAAATTTTATTTTGATTTCTTAAAGTTTTAGTTAATTTTTATGATAAGAAGATCTATAAATTTTATATTAATTATTTAAAATTATTTACTATTAATATTTAATATAGAAGATAAATTATATTTAATACGAGAAAGAGAAAGGAAAAACATTTCTAGAGCTGATGAAATGATGACATGTGTCCTAGCTAGCTATTCATTTATTATAATAAGTATAAGGATAAGTATGTTAATTTTTTTAGCTATATGCTTAGGGTTTTTCTAACTGCACCCTCTCTATTTTCTAATGTCACCTTACTCTATTATATTAAATTCACTTTGACTATAAGCACCAATAAAAATTTGGTTTATTTATCTATAATTATGAAATGTACAACTTCAAGAAAAGTTGGATAATTATTCAGTCACATGGTAGTTAATTGACATTTAATGTTTTTATTTTTTTAATTATTATTTTATTGTTGTCTTTTAATTATAACTGTGTATATATATTATTTTTCTATTAAATTTGAAATACGTACCAAACATATATAATAAAAAGTTTTAATAATTATGTTTTTAACTGAATAAAAACTCTTAAAACGTGAAGACTTTATCCAAAGAAACATATAAATTGTGGCTTTCAAAAAATAATACTTTCGTAGTTTTATTTTATTTTTTTCTTAAAATAAAATTTATTTTTTGTTTTAATTCATTAAAATTTTTCTTAATATTTTTTGTAAAATCAGTTTTAAATGTACTTAAAAAATATTTTTTAAATAATCTTTTTTTATTAAAGTATGTTTGTTGTTTATATTTTTGTTTTGATTTTATATAGATTACGAATGACCGTTAATAATAAATAACATAAGTTTACAAGAGTATGTTTTTTTCCTTTTTTGAACGGCGAAGTTTTCAATCGTGTAAGCCCACTGTTTCCAGACCATGTCACCAATGTCTAGTTACCTGAACCCCTATGAGCCCCCACAGCCACTCCAGGAGGAAACCTCACAGGAAAACCCCCTGGCCCCTTACAGACTCCCTTTTCGCTGCGGGAGGGTTTCGAACCCGAGACCTCTCATTTGGGAGAATCCCGGGGTACCGCTGAGGCACTGCCTCATTGGTACAAGAATATGTAATCGTAACATTTAAAAGACGTTAATAAGAAAAACTAAAATTAAATTATTAAAAATATAATAAAATAAAATATCTAGTTTTACTATAAATAATATTTACAAATTATAATATTCAAATAATAATTATAAAATATTATTTTGATTTTATTAATTGTATAATCTATATCTATATCTATATCTATACTATATAATAAATAAAGGTTTTAAGATGACACATGTCAAGTTTTTAGCCTACCTAAAAGTTGGTTTTCTCGTCTCTCTTTCTTATTTAATATTTATATGTTATCTTTTATTAAATTTTGATATTTTCACACACTATCTCTCTTCTTAAATATTACTAATTTTATTAAACTTGATATATATTATATAATTATACCAAAAATAAATTCTTCTAATACATCATAAGGTTAATAAAAAAATTGATACACACATCAACACTAGTACAGACACACCCATTTGGGGCGGTTAAAATGCCCATATGGGGCGGTTTCCGAACCGCCTTATATGGCATCGCTCTAAAAGATGGTTTTATTTTTTAGGGCGGTGGGCACAACCGCCCCAAATAGAAAAATAACCGCCCCAATAGACAATATAACGGATGTTTAATTTGTTTTTAGGGCGGTCCAAGCAATCAAATGGGGCGGTTTAGTGGTTGTTTTTTAGGGCGGTCCATATTAGATTGGGGCGGTTTTGGTGCTGTTTTTTTGGGGCGGTCCAGGCGATATGGGGCGGTTTCGTGGTTGTTTTTTGGGGCGGTCCAAGCATTATTATGGGCGGTTTCGTGGGCGGTTTCGTGGTTGTTTTTTAGGGCGGTCCAAGCATTATTTGGGGCGGTTCTTAATTTTTTTTTTATCAATATTGAGCTGCTGTATATATACAAATTTCTAGCTGCTGTATAAATATATACAAATTAAACCTGCACTAGTTGCTGTATAAATATAAATTTGTAGCTAGATTCAAATCAACATATATATATATATATCATTCATTGGTGTTGTATATACATCTAAATATCCAATGATATCATTCATAACATTACAAAACTTGAAGTTAGAATGCAAGTTTATGTTTATACTTAAAAATACAAACTAAAATCGATCCGAAATCATGTTTGGTTGAGAAACACAAAGTTAAACAGGTGCGGTGACAACTTAATAACCATTTCATCAATCTCGTTACATGTAATGTACTTCTTTTCATTCCACATCTAAAAACATATAAACAAAAGAGTGAGATACAATAAATAAATATATATATACATATAAACAAAAACATATATACATATATATAAACATTAAACACTTACACTTTCTGGAAAATTTTCTTGAAATAAATGAAGAAACTCATACATGTTTTTGATGACGCAATAACCGCATTCCCAATAGTTTTCTTGTTGTATGGCGCACTACATTACATTAACAACAATTATTTTAAATACAATCAAATATATCAAAAGGATTAAATTAAACAAACCTTGACCATTTCCCATTTTAATTGCAAGCCCAAAGCCTCTTCAATAAGATATGGAAGGACATAATTTTTCTTGCTTTTGCTCTTCATTATTGAATCTATAATATATCCTTTTTTCTTTAAAGGACAAACTATAAATAGCACCCAATGACCACTACAATAAATAAATCATAAAATAACTAAATTATTTATGTTTGTTACTATATATAAATGTTTTGCAAATAAAGTAAGATAATACATATTACCTTGCTACATATGGTGCAATAAAAAATGGTTTTGCACTGTGAAATGAATACACCTCTAAGATGTGTTGTCTTGTACGATCCGGATATTTCGCACAAATATCACCAGAAATTTCACGTGGATTGAAGAATGCACATCTTGAATTTGGCATTAATGCAAAAAAGTACCTTAAATTGCACTAATGTTTAGTATATATGAATTGGATTGTGTCTAAAGATGTTATTAAAACATAAAAAAACTTACATTGTAAACAAGTGAATGATACCGACATCAAGCCAATCGTTGCAAAATAACTGCAAAAACTCAACGTATGAAAGACCTTCAACATACCGTTCGCGATACATCCCTTCAGGCGAAGAACAAGTAACTGAATGATCATCGCCAATGAAAGCTGCTAACATTTGAAAAATCCTTTGTGTTGATTGAGGTCTCTTTTTTATCTTCTCCAAAGCCATCTCAATTTCCGGATCAACAAATTTAGGATCCGGTTCGTGAATATTTGGAGCAATCGGATCTTCAATATTTGTGGGCATTTGGGTTCGTTCACCCCCCTCAATTTGCTTTAACTAGAAAAGGGATAATGATAATAACATTAATTGATAATTATCTATAATTGTGGATGCAGTGTGTGATATATTATTAAAAAGAACTTGATAACTAATTACCATATTTACAAAACCCATTGGTCCAACTTCATATTGTTGTTCTAAGAGTGAAGAAATCTCATCCAATTCTTCAACCTAAATTATAAAATAGTTATAAAATTATACAAAATTAAACTTATTTATAATAAACTACCTGTTGCGGTATATAACCGACTTCTGTTGTGACCTCAGGGTTGTCAATTTGTGGAGAGGCGACTCTTTGACTTGAAATGGAATTCATTGCCTCGTTCATAAGCTTCAATTTATCAAAAGATATTAAAATAAAAATGTTAATATACAAACATAAATTAATATAGGTACAAATATACCTTTAGTGCTTCTCTTGGCCACTGAACAAAATTATGAAGCATATCTCCCACAAAGCTAATTTCATCAGTGCGAGTCACATCAAGAACAGGTGTTTTTTCACAACCTTCGATGACCGTATCTACTTGTACCTTGACACACTTCTCGTTTAATAGACGTCCATGTAGAATACGGTCCAAAGAAGGCCATACCTGTCCTTTAGCTACCACAAGTTCCAAACTGGGTTGAAACGGAAATAACAACTCACAATGAGTTAATTTCTGCACAATCATATGTTTTTTTAATAATATAACATGTGTATGTATATGTATAAATGACCGTTTTTTTAAACATATAAATATTACCTCGATAGGTGGATAGTTAATATTTTGTCCACCTGATGTATCACTAGAGCTACTCGGAATTCGGCTCTCATCAACCATTTGAATTGGAACACTACCTCGACTTCCATCTCTTCCTGCATCATTTTTTTTCCGATGTTTTCCAACATTAAAAAGTCCACCATGAACTTTTGTTGAACCTGTAAACTCAAAAAAAAAAAAAAAGATTTCAGAAACCTTTGCGAATATTTCATTTTTTTAATAAATACTTTAAAATTTTAAACGTTTATAAATGTGATTACCGATGACATTTGAAACTGTACGTGAGCGTCCTCCGTGCTCCGGTCCCAAAACTCTTTTCAAAGGATCATCATTTTCATTAAAATATGACCCATCCTTAATCATGCTTTGTTCAACAGAAACCTACAAATTATAATTGATAAGACAATCAACTATATGATAATATATAAGTTAACAATTTATCTATTTACCAACTCTTTGATCTTTTCTTTAGTATCATCTGTAAGTTCATAATGTTTGGTTTCTTTGTTCTTCTTGGCTTTGCTTAATATAAATAACTTGGTACGTTCATTTTGTACGTGCTTGACATAGTCATAATCCGCTTCAAGTTGAGGCCAGATTGTATCAAATTTTTCTCTCAGCCCAGTCATCCCTGTTCTTCCAGCATGTGAAAAATTTTTATTCATCATTGCACTAGCTCTAGCTTTAGTGCTCTTTGCCTTATCATAAATCAACAAACAAAAGGTAAAAATTTGTCACAAACAAATATATGAATAATAATAGTAAGTATAATAAAAATAATCAGTAACACATACCATAAATTCGTCACTAGATTTTTCCTTACAAAAACCATCCCAATGCACACGATCAAGAAATTCATACTTGTCAAAAGGAAGCTTGTTTTCTTTTACATAGTCGTTAACAAGCATGCTTTTGAAATTAGTCAATATTTTTTTGGCTTTCTTTAACATAAAACTTTTCGGCTCATCGGTTTGAATATTAAAAAGCTCCTAAAAATTTACATAGCAAACAATTAAAAATAGTAATTAACCTATAGTTTAATATATTTAACAAAGCAAAATATATACTACCTTAATTTGTAACCAAGGTTCATCCAGAACCTCTTGTGGTATGTCTCGAGTGTCCATGTAATATGGCAATAATTGCTTGCATTTTAATGCGTAATTTGACATAAACCAAGTATAATTATCTCCAACGGGTTGATTATTTTCATCAAATTGAATTACATAATATTTTTCACCACGCTTTTTTGAGCAAGAAGCAACGCCACGTTTGCCTCTTTTAGACATACCTATTAAAACAAACACCTTAATCGGTTACTAACACCTTGATTGGTTACTAACATCTTAAAAATAATAATAAGTGTTGACTAGTTACTTATAACACCTTAACTAGTTACTAACACCTTAATTGGTTACTAACATCTTAAAAAAATGTCTAAAAAGTTAATTCATACGAATCAATTATAAATTCTAAGTGATGAACAAAACAAACAAGATAACAAAAGGTAAGTTACTAACATCTTAAAAAGAATACATTCAAAAACAAAACAAACACCTTTACTAGTTACTAACATCTTAAAAATAATAATAAGTGTTAACTAGTTACTTATAACACCTTAACTAGTTACTAACACCTTAATTGGTTACTAACATCTTAAAAAAATGTCTAAAAAGTTAATTCATACGAATCAATTATAAATTCTAAGTGATGAACAAAACAAACACCTTAATTGGTTACTAACATCTTAAAAAGAATACATTCAAAAACAAAACAAACACCTTTACACGTGAACACAACAAGCCAAACGACATACGGGACCACCTTATTTATATAATAACTATCAACCGCCTCAAATAACTAACACAAACATATATAAGTTCAAGATTCAAAAATATTGAATTGAAAACTTTCCTGTGCTTCAACTAAAACCGTTGAATTGAAAACTTTCTTTGCAATAACCCCGCCGCCGCCGTGCACTGCCACCACAAAACCCCGCCGCAGCCGTGCACTGCCACTATTGAAGCCTATACCGCCACCTCCACTGCCACCACAAAACCCCGCCGCCGCCGTGAAACCCACTACACACCGATGCTCCCCCGCCGAAATACCCGCTGCACCAACCAAAATATTTCGCCGCCGAAATAAACACCGCCACCGTGCACCCACTACACACCTCACATTGCAGAAGCCGCGCACCGCAACACCACCACCGCGCACCGCAACACCACCACCGCGCACCGCAACACCACCACTATACCTAAAAAAAACCACCGCCGCCGCAACCCACAAAACCACAACCGTATCGCAATCGGAAATTTTAGCTTTTCGTGGGAATGCACAGAACGAAAATGGAAGCAAATTGGGAAAATGAGAGGGAAAGTAAACTTTTCGTGGGAAATAAGGATTAATGGGGCGGTTCTAATGAGCTTTTAGGGCGGTTTTGCAAATGGGGCGGTTGGGGGCCTTTTAGGGCGGTTTGAATTCGGTTTTTTAGGGCGGTTCTGGGGCCTTTTAGGGCGGTTTTAATACTGTTTTTTAGGGCGGTTCTGTTGCCTTTTAGGGCGGTTTTTATCTGTTTTTTAGGGCGGTTATTTGGTCTTTTAGGGCGGTTTTAAACACGCACTATTTGGGGCGGTTTTGGGCACTATTTAGGGCGGTTTTTTTTCTTTTTTAGGGCGGTTTTTTTTCACAATGGGGCGGTTCTCGTCATTATAATTTTATAAGTTAAATAAAAAATAAAATATATAATTATTATAATTGTTTTATTGTTTTTATAACGTTGTGAAACGGTCGTATTTTTGTTCGGTTAAAACGGTCGTATTTTTTCTTGCTATAAATGCTTGAAATACATTACATAAGTTTAATAAGACAACGAAAAATGAGTTCCAGCAGTAGTGCAAATCAAGTTCCATGGACCATTCAAGAAGAAGAAGTGTTAGCTGAATCGTGGATTATTACTACAAAAAAATACCATGGAAAGTTTTCTGGATCTCAATTCTGGGACATGGTAAGTTATTGCTTTCACTTGCCGCCAAAACGTGTTGAAGAACGTAGTAGTGATGATCTGTGCGAAAAATGGCTGGATTTAAAAAAGAAGACCTCCGCATTTAGCGTTATTTACGATAACGTATATAATAACCGTGAAATGGTGTGGAATGATATCGACATAATGACGAAGGCACAAGAACAATACCATTCAAAAATGGGTTCCACTTTTAATCATGTATCATTTTGGAAAATCATTAAAGATTATATGTAAACCAATCATATGTATTTTTTACATTTATTAATAAGTTGTATTGTAATTTTACTTTTAATTTATTAATAATTTGTATTGTTTTACTTTCATTAATATATAATATTAAGGTAAATAACAGAACATAATTTTTGAAATAGGGAAATTAATCTAAATAACATAACAAAATAAATTTAAAAGGTTTTACAGAAACTGTTCGATTTACACACGTCTTACCATTTTCAAGTTTACCTGCAAAAAAAAATTGTATTAATAAATAATTATAACCACCATAAAATAATTGTAACTTTAATAAATTGTGTTGATATATATATTTATTGTTCAACACTTACCATATATCATGGTTAAAATTAAAGGTTTTACAAACTGCTTGTTTAACACGCGTCTTAACCTTTTTAAGATTACCTGCATAAAAAAGATTGTATTAATAAATAGTTATAACCACCATAACATATATGTAACTTTAATAAATTGTATTTGTATATATTTGTTGTTCAACACTTACCATATATCATGGTTTATCAACATATATCCCTTCATTATGGTCAGATCGTATATATGTGTTGCCTTCAATAATGTTACTTGTTGGTTGAATCCCGACTGAAAATGGTGGTAGGTCGTCAAACTGGTCATATTCGTCCTCGTTAGTGACATTATCCACACCAAGGATACGTCGTTTGCCTTGTAATACGATGTGGAATCTTGGTTTGCTCGGGTCGTTGACGTAGAACACTTGTGTGACTTGTTTGGCGAGAACAAATGGCTCAGATGCATAGCCATCACTTGTGAGGTCAACAAGTGTAAAACCGTGGTTATCAACTTTAATACTCGTACGGTTATTCACCCATTTACACTTAAACACAGGTATAATGAAAGAATGATAATCCAATTCCCAAATTTCTTGTATGACACCATAATAAGAGTCCTTGGCTATTCTTAACATTTTTGAACGATCTGCCCTGTCAAATTCAGTTGTAGAAGCTATTAATGTAACTCCACTGTTCTGCATTGTACTTTTTTTGTCTTGATCTTTAGTATAAAATGTATATCCATTAATATCATAGCTTTGGTAAGACTTTACCCTGAAATCTGGGCCTTGTCCCAATCGTTTCACCGTTTCATCAACCTTAGTTGTCATTACCTTGTTTTTCATCCAGTTAGAAAACTCCTTATTGTGTTTCATAACATACCACATTTCATCCTTACCTTTGTTTATTGACCGCAACATGTTCAAGTGTTCATTAGCATAAGGACCAATGCATGTCATATGTTTTAAAACCAACAAGTGCGCAAGTTGTAAATTATCATGACCTGGAATTAATGTTTTCATCCCAATACCTCCGACCCCTTCAAGTTTACCCGAGTGAATAGATTGAGGAACACCAATACTCTTGACACCTTCCAAATAACTGGTACAAAATTCAATCACCTCCTCTGAAGCATATCCTTCAACGATACTACCTTCAGGTCGATTACGGTTTCTTACATAACCTTTTAGGAAACCCATATATCTTTCAAAAGGATACATGTAACGTAAAAACACAGGCCCACAAGCCTTGATTTCTCCAACAATATGTGATACCAAATGAACCATTACATCAAAAAAAGATGGAGGAAAGTACATCTCCAATTCACATAACGTGATGATAACATCTTTTTGCCAAGTATCCAATGACTCTGGATCAATAACTTTTGAGTGAATCATGTTAAAAAACAAACACAGTTTTGTTATGGTATGTCGGATTTTCTCTGGTAAAATTCCACGAATAGCAATAGGAATCATATGTGTCATCAAAACATGACAATCATGAGATTTCATACCAAGCAATTTACAATCCTGTATCGACACCAATCTTTTAATGTTTGCAGAATAGTTAGATGGGACTTTAATGTCATGTAAACATTTACAAAACTTCATTTTTTCCTCCTTTGACAATGTATAACACGCCGGTGGTAGATAAATACGATTGGCTGTCTCAACAGGGCCAAGCTCTTTACGTATTCCCATGTCTATCATGTCTTTACGAACATTAATTCCATCTTTAGTTTTGCCAGGAATGTTTAACAATAAGCCTAACAAGCTATCACATACATTTTTTTCAATATGCATAACGTCTAAACAATGTCTAACATCCAAATGCTTCCAATATGGTAAATCCCAAAAGATTGATTTTTTTTTCCAAATAACATCTTTTTGAGCACGAGTTCTTTTTCCTAACACAATATTTAGGTTCTCAACCCTTGAGAATGCATCAAATCGTTTCCTCATCGTTCGATGCTCGGTATTTCCATCAAACTCGTCTTTTTTCTTTCGATAAACATGACTAGTAGGAAGGAATCTTCGATGCCCCATGTATACGGTTTTTTTGCAATTTTTTAACCAAATTGAATTTGTATCGTCTTCACAAACTGGACACGCTTTTTTACCTTTTGTACTATATCCTGATAAATTGCCATACGCCGGAAAGTCACTTATGGTGCAAAAAATCATGGCTCGTAATGTAAAATTTTCCTTCTTATAAGCATCATAAACAACTACACCTGAATCCCATAAAGTCTTCAAATCATCGATTAGTGGAGCCAAATAAACATCAATGTCATTACCAGGTTGCTTCGGACCTTGAATCAACAATGTCATCATAATGTATTTTCTTTTCATGCATAACCAAGGAGGAAGATTGTAAATGCATAGAAGGACCGGCCAAGTACTATGACGGCTACTCATGTTACCAAAAGGATTGATTCCATCTGAACTAAGCCCAAACCGTATATTTCTAATCTCTTCGCCAAAATTTGGATACTTATGATCAATATTTCTCCATTGCGGTGAATCAGCCACATGTCTTAATTTTCCATCATTTACACGACAATCCTTATGCCAACGTAATAATTTGGCTTCATTTTCATTTGAAAATAATCGTTTAAGTCTTGGTATAATAGGAAAATACCACAATATTTTATTTGGTGGTCCATTTTTCGTGACATCATCATCCATGTCATCTGTTTCTTTTTTACGTTTATATCTAGAAGCACCGCAGATAACACATTTATGTTCTTTTTCAAACTCCTTTCTATACAACATACAATCATTTGAACAAGCATGTATTCTTTCAACTTCCAATCCCATTGGACACATTAATTTTTTTGCTTGGTACGTTGAAAGTGGCAACTCATTACCGTCTGGAAGCATGTCATGTAAAATCACTAATAGATCGGTGAAACTTTTATCACTCCATCCATAATTTGACTTTAAATTAAACAACTTTAAAACGGCATTAAGTTTTGAAAAATTTTCACAACCAGGATATAGTGGTTTTTCTGCATCATCAAATAAATCATGTAATTTTCTTTGATCATCATCACCAATATTTGTCTCTATATCATGTAACAGATCACTTAAATTGTCATTTAGATCCACTGAATTGTCATCATCATCAACAAAATTTGAATCGTTGATATTAATATCATCACTTTGTGAATTTATTGAAGATATGCTACGATTACTTAGTGACTCTCCATGCATTGACCAACAAGTGTATCTAGGCATAAAACCATGTTTCATCAAGTGAAACTCTATCTCTTTAATATCATCAAATCTTTTGAAATTTTTACAAATTATACATGGACAACAAATCCTTCCATTTCCTTTATTCCTACGATTAACTTCAGCAGCTTTAAGAAAAATTTGGACGCCCTCTGTAAATGCTAAGGAAGTACGTGCAGTATGGTACATCCAGTTAATTCGGTCCATCTGAAAATCAAGTAAAATAAAATACATAAATGCAATTAGATGATGTACCCCATTTTAATGGTTTGGTGGATCCTAACCCACTTTTTAAATATTTTATCTCATATGTATGTATGTTAATGAGTTAACATTTAAAAAAATTCGGCAGCATTTCCTCTTAACTCCCCAAGTATGTAGATAATCCACAAACTCGTAGGAGTAAGTAGAAAACGTAAACCAAATTTTTCTTAAATGTTAACTCATTAACATACATACATATCCTAAATGAGATAAAATATTTAAAAAGCAGTCCCAATGGGGACTATCTGAATTTTATCTCTATTAGATAAATTTCAGACGGGTATTTATATTCTAAGGATTATACTTAAATAGCAATTGGAATTTTTTAAATTTAAATATAAAATTTCAAATTAAGAAATATTTTTTTGTTAACTAAGAAATATTTTATGAATGAAAAACAAACATTAAATATTAATATATGTAGCATAATTTTATAAAATAAATAAG
This sequence comes from Mikania micrantha, assembly GCA_009363875.1. Taxonomy (NCBI): domain Eukaryota; kingdom Viridiplantae; phylum Streptophyta; class Magnoliopsida; order Asterales; family Asteraceae; genus Mikania; species Mikania micrantha. The sequence goes on from CM018687.1 coordinate 6,210,223, forward strand.
AGATAGATGATTTATACCATTTAATATAGATTCAAACGTTGATATTGTTGATCAACCCATAGATGAAAAATACACTTAAACGTCTTCAAAACCTACAAATAAAAAATAAGACGAATGTAAATGGCCCAATAACGATTGAAAATTACAAAAATTTACAGTTAAATGTTAATGGTTATTACCTCGTCTAGATCGATAAGATGTTAATGGCACAAGAATGATCGAAATGAAAAAAATGGAGAAAGATACGTTCAAGCTTAACAGAGATAATAATGGCAGAAAATAACTCGTCTAGATCGATTTAACGTGAAGATGAAAGAAAAACGGTTATATATTCAAATTTTAAAGTAACCGCCCTAAAAAACTAGTACGAAACCGCCCCAAAAGTAAAATTTTAGCTCCAAAAAATAGTGTATAAACCGCCCCAAAAAATATTCTTGAAAAACCGCCCCATTAAACATCAAAACCGCCCCAAATACCACCTTTAAAACCGCCCCAAAAAATAATTATATAAACCGCCTTATTAAATACAAAACCGCCCCATTTAAAAACCGCCCCAAATAACAAAACCGCTTCAATAGGTATGAAAACCGCCCCAAAAGGAACCGCCCCATAAAATGTATTTGAAACCGCCTCAAGTATTAAATAAACCGCCCCATATATTAGCATGAAAACTACTTAGCATTTAATGGGGCGGTTTTTATGTAAACCGCCTTAAATAAAAAAACCTAACCGCCCTAAATAAACATATTTGTACTAGTGCAAATGAATTACTTTGTTATATATGTATCTTATTTTTAACTAGCCCATTTGTTTTTGCTTTACCAAATATTGAAACCTAAGGTGTCTAATAAGCATGGTTGCAAAAGTCGTTAGGCGGTACTAGGTCGGAACAGATCCTTGGAGTGAGTAATCAGAGAGTACTCGGCCTTGGAGACCGACTTTTACAACAACGCTAATAAGTAATATTATATTACTGGTCAATTAATAAATTGATACACACATCAAATGAATCAAATTGATATAAATTTTATAATTAAAAATAATCAATAACAATATGTCTAACAATATATCAATATATTAGCATTTAGCATCTAATATACTAATATTATATTTGTGTCTATAAAGCACGGATGAGATTTTAGCATCGAATACTGGTAACGTACTGAAACGATATCGTACCGTTAACAATACTTTGTTTTCTCATATTTTGATATTGGTTCATACTGGTACCAATAAATTACCGAAAATTCCCGAATCGCTACAGGTATTGGAATGTAGATAGTTTTTGTTTTAAATTTGATTATTTTCCAATCTAATTTAGTTTAAAAAATATTTATTATAATGCGTTCTAACCAGTACCAGTACCCACTTTTCTAGATTTTCATTACTGGTATTTTCGGTACCAGTATGATACCGATCTCATCCATAATATATAGATCTAAAAATTTATAATTAACAAGAAAATAACACATGAAAAATACTAAATAATAAATTTGTTATATATTATTTTAATATATATGAAAAATAAATTCATAACAGTATAAAATAATAAGACTAATAAATAACAGATTATCATATAAAATTGTAAAATAAACACATAAATAAATGTAATATTTGAATGTTACTATTAAATACGTGAATCATTTTTGTAAATTCATACTTACAAAAAATAATCAAATAAAAATGTTAAAATCTGTAATTAATACTTAGATGGTAATTAATGAATAACTAATTTAATGTTCATGTAATAATAAATGAGTGATTAAGAGAGCTTTAAATGTTTGTAAGATGGGATAATGTAGAGTAGGGTGTAAATAACAACACCCTATGCTTATATTATTTTTTTCATTGTATACATGCATGCACCTCTAATCCTATAAAACTCTAGCTGTTTTTCTATTCTCTTTCTCTACACATGTTTATTAATTAACAAATATAATTAAATCTATGGAATCTAAAGTCATTTTAAAAAACTAAAAAAATAATAATATTATTTATAGAATATGATGAGGTTATTATGAGTGCAAAAATAATTTTATTTACAGAACTTTAATTAGTTCAATATAAAGATGTAAAGTACTTTAAATTTGTAAAAATTGAGATACCTTTAAAGGATGTAAAAATAATGTAATGAAAAAAACGTGATAAGTCATAATAATTTAGAATTATCTTGGAAAATTTTATTTTGATGTCAAAATCATAAGCTATATCGGTACATGAATGATGAATTTTAAAGCATAAGTAAGAAATGGAAAATACAAGAAACAATCATTACTTCACCATCAAAATATATCAAAATATATAACAAAATTATCCTTCATATTTCCCTTTCAAAACCATCCATTTTCAAAAAACTTTTGGTTATTAATACAATAACCTTTTTATTTTAAATCCTACCGACATTATATTTCTTGTATATGCTTATATGAGAGATATAGTCTCATCTAACACCTATTAATTCAAAAATAATTGGTATTATATACATCTCGTATATGATTTATACGTCCCATATAGGCATATACGAGACGTATATGAATCCAATCATTAGTACTGAGAAATTTTGGCAAATAATGATTGTATCCTATTCATTTCGTATAGACCTATAGTAGACGTATATAAGGTATGAAAGAGGTAAGATAAATGTGAGAATAACATGACCTAGAAAGAATCTCTCATGCCTTCATATTTCTTGTAATACTTCGCTTTTTAAAACCAAGGGCTTCTAGCATAGTGGTAACACATTGACTTCTCTTATGAGAGATCTTAGGTTGGAGTCTCAAATGAAGCAAAATATTTATATACATCTCGTATATGATTTATACGTCCCATATAGGCCTATACGAGACGTATATAAGTCCAATCATTAGTATTGAGAAATTTTGGCAAATAATGATTGTATCCTATTCATTTCGTATAGACCTATAGTAGACGTATATAAGGTATGAAAGAGGTAAGATAAATGTGAGAATAACATGACCTAGAAAGAATCTCTCATGCCTTCATATTTCTTGTAATACTTCGCTTTTTAAAACCAAAAGGCTTCTAGCATAGTGGTAATACATTGACTTCTCTTATGAGAGATCTTAGGTTGGAGTCTCACATGAAGCAAAATATTGCTTTGGGTTGAGCCAGAGGGTTTTCTAGTTGTGGGTTTTCTCCTGGGCAAGTGAGTCAGGTCAACACGCTCTGTTCTTCGAGCGGAAGCATGATCTATTTGCCAGGTGATCCTGGGTGACTGGACGTTTGTTGTTTAAAAAAAAAAACTTATGTTTTTAAAATCATAGAAAGAGTAATTTTTCTTTCAAAATATTGTATTTATTTAAGTAAAAACTATTTTTATTTTTAAAATTTAAAAAATATATATGACAATATACATTTTATAAATAGTAATGTACTCCTTGTCAAGCATGGGGCACATCCATTTAAAACATTTGATTATTTTTCTGTTTGTTAGATTTTAGTACACAATTAATATATATATTAAAAACCAACCGAAAAGAATAGTAAATTTTGTTTTTTCCATTTTGGTCACAAAAACTTTTATATAATATAAAGTTCTTTTTTTAATTTTGGTTACTAAAACTTTTAATGTTTTGTTTTCTCGATTTTTACCACTAAAACTTTTATATATTATAAGGTTTTGTTTTTTCGATTTTGCCCACTAAAACTTTTTAAAGTTTTGTTTTTTCGATTTTAACCACTAAAACTTTTATATAATATAAATTTTTGTTTTTTCGATTTTTGTCACTAAAACTTTTATATAATATAAAGTTTTGTTTTTACGATTTTTGCCACTAAAACTTTAATATAATATAAAAGCTTTGTTTTTTCGAATTTGGCCACTAAAACTTTTTAAAGTTTTGTTTTTTCGATTTTGGCCACTAAAACTTTTATATAATATAAAGTTTTGTTTTTTCGATTTTGACCACTAAAACTTAATACTAAAGTTTTGTTTTTTCGATTTTGGTCACTAAAACTTTTATATAATATAAAGTTTTGTTTTTCGATTTTGGCCACTAAAACTTTTTAAAGTTTTTTTTTTTGATTTTGGCCACTAAAACTTTTATATAATATAAAGTTTTGTTTTTTTGATTTTGGTCGCTAAAACTTTTATATAATATAAAGTTTTGTTTATTTAATTTTGGCCACTAAAACTTTTAAATTTTGTTTTTTTAATTTTGTATAATTTTATGTTTATATATATATATATATATATATATATATATATATATATAAAATTGTATAGAGTTTGTGATGAGAGATTTGATTTTGCTATGTAACTTATGATTTTGCAAATAATATATAATACCCGTTATCAGAAGTGTACTATGATAACCCACCGCAACGCGCGGGTGGGATTAAACCTAGTTGGAACAAAAATGTAAACAAGATGTGATGTTGGAGAGTGGTTGAGCGCATGCCCTTGGACCTTTTACCGTTCTTCACGTGCAAGTTTGAATCTCTCCTGCGACACCTACTTACCGCTTCTCTCTTTTTATTTTTTATTTTTTTTAAAATTTAATTTTTGGTTCTTAATATGTTCTCATGACCCTTAGGATTTCTCATCATGCGGTGGGTAGTGGAGTATTCAAAATTTATTTTACGGGGCAAAAAATAGGTCGGTTTAAATTGAGTTGGGTTAATCGAAAATTTTGAAACCACAAAATAAATGTATCAAAAATATTTATTAGAAAAACAATTGCTTGAATAGTCACCTTTAAAGCTACATGCTTACGTCACAAGTTAATAGTCATATAAAATTAATGAAAAAAACACATTTATCATTTAGTAATTAATTTACTTTCAATTTTGCTCTTTTGTAATCATGTTTTTGTCTTTTACAATCAGATTTATGCCTTTTTTTTGTAAAATTGAGCAAAATTATTTAAAAATATATGTTTGAACATATGATCGTGAGGTCCAATAAGGAGCCCATCCCCTCTTCCTAAGCCTTACATCCGCGGGTGGTAGTGGGTTTAATTCTACCTAGTTCTTTTTTATGTCTTTCTTTACCTATACTTATCTTGGGGACCGTTTGGTAACGTCTGAACTATTAATTGCTGAATGGTTAATATGTCTGAATGATTAAGAGAGTTTGAACCATTAAGTGTTGAACTGGTTAAGACTGTTAGTTTCACGTCTGAAAGAAAATAAAACATACCCATTTTTTGGTTCAAAACCCTAGCCACCCCATCCCCACCTGGTCGAGGTTCCAGTCGCCTCCGTCGTTCTCCCCTTCGCCCCCACCTCGGGCGCCGCCGCCGAGCATCTGGACCATCAAGCATATGAACCATCGAACCGGTGGTCGTTGAGCATCGGTCGAGCATCGGTTTCGAGTAGCGGTGTGGTCGAGTGGCAGGAGGTGCGGTCGGCGGTGGGAGAGGAGGAAGCCGACGGTGAGTCTGGGGAGTGGGGGAGGCGACAGGAAGCTAGGAAGACGACCACCCCTTCCTTTTTCTTTATTCAGACTTGGTTTAAGGTCTAAATCATTCAGAGGGTGATTTAGATGTTTTTTTGCTCAGACGTCCGAAACAAATGGTCTGAATCTGAATATTTCAGACCCAGACTCATTCAGATGTTACCAAACAATCCCTTAGAATGATTGTTTTTTTTTTGTTTCTATTTGATTTGTTTTATGTACACAATTGTTTCCCTGTTCAACTTTTTTTAAAAAATTGGTTAGTCACCGACACAAGTCGATGGTGTAATTGATCTTTCGAAGTCAGTTCCCTCCAAACAGAAAAAGATTAAATGACACATGCTGTCAACAATGCAAGGTTGCGTAACCTAGTTTCATATATAAATTATCAATAAATGGTCTTTAGCTAATATATTTTTTATCTAATAAATTTAAAAAAATATTCTGTTACTTTGAGAAGATATATCAGTATATCACACATATGTTTTTAGTGATAAACAACATTCAATTCTACTTATTTAATATTATTTTCTACCAAATTCCCCTTATTTAATATTGGGTTTTCTAAGAATTTAAACTCAAATTATTTTTATGATAGAAAATTACCAATACAACTATCGGACTTGTATTCAAAAACAAAATACAACAAAATTCTCATATCTTTTAGGCGCGTTGAATCGTTGATTGGGTTGTGTTTTTGGGTTACGGGTTATACAAGTTGGGATATTCGGGTACTTTGTGTTTGAAATAGTATCCAATTATCAACCCTAATTAGTTTATGGTTGTCTGGTAACAGGCAACATGTTAGATCAGGTCAAGTTATTTGGGTTTTTCATTCATTTGGTTCTTCTTGGGTTCATGAGTTTTAATCCTTTAACTTGATTAAATTGATTGATGCAAGCTATGAGTAAGTTTAAAATTGAAATTAACGATTGTAACGTTTTTTGATATCTGTATTTTTATGTAAGGATCGTGGAAGAAGAATTTATGACGCAAAACATGCAGGAGGAACAACCTTGATTTTTTTTTTTTTCTTTTTTTGTAACCGTGAAGGAAAATAAATAAAAGGTGAAACATGTGTCAAGATTTAATATATATAGATTTAGATATAGATATAGATACATATAACTTTTGTTTTTATGATTTTTATTTTTGATTTAGTTTCCCTGCCTCATTGTTTTGGTTTTGAAGGATGTAAGCTACTATGACTAGAGTTTATAATCGTTTGTTTGAGTTTGAATGGTAGCAGTACGACAGTACCTCTTTAATTTTCAGTTTCACTTTTCAGAGTAAGTCATCATTATTATTATTATTATTATTATTATTATTATTATTATTATTTTGAACTACAATGAACTAATAGTGTCTTAAGGCTTCTCACTAGTATTTTTTTAGGCAATATACATGTTCTCTCAAAGGCATCTTTGGTCTCTTACTACTCAGAAGAAAACACGCATCTTAGGCTATGCTTATTTGGGAAACCTCCTGCTCATTTATGAGAAATTTGCTATTAAAGATACTTGAATCCAAGACTTATTATAAGAGAAGTTAACAGGGTAAAGCTTAACCGAAAACTCTTTGGTTTAGAGTTGGCAAATAAGTGGTATGCATCTTTCTTTCTTTGTTAGAGGTGGGTTTTGCCACCTTTACACACCACCTATGCCCAGTGGCGGATCCAGGAATTTATTTCAATGGGTTCACTATGTTAAGACATTTCAATTAGATAAAACACGGTAAAAAAAATATCCGGGTCGGATAATATAAATACGATATTAGTTACAAATTTAGAAAAAGAAAACATACCTATAATTGACTTTGTTCCGACATCGAACCCCTTCACACCCAAATGCATCATTTTGTCCACTTTTCTTAAACAAGTAACAATACAAGCAATACACTTTATCTACTTTAGCAGTATATTTAAACCAATTCCCATGTTGTTGTGTGTTTCATTATGGATTAAATTTTCTAAATTTGTTTGTGTATAACGTTTGTGGATAAACACTCATTGTTGGTTGACATGGACCTTTAAGCAAATAAGCTCTTCTAATTTCATCCTTTTGGCTTGGGCGATAAGATGAAATTGGTTTTCTTTCGGAATGATCTCACGGAAGATCATCCAAATCAATTTTTAATCATTTGTCACTTGAAGATGATGATTCAACGTTTGTTAAGGCTTTTTTGAAAAATGACTCATAGTACCTAATCAAGTTTCACAAAATAACTAAACAAATCAACACTAATTTCACAAAATACCTAAACAAAACAACACAAAATACCTAAACAAATCAACACTAATTTCACAAATTACCCAAACAAACCAACATTAATTTCACAATATACCTAAACAAATAAATAGTTCAATACTAATTTTACAAAATTATATACCTGTTTTTTGGCCCCTGCGCACACTCGCACTCGTCGGTCGCCGCAGGGAGCCGAAGAAGAAGAGGCGCTGCTGCGCTGGACGTGGACTCGCGGTCGCCGGAGGGCAGGGAGGGGCAGAGCTCGGAGGGCAAATCGATCGGAAGGCTAGGGTACGGGCTGTGGTTTTTTTTTTTGGCGATATTGGATCATGAACTGAAGCAAATTGTGGGGCGGGGGTGGTTTTGGGGGAAATGGAAATTACAGTGGTTTTGAAAAAAAAAAAAATAACCCCAAGCCCTCTAGTTATCACCCTTTTGTATTTTTTTTAAAACTTAAAAAAAATCTGGAAAAAAAAGGTTACGGGATTCGAACATATGACCTAAGAGATGAAATCCGGATTCCTTACCACTAGACTACTTGTAAGTTATACACATTAGATTCACCTTCAAAATACTAATGGGTTCACCATATTGTTTAACCCTTTAAAAAATTTTTTTTCCTACTAACGTCTCGAATCGCGGTGGGTTCCGGTGAACCCGTACACACCTATGTAGATCCGCCCCTGCCTATGCCTATTGTACTATCACTTTTAGAGGCATCAATATTGCTTCATTTTGAATGTTTTTACACTTTTATCCGTCCACTCATCTATCTACAGTGTATCACGCCCCATCATTTTACGTAAGCGTCACATAAACAATTAATATCATCACCCCCCTCATCACTACACATTATCATCATATGTGTTATTATCACTCTTCCATCATTCCACCTCATCAACACCTTTATTCAATATTTTATTATTTGATTTTTATTTTTTTTAATTATAGAATGAATTAAAAAATACATAATATTATTAAAAATAAAATAAAATTACAAAATAAAAGTGAAAAAAATGCATAAAAATAAAATTAATCCATATTGTATTTTTCATTGTCTGCCCCTTTGTCTTCTCGGTCATCTCATGAGCGCGACCGATTATGTGATCGGTTGGAATTCACAACAATTTCATGTCATTGTTGTATTGTTTTTGCTCCTGTAAGTCGACAAATTTTTGTAATGACTCGGAGATGGTCTCCAACGTGTCTTTGTATTCGGTTGAAGACGAAGCTTGTGGTCGTTTTCCCTGATTGTTTCGACCGGGTGGATGTTGGCATATCCATCTCGACTTACATCCGACTCGTTTAAGTAAAGGAAACATTGCTTGGTGGAGTTGGATTGTAGGGGTTTTATAGGTAAAAATTTTGATTTTTTTTCTTTCAAACGGTCATATAGCCTATTTTAGTAAACACCCAAGTTCACTTGTGATGCCACTCGCGCCATTGCCCCTCACGCCTCTATCACGCCCCTACGTAGCGACGGAGGGCACCAGGGGGCGTGACCGGGCCCTATCACGCCTCGGTCATGCACCACTACACACGGTCTAAGGATGAAAAGGGTGTATCTCTTTCATTTCACTTTAATTGTGTCGATCTCCTAGTCAAATCTTGGTGTCTCAAATGAACCCAGTACAACCCATTTGTATCTCTGACGTTCATCTACAAATGAAGGTTTTATTTGAATCCAAACTTGTTTGTGTTATAAACTACGAACGTTCTAAACATTAAACGATTATGATATGTTTTATTTGAATCAAAACTGGTTTGTGTTATAAACTACAAACATTCTAAACATTAACCAATTATGATATGTTTAAAACTAGAAACTAATTATAAATAAATAAAGGGACATTTACATATTTTTTCTTCCTAAACTGTAAAATTATATATTTTTCTAAATCATGTTTTAAGAGTTTTGTACATTAAGCATTAAAAATATATAATTTGGGATAATATTTAATTTTTAGAATGGAAAAATATGTAATTCTCCCGTGAATAAAATTTAATAAAATTGATACCAAATTTGTAGACTTGTCATGTCCATATCAGTTTTTTTAATTATTGGTGTTAATTATGTGAGATTAGGTGGATCTAACAACCTATAATTATGTCATTAGTGTCCCTTTTCAGAAATAATTATCCAACTAAATCAAAATCAAGTTCTATAAATTAAATGAGATAAATTTTATATTGATTTTTAATTTATGATTTATACCAATAAAGTATAGAAATGCTAGCATATTTTTTTTATTACAACGTTTTTTAACATGAAATGTTTAAAAAATAATTTAAAAAATGAGTGTTTTATATAAGTTATTAACTTGTACGCAAATTCAATAATATTTTATATCAAAATAAAATTTCTAATTTCTAATTTTCATTAATGACTACTTGTTAACCTTTATTCAGTATGTATAATATTCATATATTAACCTAGTATAATTATATAAAAATTAAAATAAATAAATTGAAAAATATTCCTTAAAAAAAATAAGAAAAGTGAGAAATCTAGAAAGGAAGCTGATGTGCCGGATACATGTCATACGAGGAGTTTGAGATGACTCTCTCATCCTAATTGAATTTACAACCCGTGGTGGAGCTTCAAACCATTGTTAGAGAGACGGAAATTTACGTGACCTAATTTTTTTTTCAATCGATCGGTATGTTTCGGTTACTTTGGTTAAATGTTTAGGTCAATGATTCGGGTCAAGTTAGATCAAACAAAAAAAACAAGTATCTAATAACTATTATTATGCGTGAAAAAAGAGTAAATATATGAAAGAATTATTACAATTCAGCTTGACAACTTTGAGATTATTGAAGGATTTTTTACGTATATTTTTATTTGCATCAACAGTTTCTTCGTCAAACAAGTATCTGGGATGGGTGGTGGCCTGAAATAGGGGTGAGCAAAAAACCGAAAAAGCCGAACCGGAACCGAATTAACCGAAGAACCAAACCTAAAAAACCGAACCGAATGAAAAACCGGAAAAAACCGAACCGAAAAAAACCAAAACCGAATTTTTCGGTTCGGTTTCGGTTTTTCATAATATAAAAACCGAAAAAACCGAACCAAACCGATTTTTAATCTTTTTTAAAAATTTATATATATATACTTATATGTTGCTATTTTCACACTTATTTAATGGGAAAAACACACAAAAAGTCTACTGTTGGGAATGATAAATGTTTAGATTAGATGAAATATACCATTTTAAAAGGTAAAGATCGGAATTATTGCATATTTAGTTATTTACTTTTGATTTTTTTTAAATGTAAGAATATGATGATAATTATATAGTTTTATTTTAATTAGTTGATGTTCGATCAATTAATTTATTAATTGTTAATTGTTAAACATGTTTGCATTTTCAATGTTGGGCGTAAGAGAGAACAAAAAAAGCGAAAACAAAAAAAGTAAAAAAAAACCGAAAAAACCGAAAACCGAACTGAAACCGACAGAAAAACCGAAAAACCAAAAACCGAACAGTTTTTAATAAAGAAAAACCAACTATGTCGGTTTCGGGTTTAGCCAAAAACCGAACCGAACCGTGCACACCCCTAGCCTGAAACATGTGGCGGTGGACTGGTGGGGTTGTGTGGACAGAATTCGGGAAAGAAAATGCTCTGCGATCGGGAAGAAAAAAATAAAGAAATCAAGGTGAGAAGAAGTCAGGGGAAATGAGAAATTTAAATATTTAGGAGAGTAAATTACGGTTTTAGCCCATGTGATTTAAATGTTTAACTATTTCAATCCAAAACAGAATCTTCTATCAATGAAGCCCTTATGGTTTAAAAAACTAACGGTTTTGACCACTACCATAGTTAGGTTTGAGGGTCAAAACCGTTAGAATAGTCAAGTTTGGCGGCCAAAACCGTTAGTTGTTTAAACCACAGTGACTGTAATGATAGAAGATTTTATTTTGGGTTGAAATAGGTAAAACATTTAAATCACAAGGGCTAAAACGTAATTTACTCTATTTAGGAGAATAAAGGGGAACAAAAAAATTAAGGATTTTAATATGAGGGTAACTTTTGAAGTTAATTTTTTTATTTATCAATTACGAAAAAAAATATTTAGAAGAGATGGTAATATCATTTTTTTTAAATGAAGGGGGGGGGGAATCAATTTTTAAAAAAAAATTAAGATTTCGACCCGAAAATTAAAATTACTGACGAAAAAAGAGACGGCCGGGGCGGTCGCTCCCGGTCCCTTCATACCTTCGCCCATGTTTACAATGGCGTTCAAAAAAAATTATAAGAAACAATAAAGTCATGAACCTAATTTTTCAAATATTTAACAAATTTACATGATCTAAAAATATTTGTTAACTAGTTTATAATATGTTTATATGAATAAACTTTTTAAAATATTAAGTTGATTTTCCGTGTTGCCTGTGTTAAAATTTCTTATGAATCCAAAGTTAAAATTTCATGAGGGTGTTATAATTCATGAGAGTGTAAGGTTAAAATTTGTTGGTATCGGTTTGAATTAGATTGTATGATAGCCCCAGTTTTTATGAAAATTACACATAATGTTTGATCTGCATTTTGGTGTATACATATTGTAGTAGAATCTTGGCAAGTTATTTTATGTGGAATGGAATGAAATATGTTGGACACATGCATGATTATTTTAATAGATTTACAAGTCTATGGAAAAGCAACTCCTATCAAGTTTCGAAGTTACACAATCTTTATTCATCATCATTTTATAATTTTACATAGTATGTACATAAATAACTACTCTTTCACTCAGCTTCACATACATATGTATCATCATCTCTCATCACTCCACCCATCACTTCCTTTCTTTTTCTCTCACATACATGTTCACTTCGTGAACATGCTCACGTCTGGCTTGTCACACTAGTGACACGCCTGGGATGTCATGCCATGGAAAGAGGGGAGTGACATCCCGTCATCTAGGTGGCTCACTTTCCACCACACACATCCTAATTATTTCTTTGTAATATCCTAAGTTTCAAAGTTGAATGTTCATTTAAAGTTTATTTTGATGTGAATTACTTTTGTATTTACATGAAAATGACTATAGAATCTTGATTTATCAAGATTATATTAAGAAGTATTTTTCTTTAATATACACCGACCTTGTCATATGTATATTAAAGAAAATAAATTTTCGGGGTGCGAGTGACCCTATTGTAACTACATACATATATATGACACGATATTGTAACATTGGTTAGCAGTGACATTTTACCAAGTACGTATTACTTTAAGCTGGTGAAAAAGAATTAAATTGACCCATATATCGACAACTTACATGAAAGTTTGACTTAAATAAATTTTTATAAGTGAATTAACATAAATGTATTTAAATTTCATATTTATATTACAAAACTAAGAGTATGTAATTTTGAAGGTTAATTGTAAGTGAGACATCCAGTACTAGATCGTCCGGCAAATCCGTACGGTATGTGTACTTTCACTACTTACTGTGTGTAAATACAAGTATATAAACAGTATATGTGATAACAGAATTCAGAATACAAGAAACAGTTGTACGTATTTAAGTGAAAACTTAAATACTGTAAGTACAACACGCACGATACACAATAGTTGTTAATATTTAGGTGAAAACCTAAGTACAGTTAAGACAACGAATCAAGAGAAACAACGGAGTTCAAGTAAATAACAAGAACGAGTCGGTTGCGATCTGATATCCACAGATGACAGGAATCAGATGGCCGACAAATCAGTACGAAAACTATGTGAAAACAGGAAGTTTAGTTGAGTCCGTCAGTGAGGAAATACAATTTAAACACAATTGCAGTGTTATTTCAGAATAACGAACTGACGGTGTGTTTGCGTGGGTGACGATTCACACAAACATATCTGTGAGTTTGGAGTTCTGAAATAATGACTGAAAAGTAGAAAACAAGAGTCGGAAAGCAAAACTATCGTCGTGTTCATTTGGGTGACGATTCGAACGAATACGTGCGAAGGCGACGCGTTCTGACGAAACGAAAACGAAAACGACACGATCGACATGAGAGGCCCCGTTCCCCGGGATTCTCTCGGTTGGTTAAACATCAAAAGCATAGCTCTTAAACCGTAGAATAATATTATATTATAGCAGCGGAATTCGTTACATAACATTTAATCTTAACAGGAGTGCCAGTTCTTGAATAGGTAGTCCTCATGCCATGCCACGAGCCATCTTATCTCCATCATAACCTGCTCAACCTGACATGCATGCTAAAACAAGTCAGCTTTCGCTGGTGAGTTCTAAGTTAATTTTTCATAAAAATCTTTACGCATTCATATCTTTAAATAACATAACATAAGTCATAACATACATAGCATCATAACTTACTGCTAACCGAAGTCAACAGTCTCAATCATACCGTACATAAAACATTTCATATACATAACATGCATGACATCATAACATCAATCTTACGGTGCATAAATGTAGTCTGACCTGTTGACCGAAGTCATCATGCTTGCACAAGACTTCTTAAACTACCAACCCGAAGTTGATAACTTATACTTGCATAAGATTTCCTTACTGGCGACACACAGTCGTCAGGCCTGTTCTTGCACAGGACTTATGCCTATTCTTGCACAGGACTTATGCATGTTCTTGCACAGGACTTCTGCCTGTTCTTGCACAGGACTTCTGCCTGTTCTTGCACAGGACTTCTCAAACCATCAATCGAAATTGACAGCTCATACCGGTACAAGACTTCTTAACATACATCATTTATACATAACATGGTTTAAATCATTTAAACCATCATATCATACACGGTCCTTCGCACCGCAGTGCTCAGGTCTTGCCCAACCGCAGCCGGGACTTTCATATCACATTTCCTTCTCGACCTCGGTCGATGTCTTTTAAAAAAAAATCATTTCCTTCTCAACCACAGTTGAGACTTAAAACATTATTTACTTTAAAACATTCCTTGCCTGAAAACATTCCTTATCTGATCACAATCAGGTTGAAATCACTTTCATACAATAACTTTATAATAGGCATAAAACGTTCTTTACTGTAACATATTCTTTTATCCGACCGTAGTCAGTTAAAACAATCATTTTCATAAAATAACTTTTATAACATGTATATCAGCCCAAAATGATAAAACATTTAAAATAGAGCTACAAAGAACTCACAATCATTTCAAAGATATCTATCATGCATGCACATCAGCCCTAAAACGTTAAAACAGTAAAAGAGGGCTCGTAGAACTCACCTGCTCTATGCTTCTATCGTGCAATTTTGGCTCCTCAATTCTTATCTTACGTAACCGCCAATTTCCTAATAACATCAGTACCCTAATGGGATTACTTAACGTATCTTTATATTTTCAGGTATTGACTCGAGTCTTTAATTGGACAGCATGACGGCTTATGCTTTTCGGTTTTCTTAAAAATATTTGGGCAGTATTTCAGCTTATAAAACTTTATTTTAGAGTTTTAAATTGAACAGAACCTCGTCTTATAAATATATATTTTTATAAAATATTTGGGCAGCATCTCTGCATACTTCGTATTTTACAAAAATATTGAAAATAGCCTCCACGCATAATATTAGTGTGGTTTTAAAACAAACAATATCTCGACCATACTAATTAAATAATTATTTTAAAATAAGAGTATAATAGGTTGTTACCTCAAAGTAGCTCGTACCAATGCTCGCTTAACAATCTTTGAACGAAATTTTAGTAACTACCGTACCCGCTCAAGGGTTTAGGAGATTATTTTGACAGAGTTTTGTTACTTAAGAGAAATGAATATTTGATCGTCGAACTACATCTATTTATAGATGTAAATTTCCTTCGTCAGTAAGAAAGAATATATATATATGTATGTATATATATATATATATATATATATATATATATATATATATGGTCAAGTTCAACGTATTTACATTTTGACATATGTTTAATTGATTATTTTATTATTATTTTATTATTTTATTATTATTA
This sequence comes from Mikania micrantha, assembly GCA_009363875.1. Taxonomy (NCBI): domain Eukaryota; kingdom Viridiplantae; phylum Streptophyta; class Magnoliopsida; order Asterales; family Asteraceae; genus Mikania; species Mikania micrantha. The sequence continues at coordinate 6,225,849 of CM018687.1, forward strand.
TTATTATTATTATATTATTATAATTAATTTAGCTTAAATCTTGTTTTTCTCTTATAACTTTTTGCATCTGATGTTTTAAAAACTTTCGAATATGCCGTTGAAATCTACTAATTATTCTCTACATTTCTACCCAAGTTTCGTTGAAAACGGAGCAGGTTCAAAAATAATATATTTTAATATTCACGAGCTTATATCTTGTTCATACTTTATCGTATAACGGTCTGGTTTATATTAAAGTGATCGTAATTACTTCAGGATTGTTCATAAAAATTTCGAACCCAAACGGTCACAGAAATTTTTACACGTTATTAATAGGCTTTATAACGTGTCCATACATTATCAGATATTTTTATCGTTTATATCATTTTGATCGTAATTACTTTACGAACATTTATATAAAATTTGAACATAAACGGTTACCGAAATTTCGCACGCTTATTATTGGGTTGCTAAATTTTCGGCTGTTACAAATCTACCCTCCTTACAAGAGGTTTCGCCCTCGAAACCTGTTACGGTTCAAACAATATGGGTAGAATCGTTTCATCTCGTCTTCAGTCTCCCATGTAGCCTCAGATCCTTTTCGGTGTTTCCATTGACCCTTAATTTGTCTAATCGTCTTGTTACGCAATTGTTTTTCTTTCGTGTCAATAATTGCCACAAGTTCTTCTATGTAGTCTATCATTTCATCATCTTCAACATCGTTTAATGGCACATGTCCTACATCATCTGCTAGACATTTTCTTAAGTGTGAAATGTGAAATGTCGGGTGAATTTTACTCAACTTATCTGGAGGATTTAATCGATAACCTATTCTATCGATTCGTACCATTATTCGAAAAGATCCAATAAACTCAAGCTCCGTTTCCTCTTTTACTGAATCTAATAATTCCTCTTCATAGTGAAATCTTTAAACAATACATGATCGCCTTCCTCGACTCTATTGGTCTTCGCCTTTTATCAACATAGGACTTTTGTCGATCCTGTGCAGCTTTCATCCGTACTTTAACTAGTTGAAACTTGTTCAGCTAATCTTACTATTAGCATGATAGCTGTTGTTGTATGAGAATTCCACTAATGGTGAATGATCATTCTAGATACTACCAAAATCAATAAAAGAAGCTCCAAACATATCTTCTAAATTTGTACAGTTATTTCCGGACTGTTCATCTGTTTAAGGATGATACACAGTGCGGCTATTTAATCTTGTGTCCATCGATTCATGAAATTGTCTTCAAAATCTTGAAACAAATCGCGTATCACGATTTTACACTACAAAACTGGAACTCTATGTCATGTAACTTTTCCTTTCACAATTAATTCAGACAATTTCTCTAACGTATAAGTCTCACGCATAGACAAGAAATAAGCACTCTTCATTAATCGGTCTGCAATTTCTCAAATAGTATCGCGACCTTTTGCCTTGAGAGACGTCTTAATAATTAAACCTATGGTGATGTGTTCCCACTTCTCTTCTGGGACTTCTGAAAGTTGCACATGACAATAGGTTTCTGATGTTCCGCTTTCACATGCGCTTATGTCAATCATTTGTTTACGTACTACATTACATTTAACTTTATACCTGGCCACCAGTAAACTTTCGGAGACCTTGATACGTTTTCGTTGCACCAGGATGGATTGAGTAACGTAACCTATGTTCTTTATCTAATATCCTTGACCTGTTGCCCCTATTTCGCGGAACCTACACTCTATCAAATCAGATCTTAACACTGATTCATGTTCTTCCAAACTCTTAATTATCTTGAAGCATATGTTATTAACTTTCCCCTTTTTACTGTACTCTTGTGCTTCTCGTATCATTTACATGTTGACGAGAGAATATAGTTCATATCTTCTTCCATTTAGTCTTTATAAACAGTTATCTCTCTTGGCATTAAACCATTTATAGAGCACTCGTTGGAAGTTGATCATTAATAAATTTTCTTAACATAACTTACATACATATCTTAACACATAAGGTTGTCAGTGCATAAAGCCAACCAATTTTTTTTTTCATTACATAAAACAAACCAAAACCAAGTCTTGGTGTTGTTACAAGATTTCATTAGTCGCCTTATAATGAGGATTTCCTGTTTCTCTCAATAAGAAGGCTTCATTGTTTACCTCATCATTTGCCTCATTAGGAGGACTTCATCAGTTGATCCACTTTATGCATGACAATCTTATCATAAAACTTTCCTTTGATAACATACGTATGCACACTATCACATAACAATACCATGAATTTCCTTATACATGGGACAGTGACAATTATCCTTTATCGTTAAGCTTGTACTAATACATAGTTCCTTAAGTAGTTTCTTGCAACAGATGCAAGACTCCCTTACCACCTGTAACCGTAATAAACCCACATTTACAATCTATACTTTAAGCTCTATACATATTCTATGCATGTTCAACATCTATTATCCTGTACCGACAATATAGTTTATTAAACGATAACAATGTTGCAACACTTATGTATCCTCTTCTAGCATAAATAGCTTCCAGTTAAAGTTATTAAAATCATCTCTAACATCTTTAGCATACCAGTTCTTGGTCTGATCTATCTTCATGTCACCACTTGTCAAAAGCATGTCGTATCATTTCAATCTTTCATAACCTTCGAACTTTCTTGATGGTTTAACATTTCTTTTCATTTGCATTTGACATAAGACTGACTCTAGACTTTTCATTCACTTATACCTAGTGCTAGGCATGCACTCATTTATTTTCGCTTATCAATTCCTAATCACACCTTTATCACATATGTTCGTATAATCGACTTTACTATCTCACTTTCACGTTTAGTAAACATAGGTACAATTCTTAATTCCTAATGTCAACATGTATTCCTCAACCTAGTGAGACCTTGTCAGGATTTAGGATACTCACAAAGCATTATCATTCATGACATAGAGAATAATCTCATCAAATCTCTAGTTCAAAATTTAACTTACATTACCTCAATCGGATGTATTCATCCTTACTTTATAATATTATTCATTCACAGGTGATGAATAATTTATCCATAAATGAAGTTCCTTGTTCGTTTGTAAGCCGTTTCCCTCATTCGTAAGTCAGTTTCATCATTCGTCAGTCAATTGAATCACCTACACATAAACTCAATCACCCGTACTAATTCTTTTCATCCATAATTGATTTCTTTCATGCATATTGATATACGTACATTCATATCATCATCATATTATCATTTCCTGAATGGTTACACAATGTGTTGCATCCACCATTGTTTTCCTCATCACTTCCCATGCCTGCTTTACTTCTCGGACCGTCATCGTCTTCAAATTAAACTACATTTCTACCATTGATCGAACTCTGTTTCCAAGTTCTAATGGTTTCCTTCCTGATCAACCTTTGGATTAGCACATTTACAATTCCTTAGGGTATGTCATTCATCATTGGCTTCCCAATAACTTCAACGATGAAGGCAACATTACCACAATGCAATTTAGGATATATAAGGTATTCGTATGATAGACAATAATACAAACTCGGTTGTATAGTAAATCATTAATAACAGTGTCCGGAATGTAATTAATCATTTACTTTTCCAACCGTGTTTCTATTATTCTCATTCATACTTTATACCCATTAATCCATGAATCTTTGTCAAACCAATAAAGTAAGACCTTAACCAGTATCCATCTAACCAAGTGAGCATTCCCAATTGTTTCTATAACTCTTTCAACCTTTCTAATCACATTTTGTTCTTTACCTTCATTGACATCGAATAGTTATAATTCGTTCAGTCATTGAATCCTTCCTTTTATGTCCAAGTCATATGACAGATGAAACCCGAGCATTAGTCATATAGATAAATCCGTAACCACAGTAGCTAATTGCGGTCACTATTTATCTGTACTCGTGTGTCTAGGGTTTCTTCTACCACATGCTTAGTTCATTTCCTACTAGACATTATTATTACCCCTAGTCTAAACAATCCAACATATTTATGCATCTTAACACATATAGGCACATAAACATGCATCTTCACTTTAACTACTTCATATTAACTTTAAGGCACATAAACCTTAAATCTATTTCAAGTATATCATAACATATATTCCTGACTTTAGCAAGACGCTCGTGGCATTGAACTACCCTTGACTGGCTTCCTTAACCTTGGTCCCATTCTCAGTTTAAGTTCAGGCATCAGGTTACGCCCGAATCTCTCAAACTATGGCTCTGATACCAACTTGAGAGGCCCCGTTCCCCGGGATTCTCTCGGTTGGTTAAACATCAAAAGCATAGCTCTTAAACCGTAGAATAATATTATATTATAGCAGCGGAATTCGTTACATAACATTTAATCTTAACAGGAGTGCCAGTTCTTGAATAGGTAGTCCTCATGCCATGCCACGAGCCATCTTATCTCCATCATAACCTGCTCAACCTGACATGCATGCTAAAACAAGTCAGCTTTCGCTGGTGAGTTCTAAGTTAATTTTTCATAAAAATCTTTACGCATTCATATCTTTAAATAACATAACATAAGTCATAACATACATAGCATCATAACTTACTGCTAACCGAAGTCAACAGTCTCAATCATACCGTACATAAAACATTTCATATACATAACATGCATGACATCATAACATCAATCTTACGGTGCATAAATGTAGTCTGACCTGTTGACCGAAGTCATCATGCTTGCACAAGACTTCTTAAACTACCAACCCGAAGTTGATAACTTATACTTGCATAAGATTTCCTTACTGGCGACACACAGTCGTCAGGCCTGTTCTTGCACAGGACTTATGCCTATTCTTGCACAGGACTTATGCATGTTCTTGCACAGGACTTCTGCCTGTTCTTGCACAGGACTTCTGCCTGTTCTTGCACAGGACTTCTCAAACCATCAATCGAAATTGACAGCTCATACCGGTACAAGACTTCTTAACATACATCATTTATACATAACATGGTTTAAATCATTTAAACCATCATATCATACACGGTCCTTCGCACCGCAGTGCTCAGGTCTTGCCCAACCGCAGCCGGGACTTTCATATCACATTTCCTTCTCGACCTCGGTCGATGTCTTTTTAAAAAAAAATCATTTCCTTCTCAACCACAGTTGAGACTTAAAACATTATTTACTTTAAAACATTCCTTGCCTGAAAACATTCCTTATCTGATCACAATCAGGTTGAAATCACTTTCATACAATAACTTTATAATAGGCATAAAACGTTCTTTACTGTAACATATTCTTTTATCCGACCGTAGTCAGTTAAAACAATCATTTTCATAAAATAACTTTTATAACATGTATATCAGCCCAAAATGATAAAACATTTAAAATAGAGCTACAAAGAACTCACAATCATTTCAAAGATATCTATCATGCATGCACATCAGCCCTAAAACGTTAAAACAGTAAAAGAGGGCTCGTAGAACTCACCTGCTCTATGCTTCTATCGTGCAATTTTGGCTCCTCAATTCTTATCTTACGTAACCGCCAATTTCCTAATAACATCAGTACCCTAATGGGATTACTTAACGTATCTTTATATTTTCAGGTATTGACTCGAGTCTTTAATTGGACAGCATGACGGCTTATGCTTTTCGGTTTTCTTAAAAATATTTGGGCAGTATTTCAGCTTATAAAACTTTATTTTAGAGTTTTAAATTGAACAGAACCTCGTCTTATAAATATATATTTTTATAAAATATTTGGGCAGCATCTCTGCATACTTCGTATTTTACAAAAATATTGAAAATAGCCTCCACGCATAATATTAGTGTGGTTTTAAAACAAACAATATCTCGACCATACTAATTAAATAATTATTTTAAAATAAGAGTATAATAGGTTGTTACCTCAAAGTAGCTCGTACCAATGCTCGCTTAACAATCTTTGAACGAAATTTTAGTAACTACCGTACCCGCTCAAGGGTTTAGGAGATTATTTTGACAGAGTTTTGTTACTTAAGAGAAATGAATATTTGATCGTCGAACTACATCTATTTATAGATGTAAATTTCCTTCGTCAGTAAGAAAGAATATATATATATGTATATATATATGGTCAAGTTCAACGTATTTACATTTTGACATATGTTTAATTGATTATTTTATTATTATTTTATTATTTTATTATTATTATTATTATTATTATATTATTATAATTAATTTAGCTTAAATCTTGTTTTTCTCTTATAACTTTTTGCATCTGATGTTTTAAAAACTTTCGAATATGCCGTTGAAATCTACTAATTATTCTCTACATTTCTACCCAAGTTTCGTTGAAAACGGAGCAGGTTCAAAAATAATATATTTTAATATTCACGAGCTTATATCTTGTTCATACTTTATCGTATAACGGTCTGGTTTATATTAAAGTGATCGTAATTACTTCAGGATTGTTCATAAAAATTTCGAACCCAAACGGTCACAGAAATTTTTACACGTTATTAATAGGCTTTATAACGTGTCCATACATTATCAGATATTTTTATCGTTTATATCATTTTGATCGTAATTACTTTACGAACATTTATATAAAATTTGAACATAAACGGTTACCGAAATTTCGCACGCTTATTATTGGGTTGCTAAATTTTCGGCTGTTACACGACAATAATTTAAGAAAATAAAACATTTTAATGTTTTACAATTTTGAAACTCATCAAAAATAAATAAAGAAACTATCTTTATTTAAAACACGTAAAACACGCGCAACATTACGGAAAAGTAGCGAATACGCTAACCGAGCAACGAAAACGAACCTGAACTCACTCGAGGTATAAATACCCTTAATGAGTTCATCTTCCCCATTTTTCACACCCATACTCTCTCTCTAAAAGCTATTTCCGGCTCCCTCTCTCACTAGAAACCTTAACCTTCTCTCTACCATATCTCCCTCATCTCTCAACCAAATCACTCCATTCTTGAGCCAAATCAAAGCTCTCATCGTCCTCTACACGAAAGTACAAAGGATCGGAACCATAAACCACTGGAAACGAGGTAAATCTGAGGTCAAAGTGTGCGATTTTAGGGTTTTCAACCCTTTTGTGTGAGCCATGGACACAACCGGTTTAGAACCCCTCTTTTCGAATCTTTGGTCTTGGAAACCTGTTCTCTCTTACCTCATCACTAGAACTCTCATGAAGCTGGGTTTAGAACTTGGAAACAACTCATAGGCACGACCACCTACAGGTCGGCCGAATGAAACACACGATCGAATGGGCCCAAGGCCGAAAGGGCCATTCGGCCGATTGAGGATTTCTCGAATGACTCCCATTCGCTGGCCATTCGTCGGCTAATACCCCATTCGCCCAAGACACCTTCGATCGGCCACCTCTTGTGTAACATCCGGCCCCTTAACACCCCGATATTGTCCGCTTTGCCGAAGCTCACGGTTTTGTCAGGGTCGGCAGGATTCCGCCCCTGCAGGCTATGTCGCCCAAAAGACCTCGATAGGTGTAAGGCGATTGTTACTTATGAACCAAGATCTCTCCAGTTCACTGATCGATGTGGGATCACATGGATCCTCCCCCACTTAGGAGACCAGCGTCCTCGCTGGCACAATCGATCGAGTGTAACCGGAGTGGCTCTGATACCACTTGTAACATCCGGCCCCTTAACACCCCGATATTGTCCGCTTTGCCGAAGCTCACGGTTTTGTCTGGGTCGGCAGGATTCCGCCCCTGCAGGTTATGTCGCCCAAAAGGCCTCGATAGGTGTAAGGCGATTGTTACTTATGAACCAAGATCTCTCCAGTTCACCGACCGATGTGGGATCACATGGACCAAGATCTGTCCAGTTCACTGACCGATGTGGGATCACATGGATCAGATCCATGTGATCCCACATCGGTCAGTGAACTGGACAGATCTTGGTTCATAAGTAACAATCGCCTTACACCTATCGAGGCCTTTTGGGCGACATAGCCTGCAGGGGCGGAATCCTGCCGACCCAGACAAAACCGTGAGCTTCGGCAAAGCGGACAATATCGGGGTGTTAAGGGGCCGGATGTTACAAGTGGTTACACTCGATCGATTGTGCCAGCGAGGACGCTGGTCTCATAAGTGGGGTAGGATCCATGTGATCCCACATCGATCAGTGAACTGGAGAGATCTTGGTTCATAAGTAACAATCGCCTTACACCTATCGAGGCCTTTTGGGCGACATAGCCTGCAGGGGCGGAATCCTGCCAACCCAGAAAAAACCGTGAGCTTCGGCAAAGCGGACAATATCGGGGTGTTAAGGGGGCCGGATGTTACATCTTGGTTCGGCCATGTCCATTCGGCAACAACCACAGTAGACCACCAGAAGTCATTCGGCCACCACTTTGCTTCGGCCCCTACACCTTCGGTCATACTCCATTCGGCCAAGGGGCCACTCGCTAAGCAGCTACCATTCGACCACCAGCTCTCATTCGGTCTAGGCATGATCCCTTCGGCCGACCACCGTAGACAAACCACCTACCATTCGGTCCATTCATCTCATTCATGGGCTTTAGATACACGATCTGAATAACATCATCTGGCCCATGCATACATACCCAGCCCACAAAATATTCAACAAATTCGATGGTTCGGCCCAACAGTGGCCCACACAACCCCTATGACCCACATCCCAATTGATCTAGCCTGTGCAATTAGCCAGCCCATGAGGCTATTTCAGGCCCAATAGCTTCTGTCCATAGGCCCATGAGCTATTTCGGCCTAAGAGACTTAGTGGTTCAGCCTAGTGTCATTGATTGGCCCATTATGGCTATTTCGGTCCGAGACTAGTTCCACATTCGGCCCACTTGGTTGTTTTGTAAACAAACACATGAAAATTTAAGTTTACTACAAGACTTATGTCATGATTCCTTAATGATCAATTAATACCTAGAATTCTTTTAAGGGTGTTAAAATGTTAAGTTGACATTAGTCGAGTACATCAACACACTAAAAAGAATGACAACTCTTTCGAGTAAACTATAGTTGAGGTTTAAAACAAATTAAACTTTTAAGTATTATACTTAGAAACTCTTATGGGTTTGAATTCCTCACAACTTATTATGACAATGAATCAAGCAAGACACACGACATAAAGTCATATAATCATAATGAACTATAACAATATAACCGGGGCCGAATGAAGACCACAACATAGACTTCCGATTTATGGCTAACACATACACACACATGAAACTCTACAACTTATACTTACAAGTTACAAACTACGTGAAATCAATACAGGATTGTGAAAACAAACTCAAGTACAAACAAGAGCGCGTGCATTCTCGTTTAAGCTAAGTCAACCCCAATTACAACAAGGTGAGTTCATATGCCCCTTTTCTTTAATCTTAACTGATTTTAAACTCTCGGGGCTGAGAAAACATGATTAACTTTTAATTATTTAAAAGTTTAATGTTTAACATATTGCTTATACTTTGATTTAGATAATATTTAATTGTTTATTATCGCTTATCATTGTATGCATGCTTGTATGATCACGATATGACAATGATTATCAGATGAACAAGATAATATATCTTACCAATTAATCAACACAATAGAAAGATATAGTTATAAGATTTTATCTTATAACACTCAATTATTCTTTCATAAACAGACATTGGAACAATTACAGTCAAACACATGAATGTTGTAAAGATATTATATATCTTCGTAATAACATTCGACACAAGAGTTAAGTAAGTGTATTAGGATAAAACCTTTTAACACTTAGCTTTACAACTCAATACATATTACAAGAGAACATGGATCAAAGAATGATAATCATGATAATGTAACTTCATGATAACATCATTCACTCAAATAATTAACATAATGTAATAAGACAAGTTCTTATTTAACTTTGTTAATATCATGGAGAACATATGACAATGAGAACAATAATACAGATGAACACAATTACAATTAGTTACTATTGACCTGTTGTATTATATCACTTCAATCATGTGCCAATAATACAAGTTGATCATGTAAGCCCCTTTTAATTCGCTGACCAGTTAGTTTGACGTGACTAAACCGACGATAGCATAGTGGTACCATAGGTTTGACAAACCTTTAGCTTGTAGGGCTAGTATGTTGATCGTATTGATACATTGGCCGGTAACGTATGACCGGTGACAGGGCGACTTCAAGTCAGGTTCTGGAAAGAGACACATGGTGATATTAATCTGCAGTGATAAGTAATTAATCCAGCGGAAATTCTATTGACTAGTAGGTTGAGAAAGTGATCTTCTCTCATGTTACACTACTAGTAATAGATTTCGTTGAGGACACTAGACATACAAGGTGGTAGAGGTAAATCGGATACATTGAAATCTGATTACGTGAGGATTTCAATGGATTCCTTTTAGGCTCTATGCACTATAGTTCAAGAACAAATTGCAAGTGGTTAACTAACACTATTAATATTTAAAAGTGTAACAACGGTTAACCCCACACATATAGAATAATATAAGGAACGGATTTGATAAATCTAATATCCTTAACATATAATGGTTATCTAAACTCCGGTTCGATAACTACAATTACCTCATTATATTATTCTATACAAGTTATCACAGATGATTCAAGAACGATATAGACAAGTGGATTTGGGAATGGAAATCAGTAGTTGTATTGCAAGTTGTGTGGAGTTCTAGTAGTGATGTGGTGGGATGTTGTCTAGGGCTTAGTTCCCTTACATATGCCCTATATATAAGCATCACTACTAGGATGAAATATTACTTGTAAATATAACTATTGAGAAGCCATTTGGGTGAACAAGTGAACAAACGACATACAAGTAACAAAATACATATTATGACTGTGTGTATGAACAATTCAAGGTTTTCAATATCCAAACTTATGAACTCACCAACCTAGTGTTGACTTTGTTTTAAATGCATGTTTTCTCAGGTGACGAACATGTTTAGTCACCAGATTTCAAGATCATAGCTAGAGGACTTTTAGAAGACCTAGCTGCATTTTGTGTGATCATTACTTTTGGAATGACAAAAACATTGAATCAAATTTTGTAGATCTTGTACAGTTACAAGATATAAACACACTGATTTTTTTGGGTGGAGTTACTTAGTTAAATTATGAACATTGTAATTTAACTTTGTAATTCTATATCATTGTCATGTTTACATTTCTCAATTATACATCATGTGCTATGCAAACAATCTGATCAATTCGATTATCACTCAAGATATCGCGCCCAGGTAACCTTCCGCCCGACGGGAAAACACGATCCTTTCCCGCCGGCTCGGGGTGTGACAGTAAGTTTGAGTTTACGTTTGTTCTAGGGTTGGTATAACGGGTCTAAATCATGACATGATAAAAAGCAAAACATGAATATGGTTGACACAAATACGACACAAAAAATTACCGTGTTAATTTTTCCAAATACAAACATGACCTGTTTAAAACATGTCAAACAAAATGACCTGTTAAAAACCGTTAATACTAAAAATATATATTAATTGTAAGTTATAAATATGTATTAATAAGTTTTAAGAGGTATTTAAGTATTTATTTATTTAAAACATGTCTTAACAAGCATTAACATGTATTAAAATGTTAACAAGTTTTACATGTTTAGATATGAAAATAAACAAGTCTTAACATATTGACATGTTTTAGACATAAAACATATTAAGGATAGACACAAAACATATTAAAGTCGTGTCGTGTTAAAATGTATGTGTATGAAATTGTCAGCCCTAGTTTGTTTGTTTAGTTAGATGAATAAATATAATAATAGGTCTTATTTGTTCATTTGAGTTTTTGAATGCTCAATAATGAGTTTATTTATATTTGTTTATTTAACTCCATTTATTAAATGTGTTATTTTTATAATTTTAATGTTTAGTGTATTACTTTAACATTTATGCTAGAAACTTAGTCTTAATTTTATATTTATTTAAGATGATTATGTTAAATACATAGTATTAACTAAACTGTCCATGCTAGTTTAGTTTTGTAAACCTTCGTGAGCAAGTTTAATTCTTTAATACACAAGCACGAACAACGTTGATTCAAATTATTTATAGGCGTCTTTAGTTGATAGCAAAAAATAGAAACAAGAAAATAAATAATGCATGTATGCACTATAATGGAAATTTTATCATATCATATTTAAAGTGCACAAATAACTTGCTACGCGCAAAATTTTACTGGGTATATTTGTTTGTATACACGTATCGGCTTGTACTTCGAGTACTCCTTATGGCTATTGGCTATGCACTAAAAATAGTAGAATTATATTTAAATAAAAACACTAAATAGAAACGTCTAATTAATTACTCATACTTTAGGTATAGGGTAGGAATGCCCACCCCCACCATACCACGTAATGTCAAAGGGATAGCTTTAGTTGATACACCAACTTGAATATTATTATAATTATATTATAATAAATTAGATTATAAATCTTCTCCGCATATATTTTAATTATTATTAATATTAAATACAAATTAATGAGCATGCATAATGCATTGATTTCATATTTTTCATGCATTTCAAAATCATCGGATCGGTTACCAAATGTACAAAAGCATTACTTCCTATATTATTTCATGCAATATACAAATCTATAACACTATACATTTATTAAATAATTCCAATCACGTAAAATGAGATGTAACATGAAGGTGACGGTTTTGAGTCAGGCCGCAACCAAATCGAGTCAGGCTGAGCTCAAGCTTCAGAATTTTCAAAGCAAAAATGACTAGTGAAAATTTTGAGTCACGAGCTAGCTTATTTTTTCTTGGGAAAATCCCCAAAATAACCAAAACTTTCTCATATATATCCATTTAACTTTCTAATGCCAGAAATGTCCATATCGTGTACGAGCGCCGGCGCCCGTTTGTACATAAGCGGACACCTACACAAAACACCATTTAAATGTTGACACATGTCTTATATAGGCGCGACAAAAAAACGTGTACAGGCATCTGCCTGTACACGTTTTTTTGTCGCGCCTATATAAGACACCTGTCAACTTTTAAATGGTGGCTATATAGGCGCCTGCCTACATATATATGGGCGCCGGTGCCCATATATGATTGGACACTGAATATTAACATATACATACTAGAGAAAGTTTTGGTCAAATTGGTTATTTTGAGTATTTTCCCTTTTTTCTTAATTGTGTTCATTCGTATAACTCTGACAAAATCAATTCAAATCTTTGTTTTTTTAATATTATTATTACGCATGTATAATATTTTTTTTTCTTTAATGTGTGAAAATTTGTCACTGTTTAAGATTATAAAACAATTTAAATTTAAGTTACTTTGTACCAAAAAGATATAAATCATAATAATAATAATAGTTAGTAAAACAAAACAAAAACTTGAATTGATTTTGATTTTGAGAGGTTATATGACACAATAAAAGTGGGTTAAAAACATATTATTCCTATATATGTACATATATGTATGTATGATGTTGTATATATTAAATATATAAAAATAGAGAATGATACATAAGAAAATCTTAACTTTAAAAAAACATAGAAAATTACTCTTAACAAATCATATAATTTATAAATTATTTATAAATTTAATTTTTTTTCTAAATATATTTATGTAATTTGACAAGGTGTTACATATAATGTTAGATATATTGAACAACATAAAACAATGATTTTTTGGTAAATGTATAATACTAGATTTATATCCTTAAAAATATTTTTTTGTAAATTATACGATTAATCGAGATAAATTTCACGAATTTTTACGGAAGTATAAGTTTTTTTAGGAACCTAATCCCATATTTATATATGTGTGCATATATAATACATAAATACATATAAATAATATAATAGAGCCAAGCTCGAGTAAATATACAGTAAATATTCGCCCATCAAGTCCAAGTGGCCTGATACTACCCGACCCTACATGTAGTCGGTTTGCTCTTATTGGTAATCATGAAATTTTATAATTAATTAATTAATTAATATACCAATGATTTTAATCGTAAAATAATTAACAAAAATCACCATTTAATCACCATTTTAATTTTGTATAACAAAGTAATTAAATAAATTTGGTACAGAAATTAAAAAATATATATAATAATAAAAATTCAACTAATCAAACGACCATGAATCCTGGTTACCTACGAGTGGATCACCAATTCCATTACTTCTTGATGAAACGACGCCGTTCTGAGAATTTGCATTCACCCCCTCAATATTCACCGTCTTTTCATCTTGACCCCTCCATCTTTTCAACGACGTCAAAGAAGAGCCCGGAAAGACATTCTGAAGCTCCAACCGATGATTCTCACGTCCGGTTACATTCCCTTGAAACGGAAACATCTGATTTTGAAAATTTGATAAATTCAGAGCTTGTTTTACAAACCCGTGAGTTTCAGAAGGAATTTGATCACTCCGGCGAGAAAAAGCCTGCGACGATGAAGAACCGGCGAACGGAGTAATTCCTCCGGTGAATTCCTGAACCATTTGCCGAAAATTAGTTGTGTCGGTGGTCAGAACGGTGGTGGGTGCTCGCCGGGAAGCTCGAGTGCGTTTTTTAGGGGTTTTGGTCGTCACACCAAATTTCTTGGGCCCGGAATCGGGATTTGCAGGATCATCCACCGGATTCGGGTTCAGATACGGGTCGAGATTGTAAATCGGATCGGAATTTGGGTTTCTAGACCAAATAGAATCGAAATTAAAAACTGAATTGGGATTAGGGTTTTGGTTAAGGGGCTGTGAAAACGACGACGACTCAAAGAAATTTGACGGATTTACATCGCCGCCGGCACCGGCAACTCCACCACCGCCGTCGCCGCGGCTTGATGCCTGTAAGATGCCATTGTCGCCGGAATCCATGGTGTGGAAGTGATTAGATTGTATGGGATGAAGAGATGTTGGGGTTTGAGAAATGGTTGGTGTGTAGAAAGCAATTACTCCTTTCATGATGTTTGTTGGATTTATGGGATCTAACAGGAACCCAAATTCAAAAGTTGTAAATCATGACTTTTCTACACACATTTAAAATTCAATAAAAATTAATTGAAGGATGTATACCATTAAGAACCACTTTTATGTTAGGAACTTGAGAACTGTATAATACACTTGTACATTATGTTTTAAGTTTTGTACATAAAATGGTTATTTAAAAGGGTAAAATAGTAACTTCCTCTAATTTAAAAAAAATTACTTTTATACCCTTAAAAACACATGGTTCAAAATTAGTTCTTTTGGTTGTTTCATATTTAGTGATTCTCAATAGAATAAGTCTCAATTAATTGATTATATACACACACATAAATTTAATTTAATAACTTATTTGAGTTAAGAAAATTCGAGAAAAAATGGTGTAAATTTAATATTTTGTTTTGTTTTATTGTATAAAATATATGTCATTATAATAAATTAGAAAAAATTATAAGTACTTGTTATACACATGTTATATAATGATGTGTAACAAAAAAAAGAAAAAAACAGATTTGTAACATATGTTATGTAAAGTCATATTATATTTATAATTTTTTTATTTTCTTATAATAGCATAACTAAATATATTAAAAATTTGAATATTATACTGAATTTTCACGAGTTTTTTTGGGCTCAAGTAGTTTTCAGTTTATTATTCTCTTTATATATACAAGTTTTTTTAGAATACAATTAATGTATATATAATTACAAATTTAAATTACCATGAAACCACATATATCTTTTTAATTAAAAACTTAATTGCATTTATATTAACAAAATTAAATTATATATATTAACATTTCCATTACTAGTTCTTATTGACGATCCCGTCTACTATGCGGGTATAAAATGAAAAGCTTAAACCGAAAACGTTTTAAGTTATAGAGAAAAAATAAGCTAAAATAGTCATTCAAAAATTTATATTTTAGAAAATAAATTAAAATAAAATTAGTGTTTTTAGTTTTAAAGAAGCAGTATGTATTTAATTTGTTTTTTTGGTCGATATATATGTAATAAATCAAGCTTATAAGAAAATATATGAAATTGCTCGTAAAGCTTAAATAAAGTAAACTAGCTAAAATTTGTAAAGAGTTGTGTTGAGTCGGGTCGAGTTGTTAAGGTCTTATCAAGATTGACCTTAAAAGTGAATTATTAAATAATTGAAATTAATAGATTTTATATGAGCTCGAAGCTAATCACAAACTTCCATTTAGTAATAGTCTCTAGTATTAGCTTTACGCTCCTTGTTTAACTAAGTTAACAAGTACAAATACAAGCCTATTATTTATGTTAATAAAGTAAGTTTGTTATTTATAAAAAAATATGATAAATATAACTAATATATATCCTGTTATATATATACATACATTATAATTATAAACATATAGAAGTTAATACAGATGCATAAAATAAAATAATAATATTCAATAAGGATTAACCAATTCGAAACTTGTTCTCTTCTTTGAAAATCTTGAAAATTTATTAAGAGGTTAAGCTTGATTTTTATTATTATATATTTTAAAAATATGCTATCTTGAGCCTGACCTTTTATAAATAAGCAAGATGATCATGAATTTAATCTCATACAAATATGTAATTAATTTGATGTAATTTAAAAGATGAGTAAGCTTAGCCGTTCAAAAAAAAAACAAACGAGATGATTCTGAGCTTACACAAACTTATTTTTATACATGTAGGCAAACAAAAGCAATTAAGAATCTTTTAAATTATTGTAATTCATAATTAAATAGTTCCGTTTTGAATTGTTATGCATTTAGTTTATGGTTATAAATTTCAAATTAATGATTAATTTAGATTAAACTGAAAAAAAATTATATAATTTTAGTTTATAGATGTTTGTAAGTATACAATATTGAATTTAGTTTAAGCTTCAAATAAA
This sequence comes from Mikania micrantha, assembly GCA_009363875.1. NCBI lineage: Eukaryota > Viridiplantae > Streptophyta > Magnoliopsida > Asterales > Asteraceae > Mikania > Mikania micrantha. Next base: position 6,242,677 of record CM018687.1, read on the forward strand.
TAATATAAATCCTACTACTAATAAATGATTCCAAATAAATGTCACATGGCATTCTCACATCCACTATTGTATTTGATTTAAATGATAATTAAATAAAAACATTCTTCTATTTATAAGATTATATTTAAGGAATGTTTAATTAAAATCTTTTTCTAATTAATTTAGTATTGTGTTAAATCCTATTAATACTATTTTTTTATAGAACAAAACCATTTATTTTGTTTTATTTTAAATTGAAACAAAGTTTGTTATTTTTCAAATATTAATTCTATTAACAATTTATTACAAAAATTATTAATTGAGAACAATTTTTAAAATTTTTGAAATTCATAATACATGCATAAACACAATAAAAAAAATAATTTCAAATAAAACACAAATGTGAGGTAAATAAATGTTAAAGATTTAAATCATAATTATACTTTTATTTTATATTGTTTTATGTAATAAAATTCTTTTAATTATGTACTTAAATTTAATAAAATATCATAAAGTTGCATAATTTTTTTATTTTTAAACTCGTGTAATACACGGGTTTATAACCTAGTATGCAAATATTTAAATCCAGCCCTAAAAAAAACCTAGGATTCCTTCCTACTCATTAGTTGATCTAGAAATGGGACTAATATCAATTTTTTAATCGATTTCATAGGGTCAGTGTGCATCTTACTTTTGGGGGTTCAAATTGACAAAATCATCAAATAATGTTACCGATATAAACAAGATATTTGGGCTAAACCGGAATAAAAAATTTATATTGGTGTTTGATGCGAAAATTATTTACTAAAATGGTTGATTTGACAAAATCATAAAAACTTAGTTAAAAAATAAACGAATAAATAAAAAAATTCATTTTTCTAAAAACTCATGGAACCATACACATCTCTAATCAAAAAAAGATTATTAATAAAATAATGTATTTTTTATTAAATTAAAAAATGCACCTTTTATTCAAAATCTGAGTATATAAGAATTGAAGTACAAGTTTTTTTTTAAATATTAACTATTGGGTAAGTTAGGAAATAGAGAACGGGTTGTGTACGATCAAAGATTGTTCAACACATGAAAACTGCCCCATAGTCAGCGTCTATCGTATCATGCGGCACTCATGGCATATATTACGCCACTAACAGTTAATACATCCCAAAATCTCTGTCATACACCGGGTAATACGCTGGACAAAACATCGGGGTGAGATTTTGACCAACATGGACTATTTTGGTTATATATGCTCGAGGGAGTGAGTAAGGGGACTTAATTATTTCTTATGAACTAACATGTAATGTTTTTGTTATGTTTGTAGGTATGAAATAGTTGTGTAAATGTTGGAGGTGATCGGGATCGAACATGAAGCTTCGGGTGAGAATTTAGAGATTAAAACCAAACTTTTTGTAAAAATTTTGTAAAAGCTCTCTTATCTTAAAACCACTCCCATCCATGATTTGGATCACCGGTCGTTCGACAAAACTAAAAAAAAAAATTACTTAAAAACCCACAACCAGGTTGTCCCACCAACCAAATGGTTGGTTATTATAATATTATTAAACAAGATTTTCTATGCAACATTTATTTTTGTGATTGGTTAATTTTATTAGGCAGTTGGTTGTGAATGAGAGTGGAAAAATTAAGTTTGGTTGGTTGTATATATGAAAAAGAGAGAAATTAATATTTTATGGAATAGTTTTGGTTAGTTGATTGCACATGCCACATGGGACTATGGGGGTGGTCTAAGTATGTGGATATAATTAAAGTTGTTTTAACGTTTGTGTGATGTAAAATATGGTTGTGATTAAACAAAACACAAAAGTTTTTCAAGGACCTAAACATAAAATCTTAAATAGGTTTTTAAAATGTCTGGAAGAGACCTAAAGTAATGTGGTTGTTACATATATATCATATTGGTGCGTGCACTCACGTGTGTATAATATTTCAGTATATATATAGAAAGGATAAAAATATAACCTATCAAAAATGAAATAATACATTAACTATCATCCAATTGTTGATTTAAAATGTAAGTGTATAGATCATGCCATGTGTCATTTTTTTTAATAAGAAAATGCATTTAAGATATTTTGTAACCAATTAAAAAGCTAGTTTTAATATGATGGTAGCAAGTGTCACCATCTAATATATTTTAATAAATCTATTTTTTTATTTTAAGTTTACCCCCTCTTTTTTTTAAACATTCGTAACTTTTTTATATTATATTATTTTTTTAAAAAATTGCACCATTATAGTCGTCTCATTTTTCTCTTTAATTCCGTTATAGTTTCGAGTAGTTTTTTTAAATGTCATGTATTTACATCATTGTAACGAACTTATATATGGCTAATTAATTTAAAAAATTTTCTATCAATGTTAAATTACAGTGATGTAATTTATGCTAATTTACATCATTGTAACGAACTTAAGTAAATCAAATATCTCGCTTAACATTGATGTTGCTTTATTTCTAACATCAGTAAATTAAAGTAACGTAATACAAAATGAAATAATATACAATGTATTACGGTGATTTAACACATTATTTACATTAATGTAATTTTCTCTCTAATTTCGTTATAATCTTGATTAGTTTTTTTTTAATTTTTTTCTCATATGTCCTTTATTTACATCGATGTAACGAGCATAAAAATAACACATTATTGTGAATTTTTTTCCTACCAATGATAAATTATAATGATGTAATATAACACATTATAATAACACATTATTTTGATTTTTTTTCCTAACCATGATAATTACAGTAACGTAAAATACAGTGATGTAATTTAATATTGTTAGAAAAATTTCAAATTAATTTGATATATTTAAGCTTGTTGCAATGATGTAAATACGATAGATATAAAAATAAACTAGTCAAGACTATAACGGAATTAAATAGAAAAATGAGACGAGTATAATGGTGTAATATTTATAAAAAAATAATATATTGTAAAAAAATTATGAATGTTTAAAAAAGGAGGAGAAAAACTTTATATAAAAAATTAGATTTATTAAAAATATATTAGATGGTGACACTTGTTACCACCATATTAAATCTAACTTTTTAAATGGTTACAAAATGTCCAAAATACCCTCTCATTTTAAAAAAAAATGAAAAATGAGAAGTGACACAATTCTATTCACTTACTTTTTAAATTAACAATTAGATGATGGTTAGTGAGTTATCTCATTTTGATGGGTTATGAAAACTTCAATCCCCTGTATGTATGTATGTATGTATGTATGTATGTATGTATGTATGTATGTATATGTGTGCGTGTGTCTATATATATATATATTAATATATATGGTGTGGTTTATTTGTTAACTCATGTTTATTACGTTAACCGAATAACAACATATTATTATTTTAAAACTCACATTAAAGTAAATCTAAATGTGTAGGTTTATAAAAAAAGAAGAAAAAAACCTACACATTTAGATCTACTTTAATGTGGGCTCAAAGTAATAAGATGTAGTTATTTGGTTAACGCAATAAAAATGGTTAATTTTTGATCATCCTCCTATATAAAAAGTATTTTTTTGTCTAAGAAGGCTAAGAAAGATTTTTAAAAACTCGAAAACCGACCCAAATAGACTACGATTGAATCCATTTTTACATCATTGGAACCGAGCCTTGTAATTCCCTAAAACCTACATCTTAAATCATAAAAAATAAACCCTAATAATAAAACTAAAATTATAAAAATAAACCCTAAACCTAAAGATAAAACATAAAAGCTAAAAAAACATGGCCAAAAATCCAAACTTTAAACTAGTTGTTAAAGCTAAACCAAAAAGCAAATATTGTAGGGTTCGATAAGACGATTTCAATGTCATCGAATAAGTTCAATCGAAGTTCGTTAGGGTCGGTTTTAGAGATTTAAAAATTTCTTTTTAGCCTTTCTAAGCAAAATAGACTTTTTATTTGATCTTTCTCTTATATATATATATATTTGAAATTCAAGTCAAGAATAAAAATAGTTCAAGAGATTTGAAATTCAAGTTAATAATAAAAATAGTTAAAAGAGATTTGAGATCTATAAATAATGGACAAATGATTTGTGATTTAGGAGGGATGAGCACAATCATTTCCTATCTTCAAATTTTACTATAATCCAATCAGTCATCTTATTTTACTCTAAACTACCTTCATCATTTGCAATACAATCCAAAACTACCCATGACCTCAAGTGCATGAAATTCTAATTAAGTGACTTTCAATGTTTTGAACCGGACCGGAAACCGGTTGGTGAATTGGTCCAATTTGGGGGTTCTGGGCCGTTTTGGGCGAACATGCCGATTGAACCGATGAACCGGCGGTCGGACCGGGAAACCGGTGGTTGAACAGGTTTTTTGTTCTATTTTTTTTATTTTATATATATAAATTTTTATAAAATGTTTATAAAATCATCCATTCTAAAATCCAATCCGACTGGTCGGACCTCTGACCGGTTCAATGTCCGGTCCCATTTTGAAAACATTAGTGACTTCAGATCATTGATGTTAGAAATTGCAGAGGAAAAAAAGTTTTTAATATGACTTTTGTCACACTCCCCGTCTTTGGTGGCAACATGAAACGCGACCAATCGTAAGGGCCTAATCTCAAATAATTCATAAACAATATATCCAAGTGAAAATACAACTCTAAGATATAAACCAAAATAATTGTCTCAAATGAACAACCGAAATAAAAACATATTAAAAGAAAATGATAAAGATTTGAACTTTTGTTTTGATTAAAAGAAAGTTTGTTTTAACTGAAAGAAAGTGCGGTGCATATTTTATGTATGTATACATTATATATAATTTACACATGTAAACATAATCTTACTCATGTATACTTAAACCGGATCTTAAAATTAAATTTTCTACAAGCGTGTTTATTACTGGGGTTAAGTAAAACTAAATAAAACTCTTAACCTAAAAAGCGTAAAAAAGATCTTGAGTCATTAAATTATTAATAAATGACTATGATTAAATCAAGTTGTTAGAAATTATTTTAGTAATGACTACTTTTGTTGACTTTTTATCAAGTTCCTCCGCATTTTATAAACGTTCATAACTTTTTCATACGAAATTATTTTTTTAAAAAAATACCATAAAAATGAGCATTTTTTTATATTCCAAATTACTATAATGTTGCTACAGAAAAAAATTTATTTTTTAGTTCATTGTGTTATTTGTACATGTCATTATGTCTTTTATGTATATCATTATGTCTTTTGTGCATGTCATTGTCTCTTTTGTGTTTCTGCTCAATGTTGTGTTTTCGTGAACAATATAAGACGCAATGATGTTGTAAAATACATAATGTTAAACAAGGATGACACAATAACGAGTATATAAATATAATGACGAGTATAAATAACATAATTATTTTTTAAAAAATACACAATTACCTTTAAAAAGACATAATGATGAGTATAAACAATTTTGTACATGTCATTGAGTCTTCTGTATATGCGTTGTGTCTTTTGTATATGTTATTATGTATTTTGTATTGGTCATTGTGTCTTTTATACAGATCATTGTGTATTTCTGCTCACTGTTGTGTTTTCCTAAACAATTTAAGACAGTATGATGTTGCATAATACATAATGTTAAGAAAGGATAACATAATTACAAATATGAATAACACAATGATCATTAAAAACAGACATAATTACCTGTAAAAAAGACACAATGATGATTATAACAATTTTGTACAGGTTATTGTATCTTTTGTATATGTCATTGTGTCTTTTGTACAGTTCATTATGTCTTTTGTGTTGATGCTCAATATTGTGTTTTTCTGAACAATTTAAGAAACAATAATGTTGCAGAATACATAATGTTAAACAAGAATGATATACTGACGATTATGAATAACACAATGATCTTTAAAGAAAATACAATTACCTGTAAAAAAAGACACAATTACCTTTAAAAAGATACAAAAAGATAATTATACACAAACGTTTAATAAAGACACAATAACGATAACTAGACACAATGAGCTGAAAATTTTTTATTTTTTATAGCAAAATTATATTCATTTTAAAAATAAAAAAATACTCGTTTTTATGATATATTTTTTTAAAAAAATAATATCGTATGTAAAAGTTATGAACGTTTAAAAAATATGAGGGAAAGTGGTTATCACTATATTATCCTCTAACAACTTTTTTCTTTAAAATTTTAAATTTGAATCTTAAATTTGATTTCATTATCTAATGGTTAATAATTTTTCCTAGCCTTTTTAAAATAAGGAGATTATTTAGTTGAACCTAATCCTTTATTACTAACCACTTAAAAAAACTATAACAATATTATTTGGGTGTGGCTAAAGTACCCCTCTTTTAACTTGTCATACCCCCTCCCTTAAAATATTAAATATAAATTTTTTAAAATCAACCCTTCAACTATATAACACAACCAAAATACACCAAATATTATTTTTACTTTAAATTCTACTAAATGTATCTCCTCTAACTTGTCATACCCTATACAAAATATAAAAATAAATTCATTCAAAATCAGATTTAATTGTATGAACCCTAGTTCCTCTTTGTTCAAATTTGATTGAACTGAGACCCGATTGTTGTTACAAATATAGGGTTTTCATTCCTCGAACAAAAACGAGTGTAATTGTATATGAAACACCTACCTTAGCTAACTAATTCATGTTCGTTGCTTGATGAACCGAAGTCGAACCGCCGGGTTCTTACATGCCTTTTTCTTGATTTGTTTGAGATTGTGAATAGCTTTTGTTTACGCAGAGAGTTTCGCAGAGGTTAAAGGATTGTTTGGGTTCAATTAATTTTGAGTTTTATGCTCGTTTTAATAGACTTTGAGTTTTAGTTCGACTATGGTTATTTAGGCTTAGATTTCATATTTATTTGATTTTTAAACGATGAATTGATGATGATAATGATTCCGTGATGTTTGAATTTTGTAAAAACAGTCCCTCACGTTTTTGTTTAAAAGTTTATGGATCTTTTTAGTTAATTAAAAACATAAGGTTTACTTGTATATATTTAAAAAACTTAAGAAGGGGGTACGACTAGTAAAAAAAATACAAAGGAGTGTATATTTAGCATAACCCTATTATTTTCAAATTAATGATAACACAATTCCGTATTTTATGATGCGTTGTTAAATGATAAAGGGTATATGGAAAGAGAAAAATGTATAAAGTTATCATAATACCTTGTAGATTTAAAAAATAATGAAAATTAGAGAACCCATAATGAGTTTACGGGTTAACACTTTAAAATTGATGTAACATCTACAATTTTTTAAACAATTAATAAACACACAAAATTTCGGTAACTGTTTAAAAATTAAACTATAAAGTTGAGGGAGCCAACTGTAAATCCTAAATAAATCCAAAGTTCATGCGACAATAACTTTTGTCGGTTGTGTAGGCTGAACAACAATGCGTTGTTATTTCAAGAGCAAATTACCGAGATGGTCATCGTGGTTTGCTAGTCATTAACTTTTAGTCCTTAGGTTTCATAAATTACTCATATGGTCCGAAACTTTGCACATTTGTAAAACATATAGTGCTTAAGTCACCAAATTATTGATCAAATTACCCTTACATAAGAAATATATGTGTTACAAATGTACAAAGATTGGGACCATATGGCTAATTTATGAAACCTAGGGACTAAGAGTGAAATATTAACAAACCACAAGGACTATATCGACAATTTACTCTTATTTCAATTGAGTAAGATATTACTACAAAGGACCACTCGTTTAAGTTTCCTCAATCATTTCCATTCTTTTTTGTTATTGAAAACAGTTGATTGACTAATACGTTTCTGACATGAAGCTCGTACATTAGCCATATTACCTATATCTCATTAATATTGTGTTTCCAATTGCTCATACATGAGGAATTGATTCGAGAGAGACTCGAACACAAGACGTCTCATATGTGTGTACAAATTATGGGTTATGGAAGAGATTGAATCATGAAGGTACATCACGGGGCCATTATGGGTGTTCGTGGAGTGATTTCATACTCGATTCGATAGATTTTAAGGTTTGATTATTGAATTTCTCCAACAGTGTGTGGATAAAGATTGTATACAAGTTTAGTGTGTGTTGTGGAGATGTTGAGGATGCAATGCAGGTGAAGAACTAATATGGAGCGGAGAGTGAGTGTGTTTATTTTTGTGTGCATGTCACAATATAAATGGTAGGCATACAAACACGTTGTGTGTATGAATGGGCATGTGGGATGCAAAAGAATTAAAATGTACACAGTGGCGGATTCAGAAGCTTTTTTTTTACAGAGAGGAAATAATGCGCCGATAAAAATGAGTTTGGGTGAAAAGCGTGTCGGATTAGCTGAAACCACAAAACAAACCTATCCAAAGTATTTAAAAAACAATTGTTTAAATATTCAATTTCAAAGTTACTTCACAAGTCAGTATTTGTATAAAAATATAAAATATATGTAACAAACAAAGTTTTCATCAAATAATCAATTTACTTCAAATTGTTTCCTTTTGTAATTAGTTTTGTGCACCTTGTAATCAGGTTTCGTGTCCCTTATAATCGTATTTGTATCCATTTGTAATTAGATTCGTGCCCCGTTTTGTTTCAAATTAAGCTAAATTATTTAAAAATAGTATGTTTTAACATTTCAAAGTTACATAACAAGTCAGTATTTGTATAAAAATATAAAATACATGTAACAAATAAAGTTTTCATCAAATAATCAATTTACTTCAAATTGTTTCCTTTTGTAATTAGTTTTGTGCACCTTGTAATCAGGTTTCGTGTCCCTTATAATCATATTTGTATCCATTTGTAATTAGATTTGTGCCCCGTTTTGTTTCAAATTAAGCTAAATTATTTAAAAATAGTATGTTTTAACATTTGATCGTGTTGAGGTATGTGTGTGTTTTAGGGGAAAAAACCCGATTAAGGTATTTTGCACATGACTGAGGAGTGGGGATTAATGAATTTATCGTACAATTTTTTAAATCTAACCTATATATTTTGTTTTTCTTTATACTTTGTCCCACATAAGTAACCTTCAAGAATTGAAGTGAGAAGGAATGATTATAAAAAAAAACCACTCAAAACAAATGAATCATTTCTTAGCATTTTTGGTCTATTTGACCTTTTATGTTATAAGTTAAAGTCATTTGTAATTAACTACTAAATTAAAAAAAAATGCTTTTATTAAGGTTATGGCTCATAGTTAAACCGTGCAAACATTTAAAATTACCCAATTTAAGTGTTGTGTTTTCCGTTACATCGCGTGAGTACCATACTAGTATATATTTATAGGGCGCGCGCTTGGAATCTTTAATAACCAATTGTTGTTATACTAACCCAAATAACTTCGTCAAAATCAATCCAAGTTTTTGATTTGTTTAATAATATCATTGTAATACATGTAGAACAATTTCTTCCTTTACGTGCATGTTTACATTTTTATCGTGTAGGAGTTAACGTTGATGTAAGTTTTTGGGTTATAATACTGGAAATTTTTAAACCAAAAAACTTAAAATGATGTTAACTTTTAAACCCTAATCATGGGTTTAAACCTAGATAATCAATAATTTAATTTGAATTAGCTTCGATTTATTTAAAGAGAAATTCATTTGCCCGTTAAATTAAAATATCGACAATAAATGAAAGAGAAGAATCAAGAATTTGATCCGGTGGTAGAAACGGGTCAAACATAAACTTATGATGAAAGAGTCATCACATGTGCAATCAAAATATCTAATAATATATTTTTAACCAATAAAGTCAAAAATAAAATCTACAAACTTTCTTTTGTATATTTAAACAAAATGTACATATATCATTTAAATTTTTATTCATATCATGGGATGTAATTATTAGAATTTGGGAGGAGACTAGCTAGTGAGACGAACCATTTATCTTTAAAAAAATAAAAAAAATAAAGTTTTAACTAAAAGAATAAAACAAATAATCTTATTTCAATGAAATTTATCACTTATTATATCACATATTAGATCATATCACATATCAGATCATAAACTATGTAGAGTTCAAATGAACTACAGGGGTCTTCAACGACCCCTGTAAAACCGTACTAACAAATTAACTTAGTATATAAAACATTGTTACAAATACAACATACTTGGTTTTATATATGTTGATTAACTTTAAAAATAGGCCTAAAAAACACATAAATTCAAAGTTATAGCTGCTTTTATTATTTGTTCTTTACAATAGTTCGGTTACGGATAACAAATGAGTAAATGACAACTAGCATCTATGACTAGGATCTACAAACTAAGATTAAAACCAAAATCAAAAACTTTTTATAAACACGTCTTTGTTAGGTTCTAGCCCTTTTTATATTCGTTTCGATGGGATCGAACCTTTGACATCAAGAAGACGAAACACTTCAGCATTGATGATTTTGTTATTTGAAGTCAACCATAACTCGAGTGGACTAATTTTACAATGGAAAATTTTTATTTAGATCGAAGAATAATAAGGTGTAAGAATTATTTTATAAGGGTAAACAATATAGTAGCGTGAGTGGCATCTTTGCATCATGTTCATAGGAACAACACCCTCCTATTGTCATTGGTTAGTTGTTCGTAAGGTTAGTTAATCATGTTAAATATTATTGGGCTTATAGCCTAGTGGTACTCCTTGACCACCAGCAATGGGAGGTCTTGGGTTCGAGTCTCGTCTAGAGCAAAAAATGTTCTGGGTAATCCAGGAGGTTTTCTCAGTGTGAGTTTCCTCCTAGATGATGTGATGGTTCCTCGATTCGGCACTCGCCAACGCCCGGCTTTAAATGTTTCCGGGGGTTGGTAGCGGTCTGTGGTCGCAGCGCGTGGTTTTTTGGTCCAAGGACTTGTTTAGCTGTTAAAAAAAAAAGTTAATCATGTTAAATTAACACTCACATGCTCATTTTGATATACTCTTGGTATGAGTGAAGCTTCAAGTGAGTGATAGTTTTGAAGTGATGCCTATATGATAAAACTGTTCCTTAATACCTCATGCTCTATGACATATATGGTTAATAAAAACAAAATTTTAGAAAAATAAATAAGTTTAGGCTTGCATAGGGCTGATGGAACGGGCTTGGGTCAACCATAGCATGGGCCCATAGGATTTATACTCTATCATATTTTTTTACTAAATCATAAACATATTTCGTTATAGAAAAGAAATAATTTGGCTATTTAACCAAAATGCTACATCACATGAGGTATGTAAACGAACCGAACGTTCAACGAACATTTCGTGAATTGTTCAGAGGAAAGTTCGTTTATGCTCGTTTGTTTAGTAATGAACTAACACGAACAAGAAATTACATTCGTTTAGTTAAATTAACGAACATAAACAGATGTCGTGTTTGTTCATTTGCGTTCGTGAACGTTCGTTTATGTTTGGTTATGTTTATTTATTATATTTATTCATTTAAATGTGTTGTATATTCTTAAAATTTTTAATTTTAGTTTAATACCATAATATTTAAGCTCTTTTTTGTTTAATACTATAATAATTATCTTTATATTTATATAAATGATCATCTCTATTTGCTTGAGATTAAGAATGCTGATTTTAATTGTTTAAATAATCTGCGTTCGTGAATAAGTTAAATTCCTTAATGAACGAATATGAACATAAATTTTCGTTTGTTTAGCGTTCATGAACCGTTCTTCACGAAGCTAAAAGTTAAACAAACAAATACGAAAAAGGGTTTGTTCGTATTCGTTCAATTCATATACAACACTACATCACAATCAAGTTTTTTTAGCTAGTCACATTTTCATTTTATAAAAGAAGTAATTTTGATTTTAAGAGAGTGAGCTTACCCGTTACCACCAAAAGAGAGAAACCTAGCCTTCCATCCGTCAATCCTTTTTTTCTAAACTTATAAGCTTTTTGGAAAACTAATTTTAGTAATAACTAGGTAACTATTTTTTTAATCTTATTTTTTTATTTAATTTTAAGAAATTTCATCATCACACTTGTATTATTACTTTTATACCAAAATTTTAGCAAGTTCATAAAAACCATTTAAAACACTTATAATAATGAATTCATTTTTGAAGAATCCTATGTCAGACCGGGATCGGACCCATCACCGTTTTGGTTGACTGGTTGTAACCTGTTTGTTCCTGGACCGTGCAGGCTGGCGGTAACCCAATTGGCGATTGGTTATATATTTATTATTGACTTTATAATATTCAACAAAATACTTATAAATATATTTATTTTATCATATTATTTCCTTTTTATTATCAATGACATAAAAAATAAGAGATAGAGCTTAGGGTCTTTTGATTAAAATTTTTTTTCTAAGCTGACTTGGAAGCTTGAGGGGGCTGTGCTCTTAGACCCTGCTAAGGGCTTCTGCCCCTTGGAGCCTACTCTCTCCTAGGGTGCTATCCCCAGACCTTTGTCAAGGGCTCTCATTGAAACCCCCACTGAATCGTAAAACATTAAACAATTGTATACCTCACACACAACTTGTTTATTGAATTTTATGATTTTCATTGATTAACAAAGTCAAGTGCCAAAAACTATCAAACTTTTAAACAAAATGAGGCATTTGGGAGAAAAATATGTAAAATTTTACACATCGAAAATCTTCAACAAGTATATGTGCTTTTAAGTATATTATTTTGATATAAGAAGCGATTTTCATTTTATTTTTGAAGGAGTTTAGCTCACCACCATTACTCGAGTTCAATCTTTTATGTGACAGGCTTTCAAGTGTTTCAACTGCTTGACACCTGATTTAAACTCGAGACCACCTCGAAGGAAATGTAAAGGAAAACCGCTACCATGTGTCCATGTCATGTCAAAAATTTAACACAAGATCTATCAAATGAAAAGCCGAAGGGGTGTCAGTTAACATTGAACGATTTTAATTATTTGAATATAATCAAGGAACAGTTTTTTGAACGCACCTATAAGCAGGGGCTGAGCTTAATAGGGGCCGGGGGGGACCGGCCCCCCTCTTTTTTCGTCCGTTGTGTTAATTTTTTGGTCGAAATGCTATTTTTATTTAAAAATCGCGGTTTAGCCTCCCTCGCTTCAAAAAATTAACATGTATTCTGGGTTTCAAAAATTTCAGCCCCCTCTCACTTTGCCCAAGCTCCGCCACTGCCTATAAGTATGCTTGGGTTATTTGTTAGCAGTGGCGGAGCTTGATCGATTTGAGAGGGGGGACGAAAATTTTGGCAACCCAGAATACATGTTAATTTTTTTAATCGAGAGGGGCGAAACCTTTATTTTTAACTAAAAATCGCATTTCGGCCGAAAAATTAACATTACGGACGTCTCAACAAAGATGCGCCCTTGTTTGTTAGGGATAGTGTTTAGGATTCAAAATTTGAGTCTTGACATTTATTGGGCCATAAGCCATAAGCTTTAATTTTCTGTTTTGGATCGAATGATGATATTAACGAATTTTATAATCAAAGATAGAGGATGGAAAAAAAGGGCTTTGAGACAAACCCAATCCGACCTGATTCTCAAGATGGTTTTCAACTATGATCATAACCATCAGTTTGAAACCGGATTCTAACCGTATAGTTTGAATCGGGTTTCTTTTGAAATGAACCAATTTAGATCTGGTCAAGCCTAATCCTCAAATATACTACTAACTGATTTTTAACCTGAATGGGTTTTCGAATAATTTTTTTTTTGTTTAATTGATCAAGAGAACCATCCTAACCAGAAACCAAATTGCAAATATAATATATTTACATAACTGCATATTCTAAAAATAATGCAAGTCGTGTTAGGGCGACAATATTTGGCGCTTTAAATGCTACTCATTCAATCCTTACGAGTCATACAGATCTAAGTCACCTACAATATCCAATCAATCACTTCAATGTTCTTTAACAGCCACATATACAAGTCGTATACTATTATACGAATCATATAGTATAAGTTATAATAATAATAATACAAGTACAGGCTGAGGCTGATATTTTATTATACGAAGGATCTATATGACTCGTATAAATTTATACGAGTCGTATAGGCTGAGTATTATATGCATGCAAATTATTTGATAAGACATAAGATTCATTGATTTATTGGTTTATACGTCAATTATTTGACACAATGTAGATTATTTCCAAACTTCCTCTATAAGGCAACTTACATTATTCATTTTTTCCCATTTACTTTCTATTGATTTTCTTTCTTTATTTCAAAATTTTTAAGTTTTACTAAAAACTTCAAAGTTGTAAAATTGAAACAATGAGTATTTTTCAATCGATGATGCATTTGTTAATGAGATCTGTATGTATGAAACCGAGCCGGGATAACATGTCCTCACTTGTTTATTTAAACTTATAAAAGTCTAACCATATTGTTTTTTAGGTGTTTGATAAATTGGTGTATAGGGCGGTTGCTAGAGGACGTGGAAGGAGTTGTGTCATGGTCACACGACAAAGCAAAAGAACAAAACCGGAACAATTATCATGATTTGACTTGAATGTGATCATGGTTGCCTTTATATATGAGAGCTTAAATTTAAATGTGTTAATACTTAAAACAAGTTTTACATACAAGTAAATAATTCAGCAATACAAATCTAACTTAAAATCACATGCCAACAATTATTCTTTATAAAAATCCAAATAAGGTTTCAAATGCAAGTCTCTATATTCATTACAACCTTTATAATAATTGATGAGTTATACACATTTAAAAGAGTACACGCATGTGTTGTCATCTTGAGTTCAATTATGACATATGATGCTATATCAATTACACAAGCGACATTTATGGTTAACCTAAGCCATTAACCGAACCATTCGATTGATGGATTTAAAGGAAATTTTTCTTTGATCTCTTGGCATTCGAAGATTGGCTGACTATTGATAATAACTCATCGTGATTGTATTTTTGCACCTATATTGATTTTCAACTTAATTACCAAATTTCCATTGTCATTAAATTAGAATATTACATTTTCACTTTTTTTTTTTAAAAAAAAAACTATCTTTCAGTATACTTAATTAAATATCACTAGTATTTTCTTGCTTATACGAGTTCATGGTTCATTCGGAGATACTAATTATGTTCATTTCATTTGGTGTCGCTAATGTTTGTCAATCATATATAAATTTTTAAGTCGTTACCTATTCTGTTTAGGCACACTTGACCGTTAATTTTAATTACAACTATTGAATCATATTTAACTCAATAACATGTTTAATTTATCACACTTAAAGTTTAAATGTTTTAGATTTTCAAGGTATAGTTTCGGTTAATAAGCTTGTCAAGTTCTAACTTTAATATAATTAGGTTATATTTTGTTACTTTATTTTTGAAAGGCTTTCTGGGTTTTACATGTGTCATAACTTGTTAATGTTTAGTGTATTCATTATTATAATGCAACCAAGTATAGGTTTGATCAAAACCTTGGTTTATAAATGGATTTCACAATGTTGAACATAACCACCAAACCGTGATACAACTAAGTAGTCATGCATTTGCAATGAGACTAACCGACTCTGAAACCTATCTTGTGGAGCAGTTAACTAACCAAAATATGTAGCCATATGACATAATAACAATATTGAATTAATAATACCCCAAAAACGTATCTAATATAAGATTCGTTTAGAATGTGCGCTACAATATATGTCATGGAAACAAAATCAAAGAAATTAAATGCTGGTTCTTTCAATGCCATACAATCAAGAAACTTTATATACCAAACTTGATAAGATGCATCCATTGATTTCATGGATTGTATTTTCTATATCCTTCAGACATCATACAAAATATAGCCGCCATTATCGCATATCTTGTTAATAGACATGACCTATAAAACGGACTAGAATAAGCTACTTTTTGTTCAGATCATTGGTCTAATTTCAGTAAACAAGACATTCTGTGTTGCTCATGCTTTTATAAAGAAAGAATACGAGAATAATTGTTTTGGGTACTTCAGAATTTATAGAATACATTGCAATAATTTATGAATCCACATGTTTAGTAACAAAAAAAATTACTCTTCTAAAAACATGTAAGTAGTTATTCCTAGATGTTACCTTGTTGCTTTGTAAGTGGCACATACATGAAAATATTGCTATACATTACAAGAAAATCTTCTCTGAAAAAGAATAGTAGAAGTTTGAGCATATATGATTGGATGTCATGGACTTTCCAACTGTGACAGTTGTGTTCGAGAATTACGTCATCATCAATGAAAGCACATATAGTCGTGCTTGAAATCCACGTTGATTTAGCAATTGTAATTATTACAGGTTGATAGTATGTGAGAACTGTGCGCAAAATGGTGAACATAGGCGAAAACTGTGCGCAAAACGGAGTTCCGGATTCTCCGGAATCGCAAAACGAAGAAAATTACAAAAATATCAAAATCCGTGATGTCAGGCGGTACGCCTAGCCCCAAGCGCCCATGCTAGGTGGTACGAGCGGGCTCACAAAAATATCTGATCATCAGTGGTTTCGCGCGCTACGCCTCGGGCCAAACGCCCACGAGGGGCGACGCGCCTGGCTTGAGTCGGTTTAGTGGATCAGAACAACGTATCAGATTTCATGCATTCGAAAATTTCTTACATTTTCTCGAACTTGAACACCACCACAGGCGAAAATCAGTAACTTTCTTCATCAAAAATCAAGTTTGAAGCCATCAGATTGTATATTTGAAGCCAGAGAACGTATCTACAAGTTCTGATCGTTATTTTGAAGCTGAAAATCCGTCTGATTAGGTAACGGTTCGTTTTAACCTACTAGTTTGATAATGGTTGATTAGATTTTGTTTTTGAACGTAATGGTATAGTTAGGGTTGTTGATTATTGCCTAGATGATGGCTAGGAATGATTAGAAATCAAAAACTCGATGTGTTAACGGGTAAATCCTTGTTTTGATCCGTTGTAATGCCCAGTTTTCATGAAATTATAACCATGATTATAATGGTTTAAACCTTTTGATTGTGACAATGTATGTGATTATCTTGATTAATCTTTTAAATGCAAGGTTAAATCCAAGTGTTTCAAACTAATCACAATCATTAACATACTCATTGGAATGATTATCTGATGTTTATGATAACAGTCAGATTAGTATGTTAAACATGGTTATGAAACCTATTCCAATGTCACATTATGATATTTCATGATATTTGGGTAATTAATAACAAGGATTGATCATTTTTAAGCCATAAATCCATCTAGAAACTATTTCAGTACTATAATCAACAACAATAAGTATTTGGTTAATCTAAGATTATTCTGATTAATCAAACGTGTCATCAACTTTGTATTAGGAACCTGAACCAGTATAGGTTCCTACATTGTCATACATTGTATGATATGACATTAAATTAATTAATTAAAAACCTAATATCGGGTAGATGACTTTCAAGGCAATGTCTTTGACATTGAAGGTTCAGAAAGATCTAATCAGAAAGTTAAAACATAAATAACTCATTAAACATAAACTAATGCAGAATTTAGCTACCGTTATCATTGTGCGTGTGATTTCATTACCTCGAGACTTCAGGTGAGTTTCGTACAACCCCTTTTATCTTTAATGTATTATAAACATCAGGGTATTTCTGTATATCTGTTTCTGAACTTATGATATGTTTCACTGTTATCTGTGTGATTTCATGTGACTCTTGTAAGATTTTCATGGGATTTTTTCGTTAGTATCTTTATCACAGTATCAAAAGTCCTCATCCCTCGAAACTGTATCTAGTGAACCCATGTGGGGCCGAACATGCATCAATGATAGTACTATCGGCTGGCAACCCATTTGCTAAGAGTTTGCAACTCCCCTTCTGTGAATGAATGTTACCTGTTTCCGAAATATCCTCTTAATGTTAGTGATTGTAACATCACTGTATTCCGGGTTGTCCGTACATGTTTAATTGTACTGTTACGACATGATATGATAATTATTAATGATGATGAATTATTGGATGTCATTACTGATATTGGTATACATATTGAGAACATACTATTATATTCATAAACCGTGGGAAGTTTAGTTGAAACACAACTAAACAGAACCAGAGAGTTTATCGCAGTTAAATTCACATATTATGGATTTTTGATTTGGAAGAGTTGTGGTTTAGGATTCTATAATCAAAGATAGACAAGGATATAATCATGATCTATCGAAGAGGTGGTGGGACGGTGGCTGAGGCTAGGGGTGAGCATAATATAACCATAACCGAAAAATAACCGATAACCGCACCGAACCATAACCGATTTAACCGAAACCGACTTTACCGACGGTCATGGTTAAGCAAAGCCATTAACCGAACCATGCGGTTATGGTTATGGTTAATGCTAGTCATTAACCGACTTTAACCGAACCGAACCGAATAATGTATATTTGTTTTTTAATATTTGTATGATTTTAAAAAGTTATGGTGTAAATCAAGTATAGAAGGTGAATCCTCATTTTTTACTATATCAAAATATTATAAATCATATATGAGACTAAATATATTAGAAAATAAATCAAAGTTCACGTGGTTTTTACTTTTTGTTCACACATGCTTAGGCACTACAAAATTTAACAAGCTTCACTAAGATTTTCATCATTATTATATCTATAATTCACAAGCATATTTCAAGTTTTTCAACAAGTCAATAATTAACCGAATTTAACCGAAACCGAACCGTAACCGGTGGTTAACCGATTAGTGGTTAACCGATCAAATGGTTATGGTTATGGTTATGGTTATGGTTATGGTTAAGGATTTACAATTAACCGAAGTAGCGGTTTTGGTTATGAAAATGGCCATAACCGCACCGAACCGAACCATGCACACCCCTAGCTGAGGCAGTTGCGACTAACCTCTGCATATGCCCTATACATAAGCCATCTTCGGTTTATCATGATTATATCAGTGTTGAGGCTTTGGTGAGGAGAATCCGAGGTTTTGGTTTGGGATGTAAAGTAGTTATGGAATGGTTATGGATTGGTTACTAAACATAGTCAAAGACACATGGTCATGGTTTATCGAAATAACGGTGGGACGGTGGCTGGATAGGTTGCGACCTACTCCTACATATTCCCTATACATATGCATATTTCGGTCTATCATGGATGTGTCGGTGATATGGTTTAGCGGGTTTTGGATTGGGAAATATAATATTCAAGATAATGAAATAATGGAAGCGTTAATGGAAATGGTTAAACGATGGTGAGGTTACGAACATAAGTTAAACGCAAATATTAATTTAGGAATATTAACTTGATAATGTATTCGCGTGAGTGACGATTCATACGAATATAATTATTAAGAATAATATCCTGAAATGATATTCCATAAATCGTAAATCGAATCGAAATACGATACGAGCGTTGGATTCGGAAAGGTGACGATCTTTACGAATTCGTACGTGAGTAACGCGTTTCGACGAGATAACGAAATAATATTTAACAATATTAAAATAAGAAAAATAATTTAAAAACGTTTATTAGGAATCACAACCTAAGACGTATCTGAATGAATTATTTTATTAAATAAATAAATTATCAAAAGTAAACGGAATTATTTTACAAAACGATTTTGATTAAAACTCAATTGTTTTAAAACGAAACATAAGTCTTTAGAACATATTATGTTTTAGAACACGTTTACGAGCAAAAACCAAGCATATTATAATTTTCATCGCGAAGTAAACGAGACCGAGCACACGGGAAAGACGCGGGGTATAAATGGTGGCAAACCCTCTTTCTTCTTCATTTTCCACCAAGCTTTTTTCTCTCTAGAACACCAATCCACCACCACACTCTCTCTCTACCTTCTCTCTAGATTATCTCACTCGTTTCTCAACGGATTCGCGAGATCTTGGTGCCTAAACGTTCGGGTGATCGAGAGGAACGAGAAGATATGAAGAAATCCAGCTTTTGATCACGATTCGAAGGTAGATTACCCATTTTACTTTTTGGTTTTTACCTATGTATAGAATCGGGTAGTATATCATTTCTTTTAAATGATTTTACACTTTAAAACACTAAAACACATGCATGTAAGTATTGGGAAGCCATGGTTGGACCTGCAAAAGATTAGAACTCGAGGAGGATGATGATGATGGTGAACAGGTTGTGGCGTGATGGTGCAGACCGGCGAACCCACTGCTGGCCGAACCCCCCCGAGCCACGAACCTCCTTTGGACGAACCTGGGTGCATGCTAGCCGAACCTGGGTGAAACAAACCTATGTTAGGCGAACCTGGTATCACCAAACCTTCCTGCTTCACGAACCCTAGCTGAACCCAAGAACTTCTGAACCTTGCATCGCACGAGCCTTCATGGGCCGAACCCCATAGGTTGGCCGAAACTCTGCAGCGAGACGAACCCTTTTGGGCCGGACCTTACCAGCCGAACCTTTATGTGCCACGAACCTGCTACACATGAGGTGGACGAACCCACATGAACCAGCCGAACCTTCTTCCTTGGGTGAACCTTGAAGACTCGCAAACCACACTTGGCCGAACCATGGGACTACGAACCTATGATTAGCCGATCATGGAAGTGCCGAACCAGTGGATAAGCGAACCTAAAGGTTCGCTGGTCCTAAGGATTACCCAACATGAATTATTTTTTTGAAACCAAGGAAAAAGACACACACACCTCTCATCAAAAATTGAACTAAACTAAAGAATTTAAAGCTTAGTAAAACCATGCATGCATGAGGGTTGAGAACCACCACCTTTTTCCTTAATAACATGAGTTTGGAATTTATGAGTTTTTGCTCAATGTGAGTATTTGATGAGAATAAATTAAATATAAATTCTTTAAACTCAAATTAGGTTTTAATAATTAGAATCATGATGATTAATTAAATAAATCATGCATGTATGAAAAGATGTGTGTATGATGAAGGTTATCACCTTCTAGCATACACATGTATGAGGGGTGCACACGAGATTATGCTATTGGTTCATCATCACTATATAAGTAAAACCAACGAATTAAATTATAGTTGACAATAATGACTTCCTAAGCAACAAGTATCACTTTAACTTTGATAAAATAAAATAAGTTAAGGAAATACTGTTGAGTTCAAATTAAATATATATGAGCACTAAATAGTAATAAAACGCATATACTTATGACCATGAAACACACGATAATTACAGGTTGATTGAGTTATTTCGATTTCATTTATGTGAGCGCGCATATTACAAGAATACAGAATCTAAGGACTCAGGTGAGTTCTTATAATCTCTTTTTAAAACCATTTTGTTTTTAAACTCGGAGGTGGAACATGTATACCAATTTAAATATTATTTTGATAACACATGGGTGACACCTGGATTATCAATATGATATTCATATTAATGGATTATTATTGATTATGGATTGAGATGGATTATTACTTATCCGTGAGTCATTGTTGGTTGAGTTGACTTAGGTCCTCCACAATGATTGAGTTACTGTTGGTGAGTTGACTAACGTCCTCCTTAGTGATTCCACTGTTGGTTGAGTTGACTACGGTCCTCCGCAGTGCACGAAGACACTTATAGGAATCTCGTTGGTTGAGTTGACTGCGGTCCTCCGCGATGATTCCGCCGTTGATTGAGTTGACTGAGGTCCTCCGCGGTAACTTATATTGATATGATTATGATGATTGATTTTTATTGAATTGATGTGATTGGTTGAACATATGTGGATAATTACTTGTGATTATTGTGTATGTGATTACTTCGATTGTTTGGATGTTGTGTTTGTTGGATTTGGAATTGTTGGATTATTTAGCAGGTTCGCAGGTGCGCATGTGGATTCTCTCGGGGAAATTATAAATTTTCATAAACTCTTTTATAAACTTTCATAAACGTTTTATAAACATTTTTTAAACATAAAAACTTATGATTTCTCACCAACTACTTCGTAGTTGACACTTGATTTTCTACATGTTTCAGGGAATGAGGAGAAGTAAGTAGAGCAGGATAGCTCTACATCTTTTGGGACATCATCACTTAGGTTCTTGGACTTAGCTAAAATAACTGAAATTCTGAAGACTAGAATTTAGTTAGTTAGCTAAATCTTTTGTGTATTTGATGTAACTAGCTCATGATGAACATGATTTTGATGTAATTAATTTGGTTGATGAATTGATATGTGATGATTTAATTAGATGCCCACGAGCTTATGAACAATCTACACATACCTCGTGGCATCCCGACGTTTCCGCCATCGGTCGGGGTGTTACAGTGATAGACATTAAGATAGTGAGGCATCAAGATATTTACCGACGGGTAGTATCTTTATAAAATCGTAGATTGTCCGAAAGGAACTAGATATGGGTCCCATGGTTATCTTGAACTGATTATTATGAGAACTTGTATATCATATCATATCATATCATATGGTTTAACTTGAACTTTACGAACTCACCAGCTTTGTGCTGATCTTTCAAACTCAAACGTTTTTGTAGGGAGACAGTGACCCACGGTGAGGCTGCACTTTCAACCACTTGTAATTAAATAAGTTAGTTGTGTAATAAACTCACTTTGTAAACTGTAAGTGTGATTGTAAATGACGAAACCTTGTAATGTATTTACTTTAAGTTAATATGTGTGTTGTGATACCGGATCAAGTAAGTCACACCTCATCTCTGAGACATCACCACTATGCTTCCGCTTCCTTATCAGAGTGATGAATGACATCATCTCAGGTGACGAGAGGTAGGGGTGTGACACCAACTGTCAACGTATTTATACGAGTATAATTACAAATGACTTCAGGAATAGTTGTAGGTAATTTTCTACTTCTCATGTTGGTTTTTCTAACATGGTGTTGGCTATTTACAACTAAACAAATTTAATAACTTTTCATTTTTTTCAGAAGTTATTGGCTATTTCTAACTAAACTAGTTGCAACAATATAAAGTACAATTTTTCTCAACATGGATCGATAAACACACAACTATGGACAACATACAACCAAGATAGTAGAGGGCCAACATTCACTTTTGAGAAGCCATAAATGAAAGCTTAGTATTGTCGTTCGGGCAACGAGTGATGATGCATGTTGTGACGGGTGTTGTAACATGCGGCTCTTACGTCGTAGACATTGCTTAGGAATCTAGAAGTTTACTACTGTCATTCAGGAACACATGAAAGATAGTGACTAGCTATCGTTATCGGGCATGGTATGCTTATGTTCATACTAATTGCTACAAACATTCCAAAACATGGTATCAAGTTCTCTTTAGATCGACAACATGTGTGGGAGCCATAACAACAGTCCCCCATAACCACAACCACACCCATCGAAGTAGCAATTACCAGGCCAACCGCCACTGCCTTTGCCATAACACTGTGACCTTGTCCCACAACCTATGATGTATCCCGCAAATGTGACCATATTACGAGAGCATGCTGCTGAGTTAGAGCGGGTGAAGGACATGGTGTGATGGTTAGCTAATACACAAGCTATCGTTTCTAGCATCCTGATTCCTGCATTCCGTAGACTTTGACGTGACCTAAATCCACAGGATACACCCTATTATGCTAAGTTACCCTTTTATCTATTCATTATTTTTATTTTGATATACAAACATTACAGTGTATTGTATATAGTTTGTTTATTTGCATGTTTATTTGTTTCATTTATTTGTTGTTTGTAGATTGATTGGTTGTTGATCGTATATTCTTAAACAATTAAAAAATAAAGAAACATTTATATGTTTAAATGATTTTGTACATTTAAACAGTTATGCATTTTTCATTTATATTCAATAGTTATGATACAACAATCAAAACTCAACCGTTATATTTCAAATATTATACATTTAGACGGTTGTAAATACCAATAGTTAAATGTTTCAACAATTATACTTTCGACGATTATATTAACAATTAATTTATCAATGGTTAAATTTCATCATGTTGTCATACGTAAACGGTTATATATTATTATTTATATTTCAACAATTATATATTTAAGGGTTATATTCTAAAGTAACATATAAATACTATCACACCCCCAAATTTCCAACTAACGGAATCATACCGTTTAGGGCGTGACAAACCAGGATCTCAGGCATTCGACATAGCGAAAGACCTCTATATGCTTTTCAAACATAATTCAGTCTTAATTTGTAAAATCAAAGTTTAACATTTGCGGAAGCGTTTGAAAACAAATAACAAAACATAACAGTTTGCAAAAATATAAATTACAAATTTCAATGTCTTAAATAACAAAATCCAAAACACTTGAATTGTAATTCATGCATGAGACTCAACGTCCTAGTCCTTACTCTTTCCTTGACCGTGCTTTAGTGTCCTAAGAAAACATGTAAATAAAGTCAACACAAAGGTTGGTGAACACACATGTTTGAATAATCATAAATGTTTGAACAACTTGTTTGAAATGAAATGTTTGCAGATAACATAATCACACATGCATAATCATGATAGTTAGTCATTGTACTATTTACATAAGCGGTCGACACCGAAGCTGACTGTTAGAATGTAAGTTGCCTTTCCACTATTGTCTAACACAAACAATATTAATGTTTGAATTGGCTAGTTAAACACCTGCGTAGACCTACAGTCTACCAAGTGAGGTTTGTCAAACCCAATAGATCTATCTTCATCTACCACGCTTTGCACTACGGCAAACTAAACGGTTCGATATGTAAGAACTTGTAATGTTATGTTCGCACTTATCGTAAATAGCTAACTCATGTAAGTGATATGTATCTAAAATGTTTGTTTGCACATGTTTTCTCCCCCAAAACAGTTAAAATAAGAAAAGGGTCGTGTACGCACCTGTGAATGTGAATAGAATGATCAAGTGTTTGAAAATCGCGTAGATAATCTCCTACGAATAACCCGTGTTATAATAATAACGTTACATTATTTGAAATGTCAAAATTGTGTTTGTGGTCACATACGTGTCAACACACGTATATGAGGTTGTTTAAATACACGTTCTTATACGCGATTATGATTTCGCTTCAAAATATAAATTTTATCATTTCATTTTGTTCGGGATTCCATTACGGTTCCAACGCAACTCGA
The DNA here is from genome assembly GCA_009363875.1 of Mikania micrantha. NCBI lineage: Eukaryota > Viridiplantae > Streptophyta > Magnoliopsida > Asterales > Asteraceae > Mikania > Mikania micrantha. The sequence continues at coordinate 6,267,665 of CM018687.1, forward strand.
ACGGATTAAATCGGAGTTAGAACGAGAAAGTTATGATTAAAATACTAAAAATTGGTTTTTAATTCAAAAAGAGGGGGAGCATGGTTTCGAACCCCCGAACTTTCGGACACACACTGCATGACTAAACCAATCCATCTACTCAGTTTTTTTTTGCATCAGAGTTGGTTTTCAAAGGATTTTAAACATAACCCTACTGGTTCCCTTTTGTTTATTCATTCGAACCATCTAGGTTCCAATTGAACCACGATTCGAACTCGATCAATCTCAGAACCATAGGGCTTTGGTTCCAAAGATCCAATAGAGTTCACGTGTGTTTTTAATTGTTTTATTTCATCAAAATCATAGGATTTTGTAACCAGTTAACCAAAATCAAATTCGAACCCAAAACCTATTCCTTTGATTCAAATCCTTCAAATTCGTTATTGTTAATCTGAAAAATCATAGGGTTTTCATTAACTACTAGATTTCGAAGCTTTCTGTACAATTTAATTTAAATATCGAATCTGTTTAGGTCGAAACCCCCAAAACGTTTTTATCTAAGAACCCTAGAATTAAAAATCGTTTAATTCGTTGTTTTAACATCAAATTAACATAGGGTTATTCTTATTCGAGATTTTTTGAAACTAATAGTACCATTTAATTTGATTTTCAAACCCATTTGTTTCAAGAACCCTAGAACTTGAAATCATGGAGTTCGATATTTCTAAGTGAAATTAACACAGGGATTTCGTTCAATGTGATATTACGAAACTATCTGTATAAATTAATTCGATTTTTTAACTTGTTTTATTAAAAACCTCCAATTCGTTTAAAGTGAGGAACCCTAGAATTAGAACTCATATAATTCGATGTTAAAAGCCGAAATTAACGTAGGGTTACTCTTAGTCGGCCACTTTAGGTTGTGTAGGAGTAGCTTTTTACCTGGTTTGATGTCGATTTGGTGTAGTTCGACAATTAGGTTGAGGTTCGGTTGACTCACGATCAAAATCTTCTTCCCGTGGCTTCTAAGATCGAATTTTTGGATGCAAAAGGACCTAATGATGACGACGAGAAGTTCTGATGTTCCAATTTTGTGAATTATGGTCGAGGTATACGGGTTTGATAGTGTTAAGCTACGGTTTCATCTTTTAAGATCCCATTGAGTTTAATTCGATCATTGATTGTCTTATAACGGTTGATTAATGATAATAATCATCAATGTGGTGTTCATGAGTGTTTAATTCGGTTTGTAACCATGTATTAATGTGAAATTCAAAAATCCATTTGATCTACAATACGAATTTTGACCTCTAAAGTCAAAATTGTGCAATTTAAGTAGTTTCAAGTTTAATCCTTGTGATTTAAGTGTTTGTACACTCATTTTATTCAAATCCATACTCTTTACGTTAATTTTGTTCAATTTCGTATGTTTTTGTTAACTTTTGATTAACAGGGTTAGTCCGAAATACCGGATTGTCACAAATACCTAGGTTTATGATTCACTTTTCAACCTTAAAAATCATATATATGTCAACTAGACATGGAACTTTCTATTGCACTACAAAACCATCCCTTGGAGACGTACATGAAAATCTCTAGTTGTGAAGCCTGTTCAACCTCTGTCCTCTTCAAATTTGTTGGTTTCCTCCGCTCTCTCCAAATCTTTTGGTTATTTCTCCACCGCCTAAAAATTTTCAAGATATTGAAGAACGAGATCATAATGATAATGATAATACTGTATATTTCAACAAACTTTTTGATAAACTATTTCCTAAAAACCCATCAGAAGTCGAAGACCAACCGAATCATTAAGAACACCTAGAATAATGAGGGGGTATTAGATGATTCATGGGTAATTGATGATGATGTAGATGAAGAAACACTAAATCATTGAAGAAATCACAAACCACCAGAAGATGAACGAAATATATATTCAAGTTATTAAGTTGATGACGATGTAAATTTAAGAGGAAATTATAGAAAACATCATTTACATTTAATTTGACATTGCCTTTTCTCCCTTTATGTTCAAAAAACGTGATTAATAACCTTTATTGTATTTCTTTTTTGAAGATTAAGTCCTTAAGCTAACTTTTCTTAAGAACTTTGGTTTCTTTTTTTACAATGACAATTTTGTCCTTATCTTTAAAGGACTTAACCTGAAACTTGTATTGTTTTTTTTAATTTTCTTTTACTTTGAATTATTTTCTTTTTAAACATTTATTATCTTTTATTCTTTTCATCATTTTTATTTAATAAATTATTCTAAAATTACTTAACTTGTTAATCATTTTTTTTTGAAAAAAAAGTATAAGCTTTAATGCATAATTTTATTTTATTACATTTTTTAAAATTTTATTTGTTTGTTTAGTTATTTACTTTTCATAATTTTTAAATTTTAAACATTAAATAACTTTATTTAATTATTTTTTTTAATTTTAATTTGTTTGGTATATTTATTTAATTTTTTATTCTTTTTACACATAAATTAAACTAAATACTTATTTTACTAGTGTGACAGGATGAGTCGAGAACTTTAATTATACACGTGATTAATTGTTGAATAAGTATGGTTAATCTAAAGCTAATTAATGTGTCTAAAATATTAATTAGACAACTTATTAATCTATTATATATAATAAATCAAAATCTTTGGAGGACACTTGGCATCATTCAAGGCTATCTTTATTTTTGTTTTCCCCCCTGAAAATTTAACCCAATTAACTAAACACGCGGATTTTTTTCGGATTCTTATATTTAATTTTTTAAACGGTTTTATTTATTGTAGTAACTTTCTATAATTAAATTACTAATTAATTATGAAATATTTATTAAATTACGTAAAAAAGTCCTTTCCAATTTTCAGTTGTTTAATGACATCTAAATCAAAATCCAACTAACATTAAATTGATTGTTCCTTTCCATTTTTTTAAAACGTAACTAGCTTAATATATATAGATGAAACCTTCAAGTATTATTTTTACATCAATTTTCTCTTAATTGTTAATATTATCTTCGTGAATTTTTCAAGTAAACGTATTGATAACACCGTCATACTCATCTTGAATGTTTTGAATATATATCATCGACAGATAGTACTTCTCTAACCAACTAAAATAATATTAGTTGTATATCTGGTGAGTAAAATATTATTAGACAAGTGTAAGCAACAATCTTTTTTACTACAATCATCTTTTTGTTAATATATATTATAATTTTATAAATTACGTTATCACTTTCTATTATTCAAGAATATTGTTAAACAACACATATTAGAAAACTAAAATATAACACATCAAATGTTTGAATTTTACACACATTCATGTTTTCAATCCATGTAATGTTTAAATTCAAAAAATCGTAATAAGTTAATATTTTTTTATCTTTTATAGAAGTCAACATTCAGACTAATATTTTAATAAATAATTGTTTTTTATTACATACATATTTTTTAGACATTTTCGTTTATAGAAAAGATACCTGAAATTGTAACTTCTAAACTAAATATTACGTATATAATAATTTAAAACTTTTTTTATCAATTTGTTTAAATTTATTTGTATCAGCTGTTTAATTAATTTATTGCTAATTTATTTTCTTATATTTTTTTCCTAAAATAGCTGAATTTTTAATACACATTTTAATAGTCAATGGTTTAAAAATCTCATATTTTAATTAATTAGTTTTTATTTAACTTTCAACTTATTTACTTAACGTTATTTAATTAAATTTTTCTTAATAAAAAATTATTTAGATAAACAAATGTTTGAAATACGTAATTCTTTTCAATGGCTACCAAAAAAATAAAATTAATAAAATTTATTCTTTTAATTTCATTATTTAAAAACTTAACCGATTAATATAAATATCAACATATTCATATTTCTTTTTTAAATCACATTATATGGTGCATGAATATTACATATTCGATCGTTTAAATATAATTCTTAGACATCATGACGATTTTAGTATCCCATATTTGTTATCCGTTTTATCGGCACATACAACTTTTCTAAACAATTAGAATAATATTACTTATAAATCTGGTGAGAAATATACCATTATACCAACAAAACTATAAACGTTGTATAATTCAATTATGTTCGTTTAAATGAAGACAAATATAGTGTCATCAAAGACAATTATTACCTTGTATCATTTAAACATTGTATTTTAATCAAGGGTAATTGATTTTATAAATCATTTTGTTTAAAAAACAAGAATTTAAACTTATGTGTTTTGATCATACTCTATTGGAAATTTTTTAATATTATATCATACTTTTTAGTATTACAATTACATACCGAGAATTTCAAAAATCCTAATAAATTAAAAAATGGTATGTCAACTTTTTACATACAATAGTCTAGCGGTATTGCAATTAACGGGAAAAGCTGCACCTAATTGAGGTTAGGGGTTCAAGTCGGATAAGGGGAGAGGGTTTACGGATTTATCCGGTTCCCGCTTATCTGGTGGGTGGAGGGGCAACGACTGGGTCTACCCTTGGATTGTGCCCGTCTGAGCTTAAATCAGTCGTCCAGGCTTAAACCTTTTAAAAAAACTATATCTCATTATAAGCTATAAAACTAAACGATTCCTTATTTAATTTAATTTATTTTATACTTTAATATAGTACACACAATACACCATACAATCATCATGTTATTTATTTTGTTAATTTCATCATCATTTCTTTAATTAATGATCAAATGAATGTTTAAGGATATGTCGAAAAGATTAAATGTTCAATGTTTATCTTCCAAAGTGTCCATCATGAATGATAATTTGAATTGTAAGCATAACAGTAAATACTATTTTAAATTTAGAATGTATCTTAGTTATATATGAAAATTAAATTATAATTAAAATATTTATTGTTCTATTTTTAGCCACATATTGATTCTCGCGTATTTATTCCAAGAATTAATATGATACGTTCAGACAAGAATATTTCATTCAAGTTTCATAGAAGACAAATTCCAATTTCAGTATGTTTTGCGATGACTATTAATAAGAGTCAAGGACAATCACTACCAAAAGTTGGATTGTATTTGAGACAACCAGTCTTCAACCATAGACAATTGTATGCGACATTATCAATAGTCAAGAGTAGGAATGATATTAAATTACTAATATTATATTTATGTGGTGTGTAAAGAAATATTTAGAGATTTATGATTTACTTATAACTGTTACATTATATGTTTAATTTGATGTTCTTATTTGGGAGTGGTATGGTTTTTTTCTAATTTCTTATTTCATATATTTATGGATTATATCAGTGATTTTTACTCAACCCGTGTAACACACGGGTTATTAACTTAGTTGTAAAATAAATTAAGATTTTGTAACTTTATTACATTTTATAATAAAGGTTATAATAAAATAAAGATTATTATGCGTTAAAATAAAATTTTGACTAGTGTTACTAATATTTAATAATATTATAAAGTATTAATTACATGACTTAGGAGAGTTGATGCTCGACTCGTACTGTTACACTCGGAAAATAAGTATTTGATTTGTATTATATATAAAAAATAAATAATTAAAAAAACAAACATAAAAATAAAAAAATGCAATTAAATAAAATTATTTAATATTTTAAATATAAAAAAATAAGAAAAGTAATTAACTAACCTAATTTTTTCTTTAAAATGCAATGTGATAAAATTCTTTTTTTTTTTTTTAAGCTTATACTTTAAAACAATTGATTAAGTAATTGTTTATTTTAGAATAATTTATTAAATAATAATGATGAAAAAATTAAAAAAAAAACAAACGTAAATTTAAAGAAAATAATTTAAAAGAAAATAAAATTAGAAACAATATATATAAGATTCAGGTTTAGTTCTTTAAAGATAATGACATAACTAGTATTTAAAAAAATGATTTTTTAAAAATAAAATTTAGTGTAAAGAACGTAATCGATGACAAATTTTAACATCAAGGTTTTTAATGACACTTGTTGAACATAAATGATAAAGCATGTAATGTCAAATAAATATAAATGGTGTTTTATGTAATTTACTCTTTATCTATTTTTATCTTACCTATTTATTAATTTTAAGTTATATATATATATATATATATATATATATATATATATATATATATATATATATATATATATAATCATAAGAAGCTTTTAACTGAAAAAGTATAACCTATATGAATCTGCAGGATGGTTATGTATCATATAGGATAAAGAACAAACCACCGAACTTCAAACAAAGACTTCAAAATAAAACAAGTCCCTTAAGTCATTTAAGTCAATAACGAAACATTCCTCACTCATCTAACATCTATTATGTCATGTCAAATGATAGGTCGTTGTGGGCAGTGTTTTCAAACCCTCGGACCGGGATTCGGTGGGGTGAACGGGCCGGTTCTAGCTTCGAAACCATTTTTGGGTGGACCGGCGAACCGGTGGTCGGACCGGAAACCCGGTGGTCGGACCGGTGATTGAACCGGTTTTTTTAATTTTTAATTTTTTTTTATATTTTTTTGATTTTATATATATATATATATATATATATCCGGTTCTTAAATCCGGTCCGACCGATCGGACCTCTGACAGGTAAGGAGATCGGTTTGATGTCCGGTCCGGTTCTGAAAACATTGGTTGCGGGTGACGGATCTAAATTTTTTTTAATAGGGGGTCGGAAATTTATTGGGGCAAATGTATGTCATTAAATTTTTCATTTTTTGGACCGGTTCAAATCGGGTTGGGTTATGTTATGAAAGAAATGATAAAATTAAATCAAATCACAAAACCATTCGAGTTGTTGCTCCCTTTTAGGTCAAAGATTCAATTCCTTTAGGTCACTGATAAAGAATATTGGGTTATTTGAGCATAAATTTTGCTCTTAAAATGGGCTTAAATTTGGTTTTATCAGTGTCATCATAATTTCACGGGGGTCGGTGTCAAAATTTCTTGAGGATCGGTTAAGATCAAATCGTATATAAAACACTTTAAAAAAAAGTTCATGAGGTCGGTTGACCCCATAAATAATACTAGATCCGCCTATGGTCATTGCCCCTAATAAAATAATAAATAAATTTAAATGACCCAACTCGATTTGCAAGGTTTGTATATATATGTTCTAATTATAATTGACCTAATCGTTAAACTTTCATCAAAACTAAATTGTACACCTTAATATTTATGAACATTTACATACGCATTTAACCCATATTGAGAAGTTGTACCAAAATACAAAAGGTATTTGTATGAGAACCAAACCCGACCCAAACTAAGTAGATTTTCCATGTAATTGATTGATTTGCATTATGCAAGCTAGCCAGCTAATACATGGTAAGATTCTCTCACCAATAATCGACACTTTTGCCCATCATACATACAATAATGCAATAACAAATTATCAACAACTTAACGTTTAAGATCGATAGAATTAAAGTGGTTTAGTTAGGCTTAATGTGTGCATCACAATAAACCGTTGTTTTATAGGGGTTTAAAACGGCTTATCCAATCAATTAGGATATGTGTAATAAAGCGTGATAGTGGCCAGAGAGGGGCCGGTCACATCCCTTGGCACCCTTTTTCACTACACAGGGGCATGAGGGTTGTGACGTGAGGTTGGTCACGGGAAGTTTGTGTGAATAGGGCCTATTTTTTTAGGTGCCCTATTTTTTTTTTAAAAAATTGTATATATTATATAAATTAATTTATTTAATAACAAACACATATAATTTACATTCCAATTTTTTAAATGTATTTAACTCAGTTACGAATTTTAGAAAAACTAAAAGAAAATTTTGTTCCTTAAACATTTGACCCAGTAACTCATTACAATTTAAAATTTAGGTAAAAAAACAAATTAATTCACTTCATATTTAGTTACAAACTAATTACCATACACACATACATAGGGGCCCATTTTTAGCATTCGCACATGACACTTAATCTCTCAGAGACGACCCTGGTTTTACCACTACACATGCCTTATGTACAAAGTAAGTTAGTTGTATAAATAGTTTAATATATATCATTTATTTAGAAGCAAATTTATTTTTTAAATTATATATAGATAAAGAAACCAAATGAATTTAATGGGAGGCAACAAAACAGAAGCACATAGATGCATATAGATCCAAAAGCTAAGGATATATACTCTTCATCCACTACACAACGGATGCAATGGTGGGCTACACCAAGACACCCAATCTTAAAACCCACCCACCCCCACATCCCCAATCAAGAATCTCTTGCTTTATATGTAAGTCCATTCACAACAAGCTCAATTGCAAGCTTGCATTGACATTGATGGTGATTGTTACAACATTACATACATACACGCATGCATACAGAGATTGTATCATTTGAAAACTCAATTTTATCAAAGAAACCTTTAAATTCTATTTGGGTCCTTAATTTAGAATCTTAAAAATTTAATATGTGGTTCTTGATAAACTTAACTAAAAAGTTATGTTTTGAATCAACAAATCAAATATTAATGTGATTTAGTATGGACCGCATATTTTTTAGATTTCAAATGGAGGGTTCTGATAAGATTTAAGAGTTTCATTTCTAAGATTAAGTTTTCATATGATGCAATCCAAATATATATATATATATATATATATATATATATATATATAGGAAAGGGTTCCATAGAAAACCTTCATTTAGAAGAAAACTTAGAAAACTAATCACAATTGTTATTAATCAATATCGTTTTTTGTTTTTTATTTTACATTTTGTTTTATTATAAGGTTATATTTGTTAACAAAAAGAAAAAAAAAAGAAAAAAATATATGTAATTCATGTTATAACATATATGTAACTCATTGATTACATATATGTAACTTGTACACTTCAAATATGAGTTACATATATGTAACTTTATAGGTTACATATACGTAACTTCGTGATCTACATAATTTTATTAAAAAAAAATTTTTGTTTATAACATTTATAAGCTAATAATAAAAAATCATGAATATTTTTGTTAAAAAATTGATTGTTTAGTAAAAGTTTTCTTAGTTTTCTCCAAAGTAAGGAGTTTTCTTTTGAACCCATCCAATATATATATATATATATATATATATATATATATATATATATATATATCTGTGTGTGTGTGTGTATAGGGATATGAACAAAAAATAACCCATAAAATTTGTTACAACCAAATAACTATTATTCAATTGTTAATTTCAAAAGTAAGTGCATAGGATCGTGACACGTGTCCTTATTATTTTTTAACATGGGAGGGCATTTTAGACATTTTGTTACCAATCAAATAACTATCATCCAATGGTTAATCTAGACTAATTTTTAATTATTTTTTTTCAAATACCTCGCTTTACATCGATATAACGAACATAAACATAACAAATTATTTTAATTTTTTTTTCTAACAACGGTAATTAAAGTGTTACATCACTGTAAATAATATAAATAATAAGTTACATCTCTGTAAATTATGTGTTATATCACTGTAAATAATAAGTTACATCTCTGTAAATTACGTCAATGTAAATTACATCACTTTAATTTATCATTGTCAGAAAAAATTTCAAATAAATTTGTTATCTTTAAGCTCCTTACAATGATGTAAATATAGGACATCAAAAAAAAGAAAAAAAAATAAAAATAGTCGAGACTATAACAAAATTAAAGAGAAAAACGAGACGAATATAATGGTGCAGTTTTTTTTAATATAAATCAATATAAGTCAATAAGCTACATCACTATAAATCATATCACTGTAATTTATCATTGTTAGAAAAAATTTAAATAAATTTGTTATCTTTAAGTTCGTTACAATGATGTAAATATAAGGCATCCAAAAAAAGTAAAAAAAAATAGTCGAGACTGTAACGGAATTAAAGAGAAAAATGAAACGAATATAATGATGCAATTATTTTTAAAAAATAATGTAGTATACAAAAGTTATTAATGTTTAAAAAAGAGGGGAGTAAACTTTATATTAAAAATTATATTTATTAAAATATCTTAAATGTTGACACTTGTCACTACCATATTAATTCCAGCTTTTTAAGTGGTAACAAAATGTTTAAAATGCCCTCTCATATTAAAAAATAATTGTGACACGTGTCGCGATCTTATGAACGTACTTTTGAAATTAACTATTGGATGACAGTTAGTGGGTTGTAGCAAATTTTATGGATTATTAAAATTTCATCCCCTATATATATATATATATAAGGGATGGTTCGAATGTTAACCATTCCTTATTGCGTTAGCCGAATAACTACATTTTATTACTTTGTGGCCCACATTAAAGTAAATCTAAATGTGCATGTTTTTTATTCTTTTTTTATTTATGTAAGTGAGCCCTTCATTAATTCAAAAAGAAAAAAAAACATACACCTTTATATTTACTTTAATGTGAGCCTCAAAATAATAAGATGTAGTTATTCGGTTAACGTAATAAACATGGGTTAACATTGGATCCTCTCCCTATACACACACACACACACACTAATTAATCAAAATAAAATGTGCCACGTGTTACTTTCCTATACTATTCTTATGAAAATTTTTCGTCTCTCTCTACTATTAAATGCATCTATTCAATAATAATAATAATATTAAATATTAAATATACTTTTACACATATTTATATTAAAAAAGGTTTTAAAGCATTAAAAATATATTAATTTTAAAATAGTACATTTTTTTAGAATCCAAATTTTTATGAAATATAAAATATTAAATAATTGTTTTTTGCAAAACGAAATATTCAAAAAAACAAACTTTAATAAACTTAGTGTTTAAATAAATAATATTATTATTTTATTAAATACATATTAAACTATATAAACCTTTTAATTATATTATTATTGACTATTTATTATTTTTTATTTAACTCGTGTTATACACATGATATTAAACTAGTGTGTGTGTGTATATATATATAGGATTTGATTCAAATAAGAACCCTGCCTAATTACGGTAACCCAGTGAACTTTGACAAAAAATGCCCGAATCTTTGGTTTTTTCATGGTCTTTATTATACATATTTAGTGGGGGTTTCTTTTTTGTGTTTTGGATAATTCGCAATGCAAATCGAATTTGCATCGGTGTAAAATTTTTGCACTTTTCTAAATGTTGCGAAATGCAACTCGAATTTACACCGAGGCAAATTCGATTTGCATTGCGAATTAGCCAAAACATAAAAAAGGAACCCCTCCTAAATATGTATAATAAAGACCATGAAAAAAAAACCAAAGATTCGGGCATTTTTTGTCAAAGTTCACTGGGTTACCACAATTACAGTGGGTTAACAACGGAACCTTCCCATATATATATATATATATATATATATATATATATATATATATATAGAAATGTGATATAATAATAACCCACACTTAGGGCAATAACCCATTAACTCTAATTAGCCAATCGCATCAGAACACATGGATTTTTTTTATAATCTGATGATGGTAGATTAGTAATTCGTTTTATGTACTAACTTACCCCCCCTCTTTTTTTATACATCCATAACTTTTTTATACTATAATATTTTTTTATGAAAATTGCACTATTTACTCGTCTTATTTTTCTCTTTAATTCTGTTATAGTCTTGACTAGGTTTTTTTTTTTTTTTTCCGGATGTTCGTATTTACACCAATGTAACGAATTTGGGTTTACATTGTTGTATAATAAATAAAAGTTACGTTTAAAAGTGTAAACGAGCCAAGCATATCCCTAGGTCATTAATTACGTTATATTCTTGACTAGGTTTTTTTATTTTTTCCGGATGCTTCAAAATTCGTTATATCTACAAGATTGTAAATACATTTTAATACTTTAAAAAAATTATATCTACAAGATTGTAAATACATTTTAATACTTTAAAAAAAATACTATAACATTTTGTTGATAAAACCAAAATTCGTCCTTGTAAATACATCTTAATACTTTAAAAAAATATATCTACAAGATTGTAAATACATTTTAATACTTTAAAAATTATATCTACAAGATTGTAAACAAATTTTAATATTTTAAAAACCAAAATCCGTTACAAAATCAATAATATAACGTAATTAATAAGCATCTGGAAAAATAAAAAAACCTAGTCAAGAATATAACGTAATTAACGACCTCGGGATCGGCTTGGCTCGTTTACACTCTTAAACGTAACCCCTATTTATTTTACAACAATGTAAACCCAAATTCGTTACAACTCGTTACAAATAATTTGTTATTTTTATACTTGTTACATTAGTGTAAATACGAACATCCGAAAAAAAAATAAAAAACCTAGTCAAGACTATAACGAAATTAAAGAGAAAAATAAGACGAGTAAAATGGTGCAATATTCATAAAAAAATATTATAGTATAAAAAAGTTATGGATGTATAAAAAAGAGGGGGTAAAGTATTTAATATAGCAAACTACATCACAGTAAGTTGCCTTACAACACTGTTGATAGGGGTGTTCAAAATATCCGAAACTTGAAAAAATTCGAAATCCGAATCGTATCCGAAACCCGAAAAAACCGTATCCGAAGTCTATTTCGGGTTTTTCGGGTTATTCGGGTCGGATAATATTATTTTAGATTTGGGTCGGGTCGGGTTTCGGATATGCAAAAATTGGTTTTTTCGGGTCGGATATCCGAAAAACCCCAAAAAAACATGGTTATTCGGATGAACGAATTCGGGTTTTTCGGGTCGGATAATATATTTTGAATTTCGGGTCAGGTTTCGGATAGACCAAAAAATTTTCCAACCCGAAAACCCGAATAACTCGTTATCCGACCCGATGAACACCCCTAACTGTTGATTTTAAAGATATCATTAACAATCTATTGGTACTCTTTGTTCTTTCACTGTTACAAGTGTTATGTTTATATGTTTAATTTATGTTTATGTTAAAATTTATGTTTGTGTTTTCATTTTTATTCAAATTTAAATTTGTAAAATTTTTCGATTCTAATTTAATGTTTCACACACTCTGAGTCTAATATATGTTTATATGGTTAAGGAACAGAGAGTACCAATAGATTGTTGATGATATTTTTAAAATCAACAACTGCTACAGAGATCACAACAGAGAATTTTTTTTTTAATTTGAGATATAATATGAAGAACAGAACTCTAAGGCTTTTTGGAATAGAGGTAGGGTGACGAAATTATGGTTTTAGTGTGTCATAATTTTTGAAAAGAAACTTGATATTATTTTTTTTGTTGGATGATTTTAAACATACATACATATGCGTTATATAGGCATCTTAAAGGTACATAATTGTCAAATTTTGCGTGAAAAGAAAAACTAAAAAACACCTAGTCAATACTAGTATGAATACAAAAATTAAAATATATCTTAGTCAACAAGAGTATGAAAAACTATGAGTATTTTTCTAATGGGTATAATGTTGATGCCATTATTTTTCTGTTTATTCCCTCTATCTTCTATTTATTTCTTCTTTTTGTTTTATTAATGCCTATATATATAACCTAGCTATTATTAACCTTATGTTATTGTGTTAACCATTTAGTCAACCATTTAACTCAATATCAACCGTTGATAACAAATAAAATGGAGTAAGATGATGTAATGTATCAAATTTGTTTTATTAATGAAAATGGTATTTCGATTAATTAACCAAAGTTATATTTAATTTTATGAAGACAAGTGTCACCACCTACATTTTTATTTATTTAAAGTGTACCTCTTTGTTTTTTAAGCATTAATTTTTCTCTTTATTTCAAGTATAGTTTCGTCATTTTTTGTCATAATTTTGTAATTACATCAATGCAAATCTCATCGTTTTTTTCTACATAACGTTAATATATAAATGCAAGTCCCATCATTGCTTTTAGCTTTTCGCTTTCGTAATTACAACAACACAACAAATGCAATGTAACATTTTTATTGAATCATTGTTTTTACGTTGATGTAATTACACATATTGATTTAATTACAGACTAAAATGTTTGTTAGTTAATGTAATTACATACACATGAAAAAAATAAGAAAATATACTTGAATTAAATAGAAAAATACAGTGAGTTTAATGGTATAATTTTTATAAAAAAGTTATCAAGTTTTATAAAACAAGAAGATACACTTTCTTTTTTATATTAAAATATAGATGTGAGAAGGTGTGTGGTATGTGTGTTATATGCAAAGGTTAGATCTGTGTTTCACGACGAGAGGCTGGTTAATATTTCGTAATTTAAAATGGAAGCATGTTGGCATTGGTGTAACAGCCGTAATTACCTATATATATAAAAACCAACGTTGGTGGCCTGCCGACGTGGATTTTTTTTTTTTCATTTTTTTTCCTTTTGCTTCTTTATATTTTTATATTAAATATTTTAATTACATTTTCCTTTTAATTAATTCATCATTTTTTAACCTAATCTTTTTATCTTTAACCTTTTTTTTTCATATTCTCCCATCTTTTTCCCAACTATTTTTAATAATATCTCTTTTTTTCACTTTTTTTTCCAGTTGCAACTGATCTTTAGACTTTAAATATTTATCATATGATTTCAGAGTTAAAACTCCACCTATATATATAAAAACCAACGTCGGTGGCCAGCCGACGTGGATTTTTTTTCTTTTTTTTTTCCTTTCTCTTCTTTATATTTTTATATTAAATATTTTAATTGCATTTTCCTTTTAATTAATTCATCATTTTTTAACCTAATCTTCATTTTTTTTCCTTTTTCTTCTTTATATTTTTATATTAAATATTTTAATTGCATTTTCCTATTAATTAATTCATCATTTTTTAACCTAATCTTTTTATCTTTGACCTTTTTGTCATATTCTCCCATCTTTTTCCCAACCATTTTTAATAATCTCTCTTTTTTTCACTTTTTTTTACAGTTGCAAATGATCTTTAGACTTTAAATATTCATCATATGATTTCAGAGTTAAAACTCCACCTATATATATAAAAACCAACGTCGGTGGCCAGCCGACGTGGATTTTTTTCCTTTTTTTTTTTCCTTTTTCTTCTTTATATTTTTATATTAAATATTTTAATTGCATTTTCCTTTTAATTAATTCTTCATTTTTTAACCTAATCTTCATTTTTTTTCCTTTTTTTTTTTCCTTTTTCTTCTTTATATTTTTATATTAAATATTTTAATTGCATTTTCCTTTTAATTAATTCATCATTTTTTAACCTAATCTTTTTATCTTTAACCTTTTTTTTCATATTCTTCCATCTTTTTCCCAACTATTTTTAATAATCTCTCTTTTTTTCACTTTTTTTTCTAGTTGCAACTGATCTTTAGAATTTAAATCTTCATCATATGATTTCAGAGTTAAAACTCCACCTATATATATAAAAACCAACGTCAGTGACCAGCCGACGTGGATTTTTTTTCCTTTTTTTTCCTTTTTTTTTTCCTTTTTCTTCTTTATATTTTTCGATTAAATATTTTAATTGCATTTTCCTTTTAATTAATTCATCATTTTTTAACCTAATCTTTTTATATTTAACCTTTTTTTTTCATATTCTCCCATCTTTTTCCCAACTATTTTTAATAATCTCTCTTTTTTTCACTATTTTTTCTATGTGCAACTGATCTTTAGACTTTAAATCTTTATCATATGATTTTAGAGTTAAAACTCCTTAAATTTCAAAAAAAACTTTGTAAATATTACTTTAACTTCCCACTTTTGTTACTTAACTAAAAATAAAATTTTCTTACATCCGTGTCTACTTCTGGAGTGCTTACCTTTCTAAATGAACCGCTTCAAAATACGACTGTTGATCAAAGCGCTTCAAAAGATTGCAACGATATTACGACCGCATGCCGCAACAAAGGGGGCCTCAAACTTGAATTAAATCAAAAGTTAGACTTTTGACCCTGAACTTTGAACTCTTATTTTTAAAGCTCCCTCATACTTTACTCACATATTTTTAATATTCACATATTTTATTTGTTATTAATTCACAAACTATTTACCTAATAAAAATATTTAAATAATACTAATAATTAAATAATAGTTAAATATTTCTAAACAGAGAATGATAATACTAATTGAGAAACGTAACTTTTTTATGGTTTAGTTTTATAAATTAACAATTTGTGTTTTGAGTTCATATTCCTTAGGAGTATACTATCAAAATCGAATACTCATTAGTCCAATCGAACACATTTATAACAACTACCTTTTAGAATTTAAAGTTTACCTTTGCACTCAATATCAAAAATTTTATGTTTAACTTCTAAACTTTTATGCTCTATCCCTAGACTTCGTAGAGCGTCGATTTGACCCTCCTTAAGTTTGTAGAGTTAAAAATTTATTTATACACTTAATATTAAAACTTTTATGATTAACTCTTATAATTTTACGTTCCATTCATAAATTTTGTAAGACATCACTTAAAAGTCTATCCGTATATGTTTTTAGTCGATAGTATAAATTTAATTACTAACCGTTATGACGCCGCCGCAACATGCGGCGGGTCAAAATACTAGTATAAAATATCTAGAAAAAAAAATCTAGAAATGATCTTTGTGTAATAAAAAAAATTCAAGTTAAAAGTGTAAAATAATGGAAATCGAAGGCTTAAAGTTTAATTCAAGTTAAATATGTAAAATCTTGGAAATAAAAGGGTTAGGTTAGGAATTTTGACGAAACATAAGTTCCCACTATAAAAAGAAAACATGGATGCACTCACTCATGAAAATTACCCAAACGAAATGAAATAGAAGAGAGAGAGAGTGCAGCTTTGTGTATTGAAGGTTCTAGAGAAAAAATCGAAAAAGAAACGCCATAACTTTTAAGATTACTTCAAGATTTTTATTGTGAATTTTAATCAAGATTTCATTTAGAATGCAATGAACTAAAAAAGTCTGGAACTTTATGTGATGTTTTAAGATCTGAATCATTGTTAGGATTTTTAAGAAGTTTTTCACATGTGAGTTCTATAACCACATTTTTTTAAATGTTTTATATGATTTGAAGGGCTGATATGCATAGTTTAAAAAAAGCATGAGTGTATATAGTAAATATTTTTATGCTAAAGCTTATAACGTGAGAATTTATGGTTATTCAAGATAGATAAGAAGGTGACCTTAGGTTTAAGACGAACATAGTAGGAAAAAAACATAATTTTTTAAGTATAAATAACCATCCGAACTTACCATATTCATCCAAACTTGTCTTGGTTCGCCCGAATTTAAGGTGACTTGGTCATCTAAAATTATATTACTCATTCGAACTTGACGAGACTTACTTCCATACTTGGGCTGCTCATCCGAACTTGAAGATACTTAACTCACCCGAACTTAAGTTGCTCATACGAACTTGATGAGACTTAACTCATCCGAACTTGTCCCAAATCCTAATTTGAACTTAGTGGTACATAATAAAATAAAAGTAAGAAAATTAATAGAATTCAAATAACTAAGTTCGGGAAGAGGTTTGAGTATAAAGATGTAAATACAACGAGGCTTTATGGAAAATAGGGTATTAAGTTGGTGTGGTTAACCACATAAGAAAAATTGTTGAAATTGCTAAGGCTTGAATTCATTGACTTGTATGTTAATATTAAACTCACAATCTTGAATAAAATTACATTATTAACTTGATTTTGAATAAAACTAATGCAAAGTGTTGATAAAATAAGTATGTCATAAAAACAATTTTAAATTGAGTAAATTACGGTTTTGGCTCATGTGATATAAATGTTTTAACAATTTCAATCAAAAATAGAATCTTCTATCAAGCAGCCCATATGGTTTAAGCAGTATCGATTTTGGCCCCTAACCATATTAGGTTTGGAGGTCAAAACTGTTTAAATAGTTAAGTTTGAAGCCAAACCATTAATTGTTTAAACAACAGGGACTGTATTGATAGAATATTTTATTTTGGGTTGAACCGCAGTGACTAAAACCGTAGTTTACTCTTTTAAATATATAAAATAAGCAAATCATTCTAACATATTTGAAAACTTTTTGAATATTCGTTTATAAATAAAAGTTGTAAGAAAAATTAAAATATCTTTCAAAACTGGTCAAAACTGTTAGAATAGTTAAGTTTGGGGCCAAACCATTAATTGTTTAAACAACAGGGACTGCATTGATAGAAGATTTTATTTTGGGTTGAACCGCAGTGACTAAAACCGTAGTTTACTCTTTTAAATATATAAAATAAGCAAATCATTCTAACATATTTGAAAACTTTTTTGAATATTCGTTTATAAATAAAAGTTGTAAGAAAAATCAAAATATCTTTCAAAACTAATTATAATATTAAAATAATAAAAAAATAAAAAAGGAAAAATCAATTGGAAGCTCAAATGTCAGTATATATACTAATAAAGGATAAACCCATTTGATAAACCACTTGTCTTTTTTAATGTGAGATTTTATATTCAAACCTAAACATAAAAAAAAAAAGTAACTTAAAATAAAAACTATCAATTTAAAGTAGCTTAAAAATATATATAAAGTAGATTATCTAAAATAAAATGTGAATCGATAATAAATGATTGCTATTTATAACCACACGTTTTACTATAATCTGTAATATGAAAAAGACTTTATTTGTCGACATAATGGCGTTGATACGAACATACATTTATTTGGACTACGCGTTATTTCAAATAGACGGCAAATTCATGAATAAAAGGTGTATTTTTTTTCCTATGCAGTTGGAATGTATAAAGCTTTGGTCTTTATTATGGTGACACAAACATGTGACAATGTTTGTCTATTTAGTCTCTTTCTTGATGTTATTAGCTTTTAGAGACCTAACCACATGTTATAGTCTATATCCATATGCCAAACTCATATCCTAGAATGCATGTGTCACTTTATCTCCTTAAACTATGTGTAATGGAGAGTTTAACGAAGGCTTGATTATATGTCATGTATGTAGCACGTAGGCATAACACAAGAAGATCGATGGTCGGTATGTGTGAGTGAAAAGTTGTAATGATAAGATGTAGTGAGTAAAGATGTGGAAGATGATATAAGTGTTTTTTATTGGTTTAGAAAAAACCATTGTCAAGCTGTGACCATGGTCACATGATGGTTGTCACGCCTGACTCACGTCAAATGTGTAATGGAGGTGTGAGCATGAGGATGGGACTCACGTCAGATGTGTAATGGAGGTTTGAGCGTGATGATGGGATGATGGCTGTCAACTAGGTTGGACACATGAGGGCTCATGCACCATTACACATGTTGTTCTATTTGGTGAAAAAATGACAAGAGTTTAGATTTTTCATTTTATAAATATAGGTTGTAATAATTTCCTAGGTAAAGAACATAAAAAGAGCACACTTGTTACTTAAACTAGATCCAACTTTGCGCAAGGTTTGGGAAAGGTCTGAATTGCTTTACGATATAATATACGTAGTCTTACTCTGTTAAGAGACCGGTTCCCACGACATAAACCCATGATCTTGATATCACAATGCATCAACCTTATTAGCTGCTCCAAGATCTACACTCCCATGATAACAAACATATCGTGTTTAAATTGCACTCACCCCAATCCGTTTAATAAACAAGTCATAATGTTATATTAAAGTGGTTAATTAGAATAAAAATATAAAAAATTATAATTTACAAGTCCAAGAGACTAGAGTAGGTTCAACTAGACAACATGTTTACTACTTTATCACAAGTAATTTATGCACGTCGACCTCTTTAGAAGTTTACTACAACTTGTCAAACTCGTTCAAAACTTGTTTACTTTGTTTAGATAAATCGGTTAAACGAGCTATTTTTTACATGTGAATTCAGATAACAAAAAAGTATAAAACAATTGCATTTTTACTACTAAATAAGTAAATAGCACATAAAACACAATACTTAATTTGTAACTTACACATAACACTTGCTAACTCGATCGATTAAAATTATTGATCTACAACATAACCAAAATAAATAAATAAAAAATAAAATAAAAGTAACAATGACAAAACTTACTTCACCTTTTTTACATCAAACTGATCGGACTTAAAACGAATTCATCTCAAGAAGGTAACTCCGGCGTGTGATAAGCTTCGCCACCGCCTCTCCATACACGCCGTCGAATCCTCCACCGGCGGCCACCGATCCTTCGTCCCACCGTCTTTCCTCCTCCGCATCCTCCGCCGTGCCACCTGCATTTCCGGCACGTCTCACAACCACCAACGTCGCACCGTCCATCGTTACGCCGTTCGATAGCTCCAATCTCGCCTCATGTCTCATCCTCATCCACACCGCCGGCACTCTCGTCCGGTTACTCTGCCACCACACACCACTACCGTTTTGCCGGTCCTCGTCGCTGTGATTTTCACCGGTATCGTCTCTATACTCTTTAATTCCAGATTCATTCATAATCACAGTTCCTTCATCTTCTCTATCTTTTATGATCAATTTTGACAAATGCAGATTCTCTGTTACAACATCTTTCACCATGAAATGCCTCGCGGAAGCTGCAATTAACGCGCTGATCGTCCACACGACTCGCGTCTTCAAACCACCGCCACCGCCGAGATCCGATTCACCGACGCCACCGCATCGAAACCCTAGGATCACGCAATTCCTCAACGTTTTACCGAATTCTGCTTTCCACTTGATCGACGCTCGTTTCTCCAACCACAGATCCCCGGTCGGCAACTCGATCTGCAACTCTTTAACTCTCTCGAATCCTCGTAGAATCATCGCCGGCGAGTATTCCGATTGACGAGAATCGCTACTACTTTGAATCGTATGACCTAGAGGAGGCAATATCAGGTTTTGGATTGATTTCACTACCGATTTGATGAATCCGATGACGGAGGATGCGTCGCCGTCGCTTTCGCCGTCGACGGAGGAGATTACTCGGTCAACTCGGAGGAGGAGCGAGTCCGATTGAGGTACGAGTGAGTTGAACCGGCGTGATACAGCTCGGCATCGGATTAGGGTTTTGATGTCGGAGATATAGTTGAAGATTGTGAGGATGATAGGTTCCGGCAGACAATCGAAGCCGTTGGAAGCATTTTCCGGTGACGGGAAAGAGAGAGACGACGGATCAACTGAGAGCATCGAGGAAGCCAAAGTTTGACCGTTGACTATTTTATAGAAGGGAGCTAGAGTGACTTATTCTAATTGGGTATGCCGGCTTTCAATATTTATTGGGACTTATTCCATGACACTTCACTTCAATTAAATAAATAAATAAATAAATCTAATTAATTTATTTTGTGTTTTAAATTATCTTATTGGAAACATGTATTATTTTTTTATATATCATCGACCCAACATTCATATTTTGTCACCTTAAATATGTCGAATTTTAAATTCGAAAATGTATATAGTATATAACCATTTTCCATTCATTATAGTATGTAACTATAGTTGGTGTAGGGATAGGGTAAATGATAATATATTTAAGGTAATACAGGGTATTTAAATGAGTGAACAAGTTATGTTATTGTGTGATGTTAATTATTTTATGTCAATGAAAGAAAGATTGAGATGATTCGAGCAAGTATATAGAATACAAATGATAACATTTGTAAAAAAGTTGAAGACTTTCATGGTGGAGAGGTTCATAATCATAAGAGATCAAAAGATTTTACAAGGCTTCCTAAATTTGAATTTATTTGACTACATGATCAATGATACGAGTTATTAAAGCAGTAGGATTAATGATAAAATTTTAGAATTATAGATTTTATAGAGTTTTTTGAAATTAAAAGCCAGAGTTTTTAAGGTTATAAGCTAGAGTTTGCTTGTATGTTTATAATTTTGCTTGATGTTTATTTTAAGTAAAAAAGAAAAAAAATCATAATAAATAAATAAAGAAAATTATTGTGGCATTTTTGAGTCATGAGTCTCTTTAAAAATAACATTTCTAGGTGAGTCAAGTGCTCTTTATGATTTGGTCAACTGTGCTACACGGGTTCTAAACCCGACAGGGGCATGTTTACAAAATTATGATAAGATATTTCTAGAAAAAACTAAAAGAAAAATTTTATAAAGTAGCGATTAGGCCAATCTTGATGTATAGAACTGATGTATGGTGATAAATTTATATATACACATAAAAGAAATAGTCACTTTACATACATGTGTTACAATAGTGTTAAAAAAAATTCAAGATTTGATTTGCTCTTTGTGTATTTATTTGGGTTATTGCAAAAACATCGGGCTATAATTGATTCTCAATTTTATATATATATATATATATATATATATATATAATAATAATAATAATAATAATAATAATTTAATTGTTAACCTTACCTTGAATAACCACATTTTTTTTCATTTTTGATGTGGGCCCAAACTAATATTCCTCTTTTACATTATTTAAAAAAAGTATAAAAAACCTACACCATTAAATCACTTTTAATTGGGCCTCAAACTAATAAGATTTGTTACTCATTTAACAAATTAAGGTAAGTTTACCAATTGAACTATCCCCTGTATATACAGGAAAATGAATAAAATATAACACAAGAATAATAAACTAACACATTAACTCTAATCTAATGGTTAATTTAAAAAGTAAATGCATATGATCGTGTCACATGTTATTTTTCCTTTTTTTATATGGGAGGGCATTTAGGATTTTTTTTTAACCATTCAAACAAGTATATTTAATATGGTGGTGACAAGTGTTAACATCTAATATATTTTAATAAATTTAAATTTTTATATAAAGTTTATCCCCATTTTTTAAACATTTATAACTTTTTATATTGTATTACTTTTTTTTTAAAAAAAAAATTGTACCATTATACTCGTCTCATTTTTCTCTTTAATTTATTTATAAACTTGACAAGTTTTTTTATAGTTGTTATAACGAGCTTAAAGGTAACAAACAAACATACACAGTATATTTCTGCTGTTTAGCAGGGTCTGAGTGGAAGGATGAACACTAACCTTACCTCTATCCCAGTTGGGATAGAGAGGCTGCTCCGAATAAGTCCCCGGCTCAAAGTTGTCGTTTGAAGTTACTCATACCAATACTTTTAACATTATTTTCACAAAATAAGTAAACTAAAATAAGTAAAATAACGTTAAAATTAGTGCAATTTTACTTTAGCCCTTGAGGGCACACACACACACACACACACACACACATATATATATATATATATATATATATATATATATTATATGTGTGCACCGCAAATGAAGCGTTTATAACGACCTTAAAGATAACAAATTAATTTTATTTAATAATGGTAAGTTACAACACTGTATATTACATCATTATAATTACCATTGATAGAAAAAAATTTCAAAAATAATGTGCTATATTACGTCACTGTAATTAACATTGTTATTAAAAAAATTCAAAATAATGTGTCATATTTATGATCATTACATCGATCTAAATAAATGACATATTGGAAGAAATTAAAAACTAGTCAAGATTATAACGGAGTTAAATAGAAAATTACATCACTATAAATAACTTGTTATATTACCGTAAATTATATCATTGTATAATACTTCATTTTGTATTACATTACATTACATTAATTTACCGTTGTTAGAAAAAAATTTAAAATAATGTGTTATGTTTATTTACATTACATCCAAACGGGATATTTGGAAAAAAAAATTAAAAAATAGTCCATATTATAACGAAATTAAAGAGAAAAATAATATCACTATAAATAATAAGTTACATTTTTGTAAATAATGTGGTACATTAATGTAAACTACATCACTGTAATTTAACATTGTTAGAAAAAAATTCAAAAAAAATTGTTATCTTTAAGCTCATTATAATGATGTAAATATAGAGCATCTAAAAAAATAAATAAAATAGTCGAGACTACAACAGAATTAAAGAGAAAAATAAGACGAGTATAATGCTGAAATTTTTTTAAAAAAATAATACAGTATAAAAAAATTATGAATGTTTATAAAAAGAGGGATGCAAACTTTATATAAAAAATTAGATTTATTAAAATATATTACATGGTGACACTTGTCACCACTATATTAAATCTAGTTTTTTAAGTGATTACAAAATGTCTTAAATATCCTTCCGTATTAAAAAAAAAAAGAAAAATAACAAATGACACAATCCTGTGCATTTACTTTTTAAATCAAATATTGGATGATAATTAATGAGTTGTAGTAAATTTTATGGGTTATGTATACTTCCATCCCTATATATATAGGAAATTCATAAGATAAAAGCAACCCTAAGTTATAGAAACCTTGAAAATAATGATAAAAATTATGTAAATTTTTTTTTTAATTTTTAACAGGTTCGTTACATTATTTGGTTCATTTATTTTAAAAAAATTATTTTGTAAAAACATATAACATATACGCAACATTTGGACACAAAGTTACATATTTCTCTCCCGTTTACGTTAATGTCCCCTGCATATACACACATATATCAACTAATAATCTTTAAAAATGGGTTCATGTTTCAGCACCATTGACATTTATATTGACAATTCCTTACAAATGCACTTAATTACCATGTAATCCTAAATTCCTAATTTAACATTTCAAGATTAGAAGTCAAAACCAAACACTTTAATTCCACCACATGCAAAAACTATATGTATGTATCTCCATAAGATAAAGCTAGCTAGCTAGTTGAATAATCACAATCTTGAGTCAAAATACGTGCACGATTGGTCAACCTTTTGACCTTGACATTGCATACGATCGACAAACTTTTGCTCTTAACCGGAAACACCCCAACCTTAAAGCTTAGTGGAACATTAAACCCTAATAACAACTTAATTGGTGTGTTTGAGGTACCATTTATGTTCTTCCGTATCACCTTAGGTAATGTCTTCCCTGAACCGCCTACGAGTTTTAACGTTATGTACTCTAAACTATCGGTGTCTTGTTTCGATGTCGGAAATCTACATTTGGCTAGAGGTTTTTCGTTAAACGATAATGAAGCTTTACCACCATTTTGAAACATTATAACCGCGCGATTGTTTGTGTTTTTGGATCTTAATGTGAAGTCAAACTCGTGTTGCTTGTCATTGCTTTTGCCTTTGCCTTTTGTGGTGACATGGATGCGATGCACACGAAAGGTGGGGTCCGCTTTATCGGCAATGGTTAAACCAATCGTGGTTATTAATATGATAATGAGGGACAAGGCGAGAATTGAAAGCAACAGGCAGTTTGTTGTCTTTCTTTTGGGGACAACAGCGCGTCGTTGCTCGGCAAAAATGGCGTTTTCGGGGGGTGGAACCCGATAGATTTGGTCCTTTGGGACTTGGATCACATAAGTCTCGTCACGCGTGTCTAGGAGATCTTCGTACTCATCTTCCTCATCAGAATTAGGTTTGATGTAGTGGTTGGAATGGACATCACCGGTGGAAGAATACTCCCGCCCCTCCATGTTAGACCGAGGAGCGGAATCCGAAGGTTGCAAGACGGCCGGAGGTCGAGACGGTGGCCGGTGGTGGATGGGAATGGTGTTATTCGTCGATGGGGAAAGGTGTGAGTATTACATTCGGAATTTGAGAGGGGGAGCATGAAGTGAGGGATTTGTGTTGTTGAAAAATGGTTGAACATCGTTCATTTTGATACAACAAATTAAGATTCATTAAGGTTAGTGATCATGGAGAAAACATGCATAACAAACCTCTTAATGACATCAATCTCACCACTAAATTATGGATTGAAAATATTTACCTCAAACCAACACACATATGTTATATAATAAATATAGATTAAAATCGGATATATGTCAGCTTTATATGCTATAAAAAAATTGTTTTCCCACTTCTCTCTTCTATTAAATTATAAATATAAAATATTTACCTCACACCATCATCACAAACACATTTACTGTATAATAAATAAAGATTTTAATAAGACATATCAGCTTTATATGATATTATAAAATTTTTCTCTCTTCCTCTTCTATTAAATAATAACGATAATGATTTTATTCTATACGGTAAATAATATGATTACAAAGTAATAATAATTTTTTAAATTTTCATAAAACTATTTTTAAAAATATATGATTTTTGTTTAAAGTAAATAATTTTAAAATTTATTTATTTAGCATGTGTAATACACATATTTTAAGCCAGTTATGTAATATATAAAATTATAATTAGAAATGAATACATACATGCAATACGTATATGGTTAAAACTAGGCATGTTAACGAACCGAATGAATACGAACACGAATTTAACCGAACACAAATACATTAACGAACATGAATTTTGTGTTCGTGTTCGTTTATCAAGAAAACGATTATGTTCGTGTTCGTTCGTTAGAAAATTAAACAAACTGTTCATGAACATAAATGAACAAAAACGAAACAAAATAAGCGAGCAAACATCATTGAACATAAATGAACACTAATGAACAAGCATAAACGAAAACGAACACCATTGAACAAGCATAAACGAATAAAATTAAACACGCATAAACGAACACAATTGAACAAGCATAAACGAGAGCAAACGACAACCACCTACTCAAATCATATAATAGTAGAGCATCATTAGTGTTTTTAGTAATGTGTTTTGCTACTTGCCGCATCACACACGCTCTTATTTAATGCGTGTGTCTAATATGGTTCTGGTTTTCCCAGTTTCGGTTTTAATTTTTCTAAAAACCGGACCCATCTGTACCTATCGGTTCGGATATGACCGGTTCCGGGTCCCCTTCTTTTTCCCACCTCTATCAACCACACACATGTTTAAAACTGCTCAATTTGATATTTGACTTTTTGGTTTCACCTTTTGACTTATGAATTCAACTTAACATAGAGTTGTTATATGATCTTTATGATGTGGTTATGTTGTTTATCTTCTATTTTTGAATAACTTAAGCCATGAGTTTAGGTAGAAGTATTCATCTTGAGGTTAATGATGTTTTTGATTTGTTTTCCCATTTAGGTTATAGTTTGAGACTTCATACCCTAGCTTAGGTCGTAATATCAGGAGGTTAAGTGGCTGATTAAAAAAACTACCACTGATTTGAGTAAAAATAAAAATATTTGAGTCTTTGTTAGGATGCTTATTTAGGATTGTGAAGTAATTTTTATTTGTTTTGTAAGGTGAAAAACATCTTTGATTAGGTTTTTTCCCTTGGGTAATAATGATGGGTAAAATGGTGATTCTTTAACCATCTTAGGAGTTTAGAGTGTGTTTAATTATAACTTCTTGTCTACTTTTGTAAAGCTTAGTGTTTCGTTTCATGAGTATGTCACCTAACTTCTTATTTTACAATTTGACGCTAATTTATTAGCTAAGGTCATATATAGGCGATTTGATGCATAAATATGATAGAAAAAAATTTAGAATTACATATGCCACCTAACTTCTTATTTTATAATTACATTAGTTAAAACCGGACCGTACAACGAACATGTCTCTTTGCTGGTTAGCGGTTGGACTAGTCAGACCAGATTTACGAACTGGATGACATCCGGTTGCCCCGTCAGACCTCCGGCCTACCGGTTCGACCTCCTGTTTCCTTCAAAACAATTATGAGCATATAATGACCCATCGCACTTGATACCGAATCTTGATCCGATTCGGGTTTGAAAACATTGGTTTTTGCTACCCAATTGATATCCTTTATTAACCAAGTTTGAGGCTTCTTACCTTTTTGTTTGTTTAATCCGGATTCCACTCCTTAACCCCTTTTAACTTTTTTTTTAAACCCTTGTGTTAATTTCTGGCTTGGGTGTAAATACAGTAAAGCGGCAATGTTATTTGTTTATATGATTAAAATATGTCCTCTTTATTACATTTGGGGCAAGGGTATGTCTGCAGTCTATCACTTTTTCAGACCACACAAAGTGAGATTTTACTGGGTATATGTTGGTGTTGATGTTGTTGTGGTTACTTTTCAATAAATTAATTTTTTTTAAACGCCAGATAGTCTCGTCGTGCAACCTTCAGTTATCCTGTTGGTAACTAAGATCGATTTATTGATCACCGACAGTTAGACCATACCCCTGATGTGTGGGAACCCCGTGGAATAGGTAAAACTTCGCCTAGGGTGTTCATCGGGTCAGATAAAGAGTTATGCGGATTTGAAAATTTTAAGACCCTACCCGAAACCCGACGCAATTTGAATTCGAAATTGTTAATTATCCGATCAGAATCTATCCGAATAACCCGAATAAACTTATTTTTCACCCAAATAATCCGAATAACCCGAAATAAACACGGTTTGTTTGGGTTATTCGGATTGAATTCGGATATTCTATCCGAATAAACAAGATTTGTATATCCGATATCCAATCCGATCTATCCAAATCTTTAATTCGGATCGGGATTTTTGAGTTTCGGATACGATTCGGTTTTGAGATATTTTTTGGATTTTGGATTTTTTGAACAACCCTACCCTCGCCCCCCATTGGTTCGGATTATGATATTAAGTTCAAGATTTCTCTACTTACCTGGTATCCATTAAAGTGTCAACAGTGATACTTGAACCATGTTTTCAAGAGAGAAAGGCTCATGGCTTAACCACTAGACTAACTTTACAGGATCAATAAAGTAATTATTTAATGTTTTTTGATAAAAAAAAAAAAGAGTTGTTGGTATTTCTTGTAGTTAGAAATTAAATAAAAATGGTCAAAATTACTTCAAATTAGGTAGTTACTATTTGAGTCATTTTCGATTACAATTTTGTTTAGTTGAGTCAGAGTTTTGATATTAATTTTAGTTAATTTTTTAATCTCCTTTTTCCATACCTTGAACCTTAGCTCCATTTCAACTATTTTCAAAGTCCTTTTGATTTGATTTGTCAGCATGATATATTATTTGGTGGAGGGTTGATATTTTTTCAAGCATGAGATAAATAGTTTTCTAAGTAGGCACCTAAGAGTTCAGAATCACTAGTATATCTTTTGTAAGTTTTGTAGAAATGCACCACAAAACGAATACTTTGTTTAATCCTTACATGATTTGTATAACATAGTAATTATCTTTTTAAATTGAGATGGATAGCTGGGTGGACGAAAGCGGCAGATTAGAGGAGGTTTTTTTTTTTTTTATTTTTATTTTTTTTTTTTTTTGTAAAAAATATGTATGCAAGTTTAAATAGAATTGAATAGACAGTTTAATTATGTTCATAAGGATTGCTAAATCTTCTTGTAGTTTAATTATGTTTATAATAAAATTTGCATGTTATTTGAAGTCATTATTGCCTATGAATTTCTAATTGCTATAGCTAAGAGTTGTTTGCTTTATTATAATTGCTTGTAATAATTAGTTGGATTGTTGTTTGTGTGTTAGTAGAAAAGTTTAAGCATGAGGATGTTTGATTCACTTTGAATTACACATCTTTGTAGTGTTGATTTGTGAAATAAATTTAAATGTTTTGAATATATTAATGTTAGAGGTGTCAATTTTTACCAATGTCAAAGGAAATGGATTGGTTTAGCTAAACAATTGTAGTATAATGGGTTGAAATGAGTAACATCATAATATTGAATGAGTTGATATGTGTAACACCTAAACATAATGCGGGTCAAGACGGGTAAACAAAAAAGTATGTAAATACAATGAGTTCAAACATTTAAGAATGATTAATAACATATTTGATGAGAAAATCACTAAAAATTATCCAAATTGACTATTTGTTTACTTATAACACATCTTTAGTTAAACTAAATTGATGTTTTTCAAGAACAATCCATTTAGACCCGAACTAATTTTGCTTAAAACCCGTTCTGACCCGCACCAATCCTGACAAGAATCCGTTCTGACCCGTTACGCAACCCGACCCAACCCGCCCATTTTACCATGCATAATTAATGTATATGTTTTTGGGAGGTCATGGGTTCTAACCCATGCAATGGTGTAATTATTGTGGGTTCGTTTAAGAGGATAACCTTTGCCGTTCAAAAAAAATTTACAGTTTGACCTATGACATCAAATAAAAGAGGTATATAAAACACAATAAAAAAGATTTTTTTTTTAAAAAAATAATAACTAAAAAACAAGAGTTTCTAAACAAAAAAATTAAAAGAATTTTTTTTTTCAAATGCAGTTTGTTTTGAAACAAGAAAGCAATATTTTTTAAAAGATGAAATCAAGTACACCCATTAAATGCCCAAAATAGCCTTAAACAAATCTCATCCACTAATTTTTTTTCAAAATTAATATGGACCACACATTTCAAATTTATTAAATTAGATAACCAATCAAATTGGGTTATTAAGTTATCTCATTTAGTGTGGGTTACCAATTGATTCTTACCTTATATATATATATATATATATATAGGGAAGGGATCGTATAATAACTCTTCCTTATAGCATTAACCCGTTAACCCTGACATTTTTTGTCCGAATCTATGTTTTTTTTCATGGTTTTTATTATACATAAATATGGATGGTTTCTTTTTTGAGTTTTTGCTAATTCATCACCGTTTAGAAATTAAATCAATTGCAAGTTTAAGTTACACTATCTGATGTAAGTAAGTGTAAGCAACTTACACTTACTTACATTTTGATTTAATTTCTAAATGGTGATGAATTAGCTAAAACACAAAAAAGAAACCCCCTATTTATGTATAATAAAAACATGACAAAAAAAAACAAAGATTCGAGCAAAAAATGACAGGGTTAACGGGTTAACGCTATAAGAAAGGGTTAACAATGGAGCCATCCCCTATATATATATATATATTAATAGTAATGCATAATAAAATAAAGAGTAAATTACCGATTTGATCCTTTTGGTCTGTTAATATTTCACTCTTTGTTCCTAAGTTTCATAAATTACCTATATGGTCCCTAACTTTTGATAACACATATAGTCCTAAAGTCACCAAATTATCCTTACATAATTGACTAAATTACTCTCACATAAGAAATGTATGCGCTACAAATGTCAAAAGTTAGGGATCATATGGGTAATTGATGAAACTTAAGGATCAAAAGTGAAATACTAGTAAACCGCAGGAACCATCCTGGTAATTTACTCTAAATAAATAGTAATGTATAAGTATCTGATCTATGTAATGACGTTTGAAAATTTAGACTTAGATCAACAGAAGTTTTTTTTAACTTTGAAAAGTAATAAACAGAGATGAGTGTATTAAATTTGAGATATCTGCTTAGAGATTTGAGTTTTTATTAAATTTGACAGATTTATTTAGAGATTTGGGTTTTTGCTGGTTTAAGGTTTAGGTTTTTTTTCATGATAACCATGGTAACCCACTTACGTTGTAACTAAACCTCTGAGTCCCCTGAATACCCGACTAACCGAGAGGAATAGGTAAAGCGCGGCCGCAAACAACCGGGTCGGTGACCTTTAAGGAAACTTGCGCAAAGTAAGAATTGAACTTGAGATATCTAGGTTGTCTTCTCCACTCTAACCAGTACACCACTTCCTTGGAGGTTAGGGATTAGTCGTGATAAAAGATTTAATTTTTTATGTAACTTATGCTTCTGTAAATGATATATAATACACGTTCTCGGAAGTGTACTGTGATAATCCGCAACAACGCGCATGTGAATAAACTTAGTTTTAAATGAAACTATAATTTTTTAAGGCCTTTTTTATTTGGACACCCCACTTTTATATTTTTACACCCCTGCGGGCCAATACGGGCCGTACTGGCCATTACGGCCCGGTATTGAGTACTGATGTCGACGGAGCTTAACTAATAAACTAACTAAAGCCCGACTCTAAAATAGACACAAAGTAATAAATCTAGACTCTCTAAAACCTAAGCTACCGACAGGCAAGTGTACCTATCGTATGTAGCAAGACAAAAGTAAGTCCGGATATCGAACCCACAGACTTCTACAGACTGTACTAACTAGACTCAAAGACTTATCTATACAAAATTTACTTAAACAAAATATTAATGAGGAAAAAGGGGGATTTTACTACCAAAACTAAGAATAACTTAAATAAAGCAAGACTAAAGACTAGCAATCAACGAAACAAAGACTAAATCAAGAGAAAGAAAGAAGCACTACCTAGGCTTGAATCATATACATGCTTGACAAGGTTCTATCGGTAATGGAAACAATGTGATACCGGGATCTGAAAATACTAAACCTATTGGAAACTTAGAGTACCCTCGACCCTTCTCAAGGATGATCAACTAAATATCCTAAAAGCTGTTAAACCACCGGTTGAATGGATTTCCTTCACAGGTCATCCAACTGCTTATGAAATATCCGTTAGATTATCTACCTCACAGTACGATAATCTCAAAACACCTAAGAAATAACTGTTAGACAATCTACTTCACAGCGCGAAAGTCACAGTTCACTTAAATGTTAGGGATAACTCGGGTTTTCCTATTGAACTCAATAAACAAGGTTTGATAGACAAATTAGACTGATCTTCTCACGAAGTCTCTAACCTAACAAGCTAACAACCAAGACTTATTGACAACTTCTCACCTCACGGCTATTAAAGTTGGTTGCATATTTTAATCGTCTAAATCATAATAAAACACTCCTATGAATTACCTGATCAAAATAATTCATCCAATAATCAAAGACACACAGTAATTGATTCTAGCATGCACCTATTTCGCGACAGACAATCGCCAAGACACATGAGGAACATAATATTAATCATTTAACAATCGAAAATACACATACACATCCAATATTCCAAACCAAGTCTTTAAATCATAAATCCATCACATCACATTGTTCCAAAACCGAAATAAACCAAAATCAATCATGTACAATCATCTAACCTAGGTAGTTCTAGAAGTTTAGCCAATAAACATCATATGAAAACAACCCATAATCTGTTTAATGTAAGAAAACATGAGAAACAAGAGAAACAAAGTAAACCGATCACGTTACACCCTTCGGATCACTCGTTTAGGGCTTCCCGATAATTCCGATCGACTCCAATCTTGTCCTCTAGCTTCTAGTCGCCTCTATGCTCGTCTCTAATCGTCCAGAATCGAATACCCTAGCCTCCGCCGTTTCAGAAACTTAAAACTCGATTTTCTGCGTTTTTAACTGTCACACCCCCAATTTCCCACTCGTGGTGTCAGTCCACGTGGGTGTGACGTGGCCAGAATCACAGCTCAAGGCCATATAGAACGACTCTATATGCGTTTACAAATCCAAGTTTGACACATACACATCATGAAATAGTTTGCAGCGGAATAAAAGTTGTCATAAAGTATTGCAGCGGAAGATCACATGTTTGACAAATGCAGCGGAATAATGATAGTAAAATACTACATTGTTTAATACATAAACCAAGCGTAATTGGTTTCAAAAGTTAAACATAAACAGGAATGCATGCAGATCCTAATGCTCGTCCCTTAGAGTGTGCAATCCTGTTATCCATTGCTTGCTAGTTACCTGAGAATACAAGTTTGAAAACAAGTGTCAACGCAATGGTTGGTGAGTTCACAGGTTTTGATATACATATAGTAATAAAAGTGTGTCATGCGGTTTATCAAATGTTAGTACCGAGCCCTAGGCCCAAAGTGTCAGTGCGTCACTACCGAACTAGACTTGTTTGCTCTTGCCTCCGCTATGCCTCGTATACATAGCAAGTTAGGTCAGAATTTGCACGGGTTATGACACGCAGTCAACATGGTGCCTCGTGGGGTTAGTCATTCCCTAATGGATCCATCCAAATCTACCACGTTGTTCGTACATTAACGGTAAGACTTTGTGAGGGCTTGTAACGAGTTCAACACTTAATGTTTGTCCAATAAACCAGCATACACAATAGTGTTTGTACAGTAATAGTGTTTGACTCGATGCAACTAGTATTCTCCCCCTATTTAAAAGCATTTGAAAAAGAGTAAAGAGGGGCCCTAAACTCACTTTAGTGATGATAGTAGTAGATCAAGCGTAAGCTCCTTGAGGAAGTAGCACGTCGGTCACCGGGAACCTATATCGTATACCGTACGTGAGTCCGTGTAAGTGACCGTGCTAGTGTTGGTGTTAGTGTTCGTGTTTGTGCCCAACAACCCTTGGTTGTTCATGTTTGTCCAAGGCAGTCCACAATGACCGTGTTTGCTCGTGTTGGTCCATATTGACCGTGTTTGACCAAAGTTGACCGTGTTTGACCAAAGTTGACCGTGTCAAATCAACGACCCGTTGGTGAACCGTGTGACGGTTGTGAATAGTGTAGCAATCGTGTAAGTGTTTGTCGTGTGCAAAACGCGCAAATCGCGTCTATGGACAACTTACTATTTATAGTAAGTTTCCATTTATGGAAAGTTCACAAAGCATATCGGTGTTAGAGTTCTAGCATGCTCAATGGTCCTACGGGGTCATGTTAACACATAGCACATTATCATACAAGTTCATATACGTCGTTTATAGCATGTTAGTGCACAAAAGTTTCCTAAAATGGAAAGTTTCCATTCATAGCATACGTGACATCGGAAACCATCTAACTTAGCATCTAAACATCATATTAAAACATAGTAAGTCATTTAGCATGCTCAAATCATACAACATGTCGACAAATCGGTTTTTCTAAAAATAAAGTTACTATAAATAGTAACTTCATGGTTTTTGCATAAAAATGACCATTTAACATTTCTAAACCATTCTTATGTCACAAATCATTGAAATAACCATTCCAACATCATCTAATCATACTCACATAGTCCAAATCATTATCTACCAATTCTTTGTCTCAAAAAGTTACTAAATATAGTAACTATGTTGTAAAATGACCAAAACATCACCAAGATCACATTCTAAGCATCTTTATCATTCTAATAACATCTTCATAGCAATCTATAAGCATGCATGTTATCAAATGTCATTCATATCATCATTTTACAATCAAAAAGTTTCTATTAATAGAAAGTTTATCAAAAATCAACATTTAAGCCATTCTAACCGAATCTAATCATGTAAATCATCATTCATGTCATCTATGAACGCTTCTATATACTTAAAATCATCCTAATCATCATGGATCATACATGCATGCATTCAAAATGCCATAAATCCTCATTTCAAGCATAGTCACATGTGTATAACAACTTAGATCGTTACAAATCACCATTACATCATCATAAATCATTAATAATCATGCTAAAATCATCAAACCCAGAAGCTAATCTTGTGCATGCGGATTATAAGTGCTTGCATGCGTGATTTATCACTTGCATGTGTGCTTGTGAGTGTCAAGAGGGTGTTTTAGCCATAGAAACTACCTTAGGAAGCTCAAGAAGTTCGAGATAGATCTTTGACAGCTCTTAGATGCTCCTGGAAGGTTGGAAATTAGCTCCACAACAGGTGCAAGTGAGTGGTGGTGCTTGGAGATCCTCCTTGACCTCCTTGTGTCTTCAAAGATTCAAGTCTTGAGCTTCAAGAGGCTCAACAATGGTGGAAAATGGTGGTATCAGGAGGTTGAAGACGAGTTCAGTCGCAGTGAGGCGTGGAGAAATGGTTAAAATGATGAAAGGAGTAGTCTAGGTATGATTTATCTTGGATTTATAAAGATTTTGTCGACTGGGCGGCTTCGCGTACCGCGATGGGGGTTCAAAAATGTTCTCCGCGTACCGCGGAGCATTTCGGGAGTCAATCCCCGCGATGTATGTCGCGTATCGCGGATGGGATTGCTTGTTGGGCCACCGCGTACCGCGGTGGGCTCCCAGAGAGCCCAATAAGCCCTTTTTAATGGTTTTGATCCGTTCTTCGTCGTTTTCACGCTTCCGAACCATCGTTTGGCCTTGTTTGAACTTCCTTGCTCAATGTGTGAGTGTTTCGTGAGGTTTCGAGTGTTGTGCTAAACAATGTGCTTGACGTTCACCAACGTTCGTGTGTTTTGACACGTGTGTGTTGTTTGTCGATAATTCCACGAATTATCTGGCCAGGAGTCAGTGTTCGTACTGTCGCGCCACGTGTCACACTAAGTTAATCTAGTTCTAGTGCCACGTGTACATAATGCATTTAAATAATCATTTAAATAGATAGAATGCTGACCTGGAAATTACGGGGTGTCACATCCTCCCCATGTTAGAAAGAATTTCGTCCCGAAATTCAGCTTGCGTTGCCAGTATTTGTCTGTTCCGCGAACAGGTGTTGGTACTTTTGTTTCATCTGGTCTTCACGTTCCCACGTGAATTCCGGTCCTCATCGCGAATTCCATCGCACTTTCACTATTGGGATCTTGCTGAGTTTGAGCTTCTTGGTTTCCCGGTCCATAACCTCCACCGGTTCTTCAACGAAGTTCAATTGTTCGTCGATTTGTATCTCCTCGAGAGGAATAACAAGTGTTTCATCAGATAGACACTTTTTGAGATTCGAGATGTGGAATACGTTGTGCACGCTGCTCAGTTCAACTGGCAGGTTTAGTTCGTAGGCTACAGGGCCTATTCGTTTTGTTATCTCGAACTGTCCAATGTAACGAGGGTTCAACTTTCCTCGTTTGCCAAACCGAATGACTCCCTTCCAGGGCGAGACTTTGAGTAACACTCTGTCCCCCACCTGGAATTCTAACGGTTTGCGTCGTTTGTCAGCATAGCTTTTCTGTCTGTCCCGAGCTGCTGCCATTCGTTTGCGTATTTGCACGATCTTCTCAGTTGTCTCGTGCACCAGTTCTGGACCAGTCAGTTGGCTGTCTCCAACTTCCGCCCAGCAGATGGGTGATCGACACTTACGTCCGTCAATGAATCTTCTGTAGTACCCGACCAGACCTAGGAATTGTCGCACCTCAGTCGGAGTCTTGGGTGCTTCCCAGTTCTTAATTGCTTCAATCTTGGCTGGGTCTACGTGTATTCCCTGCTCATTAACCACGTGTCCAAGGAATTGGACTTCGCGTATCCAAAAGTCGCACTTTGAAAATTTTGCGTACAGTTGTTCTTTCTTTAATAATTCCAACACTAACTTCAGATGTTCAGCATGTTCTTCTCGATTCTTCGAGTAAATCAGAATGTCGTCAATGAACACTATCATGAATTTGTCAAGATACGGTTTGCATACTCTATTCATGAGGTCCATGAATACAGCTGGTGCGTTGGTTAGTCCGAAGGGCATAACCAAGAATTCGTAGTGTCCGTATCGGGTTCGAAAAGCAGTCTTAGTGATATCGTTTTCCTGTATCCTTAGCTGATGGTAACCCGATCTTAAATCGATCTTCGAATAGTAGCTTGACCCTTGCAACTGGTCAAACAGATCGTCTATTCGTGGTAAGGGATATCAATTCTTGATCGTCACTTTGTTCAGCTCTCTGTAGTCGATACACATACGGAATGATCCGTCTTTCTTCTTTACGAACAAGACCGGTGCTCCCCAAGGTGAGAAGCTCGGTCTGATGAATCCCTTGTCTAACAGTTCTTGTAACTGGTTAGACAGTTCCTGCATCTCCGTCGGTGCTAGTCGGTATGGAGCTTTGGCGATCGGTGCTGCTCCTGGTGTAAGGTCTATCTGAAACTCGACTTGTCGTTTCGGAGGTAGTCCAGGTAGATCCTCGGGAAATACTTCGGGAAAATTGCGGACTACAGCGATGTCCTCAATCTTCCTCTCCTTCTTTGGTTGTTCTGCGATGAGGGCTAGTATGGCAGTGTATCCCTTTTGTAGGTACTTGTTCGCCTTCATGCATGACATGATGTTCAGAGGTACTCCCCGTCTTTCCCCCTGAATCGAGATCTGTTCTCCGTTCTGCAACGTCACTCGTACGATCTTCTCGTTGCATACGATCTCAGCTTGGTTAGCGGATAACCAATCCATTCCAACGACCACATCAAAGCTTCCGAGAGTCACCGGCATTAAATCGATTTCGAGTTCATGATCCGCCAAAACCATGACGCATCCTCGGAAGATGTGTTGTGTCTCAATCAGTTTGCCGTCAGCTAACTCTACGGTATACTTATAATCTAGTGGTGTTGGGGTAATATCTAGTAACTTACTAAACTCACTAGATATAAAGCTTCTATCGGCACCGGTATCAAATAATATGCTAGCATAGACATTATTTAAAAGAAACGTACCGGTTACGATGTTAGGATCGTCCTTGGCTTCTCCCGAGCCAATCACAAATGCTCGTCCCTTGGCCGCTCCTCCTCCGGCCTTCTTCAACTGAGGGCAATCCCTCCTCATGTGGCCCGGCTTGCCACATTCATAACACCCCTTGAGAGTGTTCTGATTGTTGTTGTGGTTGTGGTTAGGGTTGTTGTTACTGGGAAATTTGGATCTGCAGTCTTTGGCCATGTGGCCATGTCGTCCACACTTCAAGCAACGATATCGTTCGCATTGCCCGAAGTGGTGATAAGAGCATCGGTTACATAGCGGGTATTTTCCTTGATACACACCCTTCCCCTTATCGTCGGGTTGGGTGGCAGTGAATGCTCTGGCAGGTGCAGATCGTTGTTGTTGTTGAGGTTGATGAGATTGGTGGTGGCTGGGTTCCCACTTCCTCTTCTGGCTTTCTTGAGGCTTCAGATGTTCGCCTCGTTTGGGTAGCTTGCCTTGTGCTACCGCTTGGTCGGTTAGTTTGTGGGACAGTCGGATCAGTGGTTGGATGGTGGTGAGATCAGAAGCAGTCACCATGCTTTGGATTTGTTCGGGCAGCCCGCTGATGAACTGCTCGATCTTCTTGTATTCCGGCGTCACCATTGCCGGGCATAACTTACACAGCTCATGAAATCGAGTGCAATATTGCTCGATCTCAGATCCCACCATTTTGTGTACCCAGAATTCGGCTTCCAGTTTCCGAATCTCATCACGAGGGCAATACTCCTCCTGCAGTAGTCTGGTGAAATCAGCCCATGGCATGGAATTGGCACCGTCCAACCCCAGGGTTTGTACATGGGTATTCCACCATGTGAGTGCTGGTCCTTCCAGCGTACCAGTTGCGAACTTCACCCGGTTCTCTTCAGCACATTCGCACATGGCGAATACAGACTCCACTTTCTCCACCCAGCGGAGCATTCCGACAGCTCCCTCAGTTCCCTTGA
This sequence comes from Mikania micrantha, assembly GCA_009363875.1. Classification (NCBI taxonomy): domain Eukaryota; kingdom Viridiplantae; phylum Streptophyta; class Magnoliopsida; order Asterales; family Asteraceae; genus Mikania; species Mikania micrantha. Next base: position 6,306,443 of record CM018687.1, read on the forward strand.
ACTTGTGTGGGTGGCAGTTTAGGAAAGATTTAAAGGAACATCCTTTCCCGTTGCTGCTGTTTGACCCTGTTTGTCAGAAACCAGTGTCGTGTGTTAGTATTGTGTTAGCTACATTATATTAGTCGCGTCAGGCAAGTGGTAGTACCGTTGTTGTTTCCGCTAGTTTCGCTATGCTGGCGACTGGCTTCGTAGTCAGCGATCGCTTTGTTGACCCGACGGTCAACTATCATTTTTATCACAGCGGCATCTAGTGTCCGTTTAGCAGGACGCGCGTACGGTCCTCTTCCCGCCATGTATGGTTCTATACATAAGGGATAGAGTTTTAATCGGCACATGTTAAAGTGTTAGTCAAATGTCATGTCAGATGTCAGATCAGATGTCATGTTAGCTGTCAAGTCAGTGGTTATGTTATCAAGCAATCATGGTCAACATGAAATAAGTAAGACAAAACATAATTCTCATTAATACCAGAATTGTAGTACAATAATTTCAAAAGGGAATAACATCACAAGTTCTTCGATCACATCCCGCTCGTCTAGGCCAAAATAAAAAAAAAAATAAATACAAGATAAAGTAGTCCACTAATCCGAGTCCATGGAGACATGTGAAATGTCACTAGCAGCGTCTCCGTCATCATCCTCCTCCTCCGGATCCTCATTAGGATCCTCATCAAAGTCCTCTTCTTCGAGGTCCTCGGCCTCGAATTCAGGACCATCCTCCTGTGGTGGTTCCTCAATAAACTGTGCAGCCCATGCGTTAAGCATGGCATCACTGGCCTGCACCATCGCCTGAGTCTCGGTTATGTCTGTCCGATTCTCAGTGATGCGTACATCATGCTCCTGCATGACATCAACGATCTGTCCGTGCTGGGTCATCAGTTGGGACACTTGGAGACGTAGAGTCTCCACCTGTGCCTCCAATCTGTCGTTGCGTTCCTCCAGTCTCTCGTTCTGCCTCTCCAATCATTCGTTCTTCTCGCGAAGAACTCGGACCTCGCTCGACAGCTCTCCAGTCCTCCAAATCTCTCGTCGGGTGCAAGCAACGTGGGCCGCGAAGGCCTGCTCCAGTGGTACCCCAAGTGGTGGCAGTCGGTGTCCTGGGGTGGTATCACCAGGGAAACGGTATGGAGGTACTCTCTCCCCGATGATCCATCCCTGGATTATGGTGGGAAGCCATCCCAAATGTCAGGCCCGTGCCGCGTCTCTGGCCCGCCTATCCATCTCGGCGTCAACCTGGGCTACGATATCGTCGATCCGTCGGCGACTCTCTGCCGCCAAATCATCTGTGTCCGTGGGTCTAGCTGCGCTCCTGTTAGCGTTGCTGTTGTTGTCGGCCATCCTGTAAGTATCACGTTAGTAAGCAACAGTTCAACAAGTAACAATGTCATCAACGTGCAAGTTCTACGTGTAGTGTCTAGAGTTGAGCAATGGCTATAGTCTAAGTTTACTACATGCAAACCTAGTTCCCTATAACCAAGGCTCTGATACCAGTCTGTCACACCCCCAATTTCCCACTCGTGGTGTCAGTCCACGTGGGTGTGACGTGGCCAGAATCACAGCTCAAGGCCATATAGAACGACTCTATATGCGTTTACAAATCCAAGTTTGACACATACACATCCTGAAATAGTTTGCAGCGGAATAAAAGTTGTCATAAAGTATTGCAGCGGAAGATCACATGTTTGACAAATGCAGCGGAATAATGATAGTAAAATACTACATTGTTTAATACATAAACCAAGCGTAATTGGTTTCAAAAGTTAAACATAAACAGGAATGCATGCAGATCCTAATGCTCGTCCCTTAGAGTGTGCAATCCTGTTATCCATTGCTTGCTAGTTACCTGAGAATACAAGTTTGAAAACAAGTGTCAACGCAATGGTTGGTGAGTTCACAGGTTTTGATATACATATAGTAATAAAAGTGTGTCATGCGGTTTATCAAATGTTAGTACCGAGCCCTAGGCCCAAAGTGTCAGTGCGTCACTACCGAACTAGACTTGTTTGCTCTTGCCTCCGCTATGCCTCGTATACATAGCAAGTTAGGTCAGAATTTGCACGGGTTATGACACGCAGTCAACATGGTGCCCCGTGGGGTTAGTCATTCCCTAATGGATCCATCCAAATCTACCACGTTGTTCGTACATTAACGGTAAGACTTTGTGAGGGCTTGTAACGAGTTCAACACTTAATGTTTGTCCAATAAACCAGCATACACAATAGTGTTTGTACATTAATAGTGTTTGACTCGATGCAACTAGTATTCTCCCCCTATTTAAAAGCATTTGAAAAAGAGTAAAGAGGGGCCGTAACCTCACTTTAGTGATGATAGTAGTAGATCAAGCGTAAGCTCCTTGAGGAAGTAGCACGTCGGTCACCGGGAACCTATATCGTATACCGTACGTGAGTCCGTGTAAGTGACCGTGCTAGTGTTGGTGTTAGTGTTCGTGTTTGTGCCCAACAACCCTTGGTTGTTCATGTTTGTCCAAGGCAGTCCACAATGACCGTGTTTGCTCGTGTTGGTCCATATTGACCGTGTTTGACCAAAGTTGACCGTGTCAAATCAACGACCCGTTGGTGAACCGTGTGACGGTTGTGAATAGTGTAGCAATCGTGTAAGTGTTTGTCGTGTGCAAAACGCGCAAATCGCGTCTATGGACAACTTACTATTTATAGTAAGTTTCCATTTATGGAAAGTTCACAAAGCATATCGGTGTTAGAGTTCTAGCATGCTCAATGGTCCTACGGGGTCATGTTAACACATAGCACATTATCATACAAGTTCATATACGTCGTTTATAGCATGTTAGTGCACAAAAGTTTCCTAAAATGGAAAGTTTCCATTCATAGCATACGTGACATCGGAAACCATCTAACTTAGCATCTAAACATCATATTAAAACATAGTAAGTCATTTAGCATGCTCAAATCATACAACATGTCGACAAATCGGTTTTTCTAAAAATAAAGTTACTATAAATAGTAACTTCATGGTTTTTGCATAAAAATGACCATTTAACATTTCTAAACCATTCTTATGTCACAAATCATTGAAATAACCATTCCAACATCATCTAATCATACTCACATAGTCCAAATCATTATCTACCAATTCTTTGTCTCAAAAAGTTACTAAATATAGTAACTATGTTGTAAAATGACCAAAACATCACCAAGATCACATTCTAAGCATCTTTATCATTCTAATAACATCTTCATAGCAATCTATAAGCATGCATGTTATCAAATGTCATTCATATCATCATTTTACAATCAAAAAGTTTCTATTAATAGAAAGTTTATCAAAAATCAACATTTAAGCCATTCTAACCGAATCTAATCATGTAAATCATCATTCATGTCATCTATGAACATTTCTATATACTTAAAATCATCCTAATCATCATGGATCATACATGCATGCATTCAAAATGCCATAAATCCTCATTTCAAGCATAGTCACATGTGTATAACAACTTAGATCGTTACAAATCACCATTACATCATCATAAATCATTAATAATCATGCTAAAATCATCAAACCCAGAAGCTAATCTCGTGCATGCGGATTATAAGTGCTTGCATGCGTGATTTATCACTTGCATGTGTGCTTGTGAGTGTCAAGAGGGTGTTTTAGCCATAGAAACTACCTTAGGAAGCTCAAGAAGTTCGAGATAGATCTTTGACAGCTCTTAGATGCTCCTGGAAGGTTGGAAATTAGCTCCACAACAGGTGCAAGTGAGTGGTGGTGCTTGGAGATCCTCCTTGACCTCCTTGTGTCTTCAAAGATTCAAGTCTTGAGCTTCAAGAGGCTCAACAATGGTGGAAAATGGTGGTATCAGGAGGTTGAAGACGAGTTCAGTCGCAGTGAGGCGTGGAGAAATGGTTAAAATGATGAAAGGAGTAGTCTAGGTATGATTTATCTTGGATTTATAAAGATTTTGTCGACTGGGCGGCTTCGCGTACCGCGATGGGGGTTCAAAAATGTTCTCCGCGTACCGCGGAGCATTTCGGGAGTCAATCCCCGCGATGTATGTCGCGTATCGCGGATGGGATTGCTTGTTGGGCCACCGCGTACCGCGGTGGGCTCCCAGAGAGCCCAATAAGCCCTTTTTAATGGTTTTGATCCGTTCTTCGTCGTTTTCACGCTTCCGAACCATCGTTTGGCCTTGTTTGAACTTCCTTGCTCAATGTGTGAGTGTTTCGTGAGGTTTCGAGTGTTGTGCTAAACAATGTGCTTGACGTTCACCAACGTTCGTGTGTTTTGACACGTGTGTGTTGTTTGTCGATAATTCCACGAATTATCTGGCCAGGAGTCAGTGTTCGTACTGTCGCGCCACGTGTCACACTAAGTTAATCTAGTTCTAGTGCCACGTGTACATAATGCATTTAAATAATCATTTAAATAGATAGAATGCTGACCTGGAAATTACGGGGTGTCACATCCTCCCCATGTTAGAAAGAATTTCGTCCCGAAATTCAGCTTGCGTTGCCAGTATTTGTCTGTTCCGCGAACAGGTGTTGGTACTTTTGTTTCATCTGGTCTTCACGTTCCCACGTGAATTCCGGTCCTCGTCGCGAATTCCATCGCACTTTCACTATTGGGATCTTGCTGAGTTTGAGCTTCTTGGTTTCCCGGTCCATAACCTCCACCGGTTCTTCAACGAAGTTCAATTGTTCGTCGATTTGTATCTCCTCGAGAGGAATAACAAGTGTTTCATCAGATAGACACTTTTTGAGATTCGAGATGTGGAATACGTTGTGCACGCTGCTCAGATCAACTGGCAGGTTTAGTTCGTAGGCTACAGGGCCTATTCGTTTTGTTATCTCGAACGGTCCAATGTAACGAGGGTTCAACTTTCCTCGTTTGCCAAACCGAATGACTCCCTTCCAGGGCGAGACTTTGAGTAACACTCTGTCCCCCACCTGGAATTCTAACGGTTTGCGTCGTTTGTCAGCATAGCTTTTCTGTCTGTCCCGAGCTGCTGCCATTCGTTTGCGTATTTGCACGATCTTCTCAGTTGTCTCGTGCACCAGTTCTGGACCAGTCAGTTGGCTGTCTCCAACTTCCGCCCAGCAGATGGGTGATCGACACTTACGTCCGTAAAGTGCCTCGAATGGTGCAGCTTGAATGCTAGTGTGGTAGCTATTGTTATAGGAGAACTCAACTAATGGTAGATGAGATTCCCAGCTACTACCAAAGTCAATGACACATGCCCGAAGCATGTCCTCCAGTGTCTGTATCGTTCGCTCACTTTGCCCGTCCGTCTGCGGGTGATAAGCGGTACTCATGTCCAATCTCGTGCCCAAAGCCTTATGTAAGGACTTCCAGAAATGCGACGTGAATCGACTGTCGCGGTCAGATATGATTGAGATTGGCACTCCATGTCGGGTGACCACTTCCTTTAAATAAATCCGAGTGAGTTTGTCTAGCTTGTCAGTCTCCTTGATGGGTAGAAAATGTGCAGACTTTGTCAGTCGGTCTACGATAACCCAGATGGTATCGCAACCACTTGCCGTCTTTGGCAGTTTAGTAATGAAATCCATGGAAATCTGCTCCCATTTCCACATTGGTAATTCCGGTTGTTGAAGTAACCCTGATGGCTTCTGGTACTCAACTTTGACTTTTGAGCACGTTAGGCATTTACTCACGTATGTTGCTATCTCAGCTTTCATGTTTGGCCACCAATAGGTTGTCTTCAAATCGTGATACATCTTATCAGAGCCTGGGTGTACGGAATACCGGCTCTTGTGAGCTTCATCCATCACTACTTCTCTCAATCCTCCGTAGCGTGGAATCCAGATTCGATCCATTAAATAGTAAGCTCCGTCGTCTTTTGCTTTTATTTGCTTATCCATGCCACGCATGGCTTCAAGAGTAAGGTTTTCAGCTTTTAGAGCTTCTTGTTGTGCGTTTAGTATCTGATTTGGCAATTCAGAATGAATCGTGAGTTGTAGTGCACGCACGCGCTTTGTTGTTTCTTTTCGACTCAACGCGTCGGCCACTACGTTGGCTTTGCCTGGATGATACTTGATGGCGCAATCATAATCACCTATGAGTTCAACCCACCTTCGTTGTCTCATGTTCAACTCTTTCTGGTCGAAGATGTGTTGTAGGCTCTTATGATCGGTAAAGATTGTACATTTCGTGCCGTATAAGTAGTGTCGCCAGATCTTCAAGGCAAACACCACGGCTCCCAACTCAAGGTCATGAGTCGTGTAATTCTTCTCATGCACCTTCAGTTGGCGTGAAGCGTATGCTATCACTTTCTCGCGTTGCATCAGCACACAACCGAGTCCCTGTTTCGAGGCGTCGCAATACACCACGAAGTCATCACATCCTTCCGGTAGGGATAGGATGGGTGCGGTGCATAGTTTCTGTTTCAACAGGTTGAAAGCAGCTTCTTGTTTGTCTCCCCAATCGAACTTTTTGTCTTTATGTGTCAGGGATGTCAGTGATTGAGCAATCTTTGAGAATCCCTCAATGAATCTTCTGTAGTACCCGACCAGACCTAGGAATTGTCGCACCTCAGTCGGAGTCTTGGGTGCTTCCCAGTTCTTAATTGCTTCAATCTTGGCTGGGTCTACGTGTATTCCCTGCTCATTAACCACGTGTCCAAGGAATTGGACTTCGCGTATCCAAAAGTCGCACTTTGAAAATTTTGCGTACAGTTGTTCTTTCTTTAATAATTCCAACACTAACTTCAGATGTTCAGCATGTTCTTCTCGATTCTTCGAGTAAATCAGAATGTCGTCAATGAACACTATCATGAATTTGTCAAGATACGGTTTGCATACTCTATTCATGAGGTCCATGAATACAGCTGGTGCGTTGGTTAGTCCGAAGGGCATAACCAAGAATTCGTAGTGTCCGTATCGGGTTCGAAAAGCAGTCTTAGGGATATCGTTTTCCTGTATCCTTAGCTGGTGGTAACCCGATCTTAAATCGATCTTCGAATAGTAGCTTGACCCTTGCAACTGGTCAAACAGATCGTCTATTCGTGGTAAGGGATATCAATTCTTGATCGTCACTTTGTTCAGCTCTCTGTAGTCGATACACATACGGAATGATCCGTCTTTCTTCTTTACGAACAAGACCGGTGCTCCCCAAGGTGAGAAGCTCGGTCTGATGAATCCCTTGTCTAACAGTTCTTGTAACTGGTTAGACAGTTCCTGCATCTCCGTCGGTGCTAGTCGGTATGGAGCTTTGGCGATCGGTGCTGCTCCTGGTGTAAGGTCTATCTGAAACTCGACTTGTCGTTTCGGAGGTAGTCCAGGTAGATCCTCGGGAAATACTTCGGGAAAATTGCGGACTACAGCGATGTCCTCAATCTTCCTCTCCTTCTTTGGTTGTTCTGCGATGAGGGCTAGTATGGCAGTGTATCCCTTTTGTAGGTACTTGTTCGCCTTCATGCATGACATGATGTTCAGAGGTACTCCCCGTCTTTCCCCCTGAATCGAGATCTGTTCTCCGTTCTGCAACGTCACTCGTACGATCTTCTCGTTGCATACGATCTCAGCTTGGTTAGCGGATAACCAATCCATTCCAACGACAACATCAAAGCTTCCGAGAGTCACCGGCATTAAATCGATTTCGAGTTCATGATCCGCCAAAACCATGACGCATCCTCGGAAGATGTGTTGTGTCTCAATCAGTTTGCTGTCAGCTAACTCTACGGTATACTTATAATCTAGTGGTGTTGGGGTAATATCTAGTAACTTACTAAACTCACTAGATATAAAGCTTCTATCGGCACCGGTATCAAATAATATGCTAGCATAGACATTATTTAAAAGAAACGTACCGGTTACGATGTTAGGATCGTCCTTGGCTTCTCCCGAGCCAATCACAAATGCTCGTCCCTTGGCCGCTCCTCCTCCGGCCTTCTTCAACTGAGGGCAATCCCTCCTCATGTGGCCCGGCTTGCCACATTCATAACACCCCTTGAGAGTGTTCTGATTGTTGTTGTGGTTGTGGTTAGGGTTGTTGTTACTGGGAAATTTGGATCTGCAGTCTTTGGCCATGTGGCCATGTCGTCCACACTTCAAGCAACGATATCGTTCGCATTGCCCGAAGTGGTGATAAGAGCATCGGTTACATAGCGGGTATTTTCCTTGATACACACCCTTCCCCTTATCGTCGGGTTGGGTGGCAGTGAATGCTCTGGCAGGTGCAGATCGTTGTTGTTGTTGAGGTTGATGAGATTGGTGGTGGCTGGGTTCCCACTTCCTCTTCTGGCTTTCTTGAGGCTTCAGTTGTTCGCCTCGTTTGGGTAGCTTGCCTTGTGCTACCGCTTGGTCGGTTAGTTTGTGGGACAGTCGGATCAGTGGTTGGATGGTGGTGAGATCAGAAGCAGTCACCATGCTTTGGATTTGTTCGGGCAGCCCGCTGATGAACTGCTCGATCTTCTTGTATTCCGGCGTCACCATTGCCGGGCATAACTTACACAGCTCATGAAATCGAGTGCAATATTGCTCGATCTCAGATCCCACCATTTTGTGTACCCAGAATTCGGCTTCCAGTTTCCGAATCTCATCACGAGGGCAATACTCCTCCTGCAGTAGTCTGGTGAAATCAGCCCATGGCATGGAATTGGCACCGTCCAACCCCAGGGTTTGTACATGGGTATTCCACCATGTGAGTGCTGGTCCTTCCAGCGTACCAGTTGCGAACTTCACCCGGTTCTCTTCAGCACATTCGCACATGGCGAATACAGACTCCACTTTCTCCACCCAGCGGAGCATTCCGACAGCTCCCTCAGTTCCCTTGAACTTGTGTGGGTGGCAGTTTAGGAAAGATTTAAAGGAACATCCTTTCCCGTTGCTGCTGTTTGACCCTGTTTGTCAGAAACCAGTGTCGTGTGTTAGTATTGTGTTAGCTACACTATATTAGTCGCGTCAGGCAAGTGTTAGTACCGTTGTTGTTTCCGCTAGTTTCGCTATGCTGGCGACTGGCTTCGTAGTCAGCGATCGCTTTGTTGACCCGACGGTCAACCATCATTTTTATCACAGCGGCATCTAGTGTCCGTTTAGCAGGACGCGCGTACGGTCCTCTTCCCGCCATGTATGGTTCTATACATAAGGGATAGAGTTTTAATCGGCACATGTTAGAGTGTTAGTCAAATGTCATGTCAGATGTCAGATCAGATGTCATGTTAGCTGTCAAGTCAGTGGTTATGTTATCAAGCAATCATGGTCAACATGAAATAAGTAAGACAAAACATAATTCTCATTAATACCAGAATTGTAGTACAATAATTTCAAAAGGGAATAACATCACAAGTTCTTCAATCACATCCCGCTCGTCTAGGCCAAAATAAAAAAAAAATAAATACAAGATAAAGTAGTCCACTAATCCGAGTCCATGGAGACATGTGAAATGTCACTAGCAGCGTCTCCGTCATCATCCTCCTCCTCCGGATCCTCATTAGGATCCTCATCAAAGTCCTCTTCTTCGAGGTCCTCGGCCTCGAATTCAGGACCATCCTCCTGTGGTGGTTCCTCAATAAACTGTGCAGCCCATGCGTTAAGCATGGCATCACTGGCCTGCACCATCGCCTGAGTCTCGGTTATGTCTGTCCGATTCTCAGTGATGCGTACATCATGCTCCTGCATGACATCAACGATCTGTCCGTGCTGGGTCATCAGTTGGGACACTTGGAGACGTAGAGTCTCCACCTGTGCCTCCAATCTGTCGTTGCGTTCCTCCAGTCTCTCGTTCTGCCTCTCCAATCGTTCGTTCTTCTCGCGAAGAACTCGGACCTCGCTCGACAGCTCTCCAGTCCTCCAAATCTCTCGTCGGGTGCAAGCAACGTGGGCCGCGAAGGCCTGCTCCAGTGGTACCCCAAGTGGTGGCAGTCGGTGTCCTGGGGTGGTATCACCAGGGAAACGGTATGGAGGTACTCTCTCCCCGATGATCCATCCCTGGATTATGGTGGGAAGCCATCCCAAATGTCGGGCCCGTGCCGCGTCTCTGGCCCGCCTATCCATCTCGGCGTCAACCTGGGCTACGATATCGTCGATCCGTCGGCGACTCTATGCCGCCAAATCATCTGTGTCCGTGGGTCTAGCTGCGCTCCTGTTAGCGTTGCTGTTGTTGTCGGCCATCCTGTAAGTATCACGCTAGTAAGCAACAGTTCAACAAGTAACAATGTCATCAACGTGCAAGTTCTACGTGTAGTGTCTAGAGTTGAGCAATGGCTATAGTCTAAGTTTACTACATGCAAACCTAGTTCCCTATAACCAAGGCTCTGATACCAGTCTGTCACACCCCCAATTTCCCACTCGTGGTGTCAGTCCACGTGGGTGTGACGTGGCCAGAATCACAGCTCAAGGCCATATAGAACGACTCTATATGCGTTTACAAATCCAAGTTTGACACATACACATCATGAAATAGTTTGCAGCGGAATAAAAGTTGTCATAAAGTATTGCAGCGGAAGATCACATGTTTGACAAATGCAGCGGAATAATGATAGTAAAATACTACATTGTTTAATACATAAACCAAGCGTAATTGGTTTCAAAAGTTAAACATAAACAGGAATGCATGCAGATCCTAATGCTCGTCCCTTAGAGTGTGCAATCCTGTTATCCATTGCTTGCTAGTTACCTGAGAATACAAGTTTGAAAACAAGTGTCAACACAATGGTTGGTGAGTTCACAGGTTTTGATATACATATAGTAATAAAAGTGTGTCATGCGGTTTATCAAATGTTAGTACCGAGCCCTAGGCCCAAAGTGTCAGTGCGTCACTACCGAACTAGACTTGTTTGCTCTTGCCTCCGCTATGCCTCGTATACATAGCAAGTTAGGTCAGAATTTGCACGGGTTATGACACGCAGTCAACATGGTGCCCCGTGGGGTTAGTCATTCCCTAATGGATCCATCCAAATCTACCACGTTGTTCGTACATTAACGGTAAGACTTTGTGAGGGCTTGTAACGAGTTCAACACTTAATGTTTGTCCAATAAACCAGCATACACAATAGTGTTTGTACAGTAATAGTGTTTGACTCGATGCAACTAGTATTCTCCCCCTATTTAAAAGCATTTGAAAAAGAGTAAAGAGGGGCCGTAAACTCACTTTAGTGATGATAGTAGTAGATCAAGCGTAAGCTCCTTGAGGAAGTAGCACGTCGGTTACCGGGAACCTATATCGTATACCGTACGTGAGTCCGTGTAAGTGACCGTGCTAGTGTTGGTGTTAGTGTTCGTGTTTGTGCCCAACAACCCTTGGTTGTTCATGTTTGTCCAAGGCAGTCCACAATGACCGTGTTTGCTCGTGTTGGTCCATATTGACCGTGTTTGACCAAAGTTGACCGTGTCAAATCAACGACCCGTTGGTGAACCGTGTGACGGTTGTGAATAGTGTAGCAATCGTGTAAGTGTTTGTCGTGTGCAAAACGCGCAAATCGCGTCTATGGACAACTTACTATTTATAGTAAGTTTCCATTTATGGAAAGTTCACAAAGCATATCGGTGTTAGAGTTCTAGCATGCTCAATGGTCCTACGGGGTCATGTTAACACATAGCACATTATCATACAAGTTCATATACGTCGTTTATAGCATGTTAGTGCACAAAAGTTTCCTAAAATGGAAAGTTTCCATTCATAGCATACGTGACATCGGAAACCATCTAACTTAGCATCTAAACATCATATTAAAACATAGTAAGTCATTTAGCATGCTCAAATCATACAACATGTCGACAAATCGGTTTTTCTAAAAATAAAGTTACTATAAATAGTAACTTCATGGTTTTTGCATAAAAATGACCATTTAACATTTCTAAACCATTCTTATGTCACAAATCATTGAAATAACCATTCCAACATCATCTAATCATACTCACATAGTCCAAATCATTATCTACCAATTCTTTGTCTCAAAAAGTTACTAAATAAAGTAACTATGTTGTAAAATGACCAAAACATCACCAAGATCACATTCTAAGCATCTTTATCATTCTAATAACATCTTCATAGCAATCTATAAGCATGCATGTTATCAAATGTCATTCATATCATCATTTTACAATCAAAAAGTTTCTATTAATAGAAAGTTTATCAAAAATCAACATTTAAGCCATTCTAACCGAATCTAATCATGTAAATCATCATTCATGTCATCTATGAACGCTTCTATATACTTAAAATCATCCTAATCATCATGGATCATACATGCATGCATTCAAAATGCCATAAATCCTCATTTCAAGCATAGTCACATGTGTATAACAACTTAGATCGTTACAAATCACCATTACATCATCATAAATCATTAATAATCATGCTAAAATCATCAAACCCAGAAGCTAATCTCGTGCATGCGGATTATAAGTGCTTGCATGCGTGATTTATCACTTGCATGTGTGCTTGTGAGTGTCAAGAGGGTGTTTTAGCCATAGAAACTACCTTAGGAAGCTCAAGAAGTTCGAGATAGATCTTTGGCAGCTCTTAGATGCTCCTGGAAGGTTGGAAATTAGCTCCACAACAGGTGCAAGTGAGTGGTGGTGCTTGGAGATCCTCCTTGACCTCCTTGTGTCTTCAAAGATTCAAGTCTTGAGCTTCAAGAGGCTCAACAATGGTGGAAAATGGTGGTATCAGGAGGTTGAAGACGAGTTCAGTCGCAGTGAGGCGTGGAGAAATGGTTAAAATGATGAAAGGAGTAGTCTAGGTATGATTTATCTTGGATTTATAAAGATTTTGTCGACTGGGCGGCTTCGCGTACCGCGATGGGGGTTCAAAAATGTTCTCCGCGTACCGCGGAGCATTTCGGGAGTCAATCCCCGCGATGTATGTCGCGTATCGCGGATGGGATTGCTTGTTGGGCCACCGCGTACCGCGGTGGGCTCCCAGAGAGCCCAATAAGCCCTTTTTAATGGTTTTGATCCGTTCTTCGTCGTTTTCACGCTTCCGAACCATCGTTTGGCCTTGTTTGAACTTCCTTGCTCAATGTGTGAGTGTTTCGTGAGGTTTCGAGTGTTGTGCTAAACAATGTGCTTGACGTTCACCAACGTTCGTGTGTTTTGACACGTGTGTGTTGTTTGTCGATAATTCCACGAATTATCTGGCCAGGAGTCAGTGTTCGTACTGTCGCGCCACGTGTCACACTAAGTTAATCTAGTTCTAGTGCCACGTGTACATAATGTATTTAAATAATCATTTAAATAGATAGAATGCTGACCTGGAAATTACGGGGTGTCACATCCTCCCCATGTTAGAAAGAATTTCGTCCCGAAATTCAGCTTGCGTTGCCAGTATTTGTCTGTTCCGCGAACAGGTGTGGGTACTTTTGTTTCATCTGGTCTTCACGTTCCCACGTGAATTCCGGTCCTCGTTGCGAATTCCATCGCACTTTCACTATTGGGATCTTGCTGAGTTTGAGCTTCTTGGTTTCCCGGTCCATAACCTCCACCGGTTCTTCAACGAAGTTCAATTGTTCGTCGATTTGTATCTCCTCGAGAGGAATAACAAGTGTTTCATCAGATAGACACTTTTTGAGATTCGAGATGTGGAATACGTTGTGCACGCTGCTCAGTTCAACTGGCAGGTTTAGTTCGTAGGCTACAGGGCCTATTCGTTTTGTTATCTCGAACGGTCCAATGTAACGAGGGTTCAACTTTCCTCGTTTGCCAAACCGAATGACTCCCTTCCAGGGCGAGACTTTGAGTAACACTCTGTCCCCCACCTGGAATTCTAACGGTTTGCGTCGTTTGTCAGCATAGCTTTTCTGTCTGTCCCGAGCTGCTGCCATTCGTTTGCGTATTTGCACGATCTTCTCAGTTGTCTCGTGCACCAGTTCTGGACCAGTCAGTTGGCTGTCTCCAACTTCCGCCCAGCAGATGGGTGATCGACACTTACGTCCGTAAAGTGCCTCGAATGGTGCAGCTTGAATGCTAGTGTGGTAGCTATTGTTATAGGAGAACTCAACTAATGGTAGATGAGATTCCCAGCTACTACCAAAGTCAATGACACATGCCCGAAGCATGTCCTCCAGTGTCTGTATCGTTCGCTCACTTTGCCCGTCCGTCTGCGGGTGATAAGCGGTACTCATGTCCAATCTCGTGCCCAAAGCCTTATGCAAGGACTTCCAGAAATGCGACGTGAATCGACTGTCGCGGTCAGATATGATTGAGATTGGCACTCCATGTCGGGTGACCACTTCCTTTAAATAAATCCGAGTGAGTTTGTCTAGCTTGTCAGTCTCCTTGATGGGTAGAAAATGTGCAGACTTTGTCAGTCGGTCTACGATAACCCAGATGGTATCGCAACCACTTGCCGTCTTTGGCAGTTTAGTAATGAAATCCATGGAAATCTGCTCCCATTTCCACATTGGTAATTCCGGTTGTTGAAGTAACCCTGATGGCTTCTGGTACTCAACTTTGACTTTTGAGCACGTTAGGCATTTACTCACGTATGTTGCTATCTCAGCTTTCATGTTTGGCCACCAATAGGTTGTCTTCAAATCGTGATACATCTTATCAGAGCCTGGGTGTACGGAATACCGGCTCTTGTGAGCTTCATCCATCACTACTTCTCTCAATCCTCCGTAGCGTGGAATCCAGATTCGATCCATTAAATAGTAAGCTCCGTCGTCTTTTGCTTTTATTTGCTTATCCATGCCACGCATGGCTTCAAGAGTAAGGTTTTCAGCTTTTAGAGCTTCTTGTTGTGCGTTTAGTATCTGATTTGGCAATTCAGAATGAATCGTGAGTTGTAGTGCACGCACGCGCTTTGTTGTTTCTTTTCGACTCAACGCGTCGGCCACTACGTTGGCTTTGCCTGGATGATACTTGATGGCGCAATCATAATCACCTATGAGTTCAACCCACCTTCGTTGTCTCATGTTCAACTCTTTCTGGTCGAAGATGTGTTGTAGGCTCTTATGATCGGTAAAGATTGTACATTTCGTGCCGTATAAGTAGTGTCGCCAGATCTTCAAGGCAAACACCACGGCTCCCAACTCAAGGTCATGAGTCGTGTAATTCTTCTCATGCACCTTCAGTTGGCGTGAAGCGTATGCTATCACTTTCTCGCGTTGCATCAGCACACAACCGAGTCCCTGTTTCGAGGCGTCGCAATACACCACGAAGTCATCACATCCTTCCGGTAGGGATAGGATGGGTGCGGTGCATAGTTTCTGTTTCAACAGGTTGAAAGCAGCTTCTTGTTTGTCTCCCCAATCGAACTTTTTGTCTTTATGTGTCAGGGATGTCAGTGATTGAGCAATCTTTGAGAATCCCTCAATGAATCTTCTGTAGTACCCGGCCAGACCTAGGAATTGTCGCACCTCAGTCGGAGTCTTGGGTGCTTCCCAGTTCTTAATTGCTTCAATCTTGGCTGGGTCTAAGTGTATTCCCTGCTCATTAACCACGTGTCCAAGGAATTGGTTCATCAAGTGCCAGATCGTCCGGCAAGTCCGTACGGTATGTGTACTTTCACCTTACACTATGTGCAAATACGTATATGTGAACAGTGTTTATGATAACAGATTTCAGAATACAATACACAGTTGTACGTATTTTAGTGCAAACTTAAATACATTAAGTACAACGTACATTTGAAACATTAGTTGTGTTTATTAAGTGAAAACTTAATTACAGTTAACACAACGAATCAAGAGAAACAGCGGTATTCAAACAATCTTCAGAAACATATCGGTTGCGATCTGATGTCCACAGATGACAGGAATCAGATGGCCGACAAGTCAGTACAATAACAATATGAAAACAGGATGTTTAGTTGAGTCCGACAGTGAGGAAACACAATTCAAACACAAATACAGTGTTATTTCAGAATAACGAACTGACAGTGTGTTTGCGTGGGTGACGATTCACACAAACATACCTGTGAGTTTAGAGTTCTGAAATAATGACTGAAAAGTAGAAAACAAAATTCAGAAAGCAAAACCATCGTCGTATTCGTTCGGGTGACGATTCGAACGAATTACGCACGAAGGTTACGTGATCTGACAAAACGAAAACGAAAACACGTCACGAACGAAAATAATTTAATAAAATCAAATATTTAACATTTTACAATTTTGAAACTCATCAAATTATATTAATTTTAGTTCTTTTATTTATTCCATTTAAATTACGCGTAATTTTCCGGTTACGCGACGAAAACGCGAACCGAACAACAAAAACGAACCCGAACACCCTCGGGGTATAAATAACCACAATTGAGTCATCTTCTTCATTTTTCCTTTTCCCACTCTCTCTCTAAAAGCCATTTCCGGCTCTCTCTCTCTCTAGAAACCCTAATCTTCTCTCCTCCATATCTTCCTCAATACTTGGCCAAATCACTCCATTTTCGAACCTACACGAAGCTCTCAACACCCTCTACACAAAAGTACAACAGATCGGAGCTCAAACTTTCTGAAATTGAGGTAAAATGAGCTGCAAAGTTTGAAAAACTAGGGTTTTTGTATCTTTTGTTCGAACTCCACTCAAAAACCGGTCCTAGAACCTTTTCTTGGCCGCAACACATCTGAGATAGGTCCTACCAATCGTAACTGTTGATAAAACACCATGATTTCTGGATGGAACTCGACACCACCATTGTAGGCCGCTGAAATCTGTCGTGCGAATGGAGGTTATCCAGCACTCATTCGGCGAATGAGGGAGGTGTTCACAAGATCAACGGGCGAATAGGGACTCAGCCGCATGACTCTATTCGACCCTCATACTCGCATACTCATTCGAACCTACTCATTCGGCCACTCCTCCATTCGCCGGCCTACTTCTTTCGCCATCTTCATTCGTCGGCCAGTCATGCTCATGCGCCGGCCATCTCATTCGTGGGTCACCATTCGACCACCTTCCAGCCATTCGTGGATCCATGCTATTCGGCAGCCATTTCTTTTTCATTCGCCGGACCATCATTCCTTCGGCCACCTTTCTCCCTCATTCGTGAAACAGTCTCAAACGGCCCATGTTTTTACACCCAGGCCCAACATACGTTCGGCCCAAGGCCTGATTGTTTTGTGTCTCTATTGAATAAGCCCATAAGCTCAACTTACAGCCCAATCATCTGAGTTAATTGGGCCACGCTATTCATATAATGGGCTCAGTTAACGAATTTGAGTAGGCCCAACTAGAGTTTACAAAGCCCATTAACTAGCTAATAAAATTCATGCAGGCCCAACTCCTTAACATATTCGGCCCATGATATTTTCTTACTATTTCACAGATTCGGCCCACTAGTAGCAACGGGCCCATTAACAACTAAGCTAGCCCTAATGATTTCGTGACACAATAACTGAGGCCCAATGTGTTACAAGAATCCACATACGTAGAATCGACCCAATGGCCCACGACTTACATTCGGCCCAATGAGCTTCAAGATAACCTAAATTCAAGAACTAAGACATTAAATGTGATTAAGTATGACACACACCCATAATGAATCTATTAAATTGTTCAAGATGACAAAGCTTTGGAAATGAATTCATAGATCTTAAAACAATTTAGTTTTGAGTATAATCATAAGTGGTTCCAAGGATTAAATCAAATAAACAAAAGACCGGTAAAATCATTACAATTGTTTAGGGCCGAACCAAGATCAATACCGAGACTCGCATGTGTTAGCCAACTCTTGGGCTAACACATACACGCACTTAAATCTTTAAGGTATATACTTACAGATGGCAAATGCAATGTAAATTTAATACAGGGTCGTAAAACAAACTCAAGTGCAACAAGAGCGCGTGTGCATTCTTCTCTTTTAAGCTAAGTCAACCTTACTACAACAGGTGAGTTCATATGCCCCTTTTCTTTAATCTTTACTGATTTTAAACTCTCGGGGCTGAGAAACATGCGTTACTTTTATTTATTTAAAAGTTTTGCTTACATATTGTTAATACTTTGATTATTTGATATTAAATTGCTTATTATCATAAATCATTGTATGCATGCTTGTTTGAATTCAAGAATACAGGAAAGATAAGATGATGATGATATTTTTAATATCATAACTCATCGATACAATAGAATAACTTAGTAGTAAGTTGACTCTTACAACACTTAGTTATTCTTACAAGAAATGACATTACAACAATTACAAGGAAACACGATGACATGATTTCAAGAACATAACACAAGAATGATATAAAGATAATATATCTTTATTACATCATTCAATACAAGAGTTAAATAAGTGTATTAAGACTAGCTCTTATAACACTTAACTTTACAACTCAACACATATTACAAGAAGAACAAGGAACATGGAATGATAATCATGATAACGTAATTTCATGATAACAACATCATTCACTCAATTAATTAACATAACCTAATAAGACTGGATCTTATTTAACTTTGTTAATATCACTGAGAACATATGACAATGAGAACAAGGGTACAAGTGAATACAATTACAATTAGTTACTATTGACCTGTTTGCATTATATCACTTCAATCATGTGCCAAGTTGTTCAAGTGATCATGTAAGCCCCTTTAATTCGCTGACCAGTTAGTTTGAGGTGACTAAACCGACGATAGCATAGTGGTACCATAGGTTTGACAAACCTCTAGCTTGTAGGGCTAGTAATTTGATCGTATTGATTCATTGGCCGGTAACGTATGACCGGTGACAGGGCGACCTCAAGTCAGGTTCTGGTAAGCGACACATGGTGATATTAATCTACAGTGATAAGTAATTAATCCAGCGAAAACCCTATTGACTAGTAGATTGAGAAGTTGATCTGCTCTCATGTTACACTACTAGTAATAGATTTTGTTGAGGACAATAGACATGCAAAGTGGTAGAGATAAATCGGATGCATTGAAATCTGATTACGTGAGGATTTCAATGGATTCCTTTTAGGCTCTATGCACTATGGTTCAAGAACAAGTTGCAAGGGGTTAACTCACACTCTTAATATTTAATAGAGTATCATCAGTTAACCCACCTCAAGTATAGAATGATACAAGGACAAGATTATATTAATCTAAAATTCCTTAATACATCGAGGGTTATCAACACTTCGGTTTGTTAATTAAACCCCATACAATATATTATTCTATCATCAATACAATAACTGAATACATATCAAATACGATGAACAAACGGGGAATGGATATCTTTAGTTGTATCGCAAATGGGGTAGAACTTGACTGAGTATGTGGTGGGATAGCGTTTGGGCTTGACCCTTGCGTGATTCCCTATATATAAGCATACTTGATCAGGTGATACACTACTTGTACATATAACTAAGGAGAGGCCATTGGGTGGTACAGATGAAACAAGTATTACAAGTAACCAGTATGACATTGTGGATGTATGCATGATCAATTCAATGGTTTTCAATGTACTTACTTATGAACTCACCAACCTAGTGTTGACTTTGTTTAAATGCATGTTTTCTCAGGTGACGAACAGGTGTAGATACAATTATGCAATTGTTAAGCTAGAGGACTTTTAGAAGACCTAGCTTACTTTTGATTGCATACTTTTGGAATGACAAAACCTTGAATCACTTTTGTATATCTTGTACAGTTCAAGATATAAACTCATTGATTCTTTTAATTAGATTTACTTAGTTAAATTATGATGTACAATGTAATTTAACTTTGTAATTCTATTTCATGTCATGATTAGCATTTCTCATTTATATCTCATGTGCTATGTAAACAATCTGATCATTTGATTATCACTCAAGATATCGCGCCCCGGGAACCTTCCGCCCGACGGGAAAGCCCGATCCGTTCCCGCCGGCCCGGGGTGTGACAGATTGGTATCAGAGCCATGGTTATAGAGAAATATAGGTCATATTACTTAAACGGTTTGGCCTAGACTATAACCTAGGGACCTCATGTAGAGATTATGTGATATAGGATTTTATTTGCATATGTCTTCTGCTTCTGATCACTGCACTAACCGATTTTCTTTCGGTTATGATCAGAATGCCGCCACGAAGACAACCACCTCTATTACCGCTGACTCAAGATTCAGCTCCGCACTCTTCGACACCTACACCGCCAGACTCTCCTACACAAGCACCTCCACCTCCTCCTCCTCCTCCTCCACACTCTCCACCACCAGGCTCAAGCAATGTTCAGATGATAGATCCTGCTACTATCGCTTTGGCAACCCTGCTGAGTACTCAACTGACAAGTCAACTGAAAGATGTCATCCCAGAGATGATAAACCGAATTCAAGGTCACGGCAACAATTCTGGCCATACTACAGGAGAGGCTAGTGGAAACACTAGTCATACTTCGGACTACTTCTACAAGTCTTTTGTAGGATGCAAACCTCCAAGTTTCACCGGAGTTGAAGGAGCTGTTGGACTCATCCAATGGCTAGAAAAGATGGAGAATACTCTGGACATTAGCAACTGTCCAGAACACCATAAAGTTCGCTATGCAGCTGGTTCATTCAGCAAGCGAGCACTTACATGGTGGAATGCTCAGATTCGAGCAAAGGGAAGAGATGAAGCAATGGCGATGCCATGGGCAGAATTTAAGCTTCTTCTGAGAAACGAGTTCTGTCCGAAACACGAACTGCAACTGCTGGAAACGGAACTCTCGAACCATGTGATGAAGGGGGCTGATCATATGACCTTCACCACTCGCTATCATGAGTTGGTAGCTTTGGTGCCAGAAATGGTACCAACATTGGAAAAGCTGATTGACCGCTATGTGGCGGGATTGCCTTCTTGCATCCAAAGTATCGTGTTGGCTGCATATCCTGCTACTTTGGAGGCTGCTATCTCCCTCTCAGCTAAACTTACCAAGGTGATGGTAAAGTCAGGAGTTTTGAAGGATGAGGCTGAAACATCCAAAGCTGGAACTTCCAAGAAGTCGGATAAACGTCCGGCTAAGAAACAAAAAGTGGCAAGGAACTTTGCTGCCACTACTCAGGCTCCAATGCTTAATCAGCCACCACCACTGCAAGTCAGAAAGCCCTACACTGGCACTGCACCTTTGTGCAACACTTGTCAGTATCATCACGCGTCAAACTCTCAGTGCATGCAATGCACAAACTGTGGAAAGTTTGGCCACTGGGCAAACCGCTGCAGGAGCACGGGAGCTCCAAACAGAAACAACAATGCAGCCACTACTGCTGCTGCTACTGATCGCAGGTCTTGCTACAACTGTGGTGAACCTGGTCACTTCTCTAGGGATTGCCCCAAGAGAAATCAACAAAGGGCTCAAGCACCAAAAGGACTAGCCTTTCAGATAGGAGCTGCTGCAGCTAGACAAGACCCGAACGTCATTACGGGTACATTTCTTCTATCTGATTTCTATGCCTCTATATTATTTGATACTGGTGCGGATCAGAGTTTTATCTCATCCGATTTTGCTAGCCATCTTAAACATGTTAAGGAATCATTAGACTCCCCTTATACTATTGAGATAGCTAATGGCAAACAGATTTCAGTTGACACAGTACTTAGAAATTGCCCACTAACACTTGGTGATCATATATTCTCCATCGACTTGATACCGATGGAGCTGGGCTGTTTCGACATCATCATTGGAATGGATTGGCTAACTCGTAACCGAGTTGAGTTCATCTGTTCCGATAAACTACTACGTATTCCTATGGAAAACAATGAGGTCTTGGAGATTCGTGGAGACCAAGCGAAACGCAGTGTCAAGATAATCTCGTGCATGAAAGCTCGCAAGTGCTTACGGAAACAATGTGTGGTATTTCTAGCTCACGTGATTCAGAAAGACAAGAAAGAAATCAAGATTCAAGATGTACCAATTGTGAGAGATTTTACAGAAGTGTTTCCGGATGACTTACCGGGACTGCCACCCGAGAGAGCGGTGCAGTTCCGCATCGATTTGATTCCGGGAGCAACTCCTGTAGCCAAGTCTCCCTACAGACTCGCACTATCGGAGATGCAAGAGTTGTCCAACCAGTTGCAAGAACTTCTCGATAAAGGATTCATCCGACCGAGCTTTTCCCCGTGGGGAGCTCCGGTTCTTTTTGTTAAAAAGAAGGATGGAACTTTCAGAATGTGCATCGACTATCGAGAACTCAACAAACACACCATCAAGAATCGGTACCCGTTACCGAGGATTGATGATTTGTTCGATCAGTTACAGGGAGCACAGTACTTCTCAAAGATAGACCTGAGATCAGGCTATCATCAGCTCCGGATACAAGAAGAAGACATACCCAAGACGGCTTTTCGTACTCGATATGGTCATTACGAATTTATGGTGATGCCATTCGGATTAACTAACGCACCGGCTGTGTTCATGGACTTAATGAACCGGGTGTGCAAGCCGTATCTAGATCAGTTTGTAATCGTCTTCATTGACGATATACTGATTTATTCAAGAACCAAGAAGGAACATGAACAACACCTTAGGACAGTTTTGGAGCTTCTAAAAGAAGAACAACTCTATGCCAAATTCTCTAAGTGCGAATTTTGGTTAAGAGAAGTTCAGTTTTTGGGTCACGTGATTAACAGTGATGGTATTCACGTGGATCCTGCCAAGATAGAAGCAATCAAGAACTGGGATGTGCCTACGACACCGACAGAGATCAGATCATTTTTGGGATTGGCAGGTTATTACCGGAGATTCATCTCGAATTTCTTTAAGATAGCCTTGCCTCTCACCAAGCTCACACAGAAGTCTGAACCTTTTGTGTGGACTCAAAAACAAGAAGAGGCATTCCAGACACTGAAACAAAGATTGTGCAATGCTCCAATTTTAACACTCCCAGAAGGCAATGATGACTTTGTAGTTTATTGTGATGCTTCCCATCAGGGACTCGGATGTATTTTAATGCAACGAGACAAAGTCATTGCTTATGCCTCACGACAGCTGAAGATACACGAGAAGAATTACACGACACACGATCTTGAACTGGGAGCTGTTGTATTTGCATTAAAGATTTGGAGACACTACCTTTATGGTACCAAATGCACTATCTTCACAGATCACAAGAGTTTACAGCACATATTTGATCAGAAGGAGCTTAACATGAGACAGAGACGTTGGGTTGAGCTCCTGAACGATTACGATTGTGTGATCAAATACCATCCGGGCAAAGCAAATGTCGTTGCAGATGCTTTGAGTCGGAAGGAAAGAGTCAAACCTTTACGCGTTCGCGCTATGGGAATGACGGTGCAAACAATTTTGAGAGATCACATTTTACAAGCACAACAGGAGGCAGTGACAAGAAACAACCTGAAACGCGAGCTCGATTGTGGAGCCGAGAAACATTTCGAGACAAGACAAGACGGAGTTATTTACTATCTGGATCGTGTTTGGATCCCGGCGGTAGATGAACTTCGAACACTCATTCTTGACGAGGCACACAAGTCACGTTACTCAGTTCATCCTGGTGCCGATAAGATGTACCAAGATCTTAGGTCATTTTATTGGTGGCCGGGTATGAAGAAAGACATTGCCACTTATGTTGGCAAATGTATCACATGTGCCAAAGTCAAAGCTGAACACCAGAAACCTTCGGGTTTGCTGGAACAACCAGAAATACCACAATGGAAGTGGGAACAAATAGCTATGGACTTCATTACCAAGCTACCCCGCACTTCCAGCGGACACGATTCGATTTGGGTTATCATTGATAGATTAACCAAGTCCGCACACTTTTTACCAATCAGAGAGACATACAAGATGGAGAAACTTGCAAGACTATACATCGATGAAATAGTAGTGAGACACGGTGTGCCATTATCTATTATTTCAGACCGGGACAGTCGATTTACTTCGCGGTTCTGGCAATCATTGCAACAATCCTTAGGGACAAGTGTTAACTTGAGCACCGCTTATCATCCACAAACGGATGGACAAAGCGAACGCACCATTCAAACCCTAGAGGATATGTTGAGAACATGCATCCTAGACTTCGGTGGAAGTTGGGACACACACTTACCTCTCATTGAGTTCTCCTACAACAATAGCTACCACAGCAGCATTGGATGTGCTCCTTTTGAAGCACTTTATGGTAGAAAATGCCGGTCTCCAATTTGTTGGACCGAAGTAGGAGACAACAGAATCACTGGGCCTGAGCTTATTCAAGAAACTACTGATAAGATTGCCCAGATACAACAACGATTACGAGCAACACGTAGCCGCCAAAAGAGTTACGCAGACAAACGGCGCAAGCCTTTGGAATTTGATGTGGGTGACCGGGTTATGTTGAAAGTGTCCCCATGGAAAGGCGTAGTTCGGTTTGGGGCTAAAGGCAAGCTAGCACCTCGGTATGTCGGACCGTTTGAGATTACTCAACGCATAGGTCCAGTGGCATACAGACTCAGACTCCCTGATGAACTCAGCGGAGTACACAATGTATTTCATGTATCAAATCTCAAGAGGTGTCTAGCAGACGAAACATTGATCATACCGTTGGAAGAGATACAAATTGACGAGCAACTACATTTCGTTGAAGAACCTGTAGAGATTATGGAACGTGAAGTCAAGAGACTGAAACGAAGCCGTATCCCTATTGTAAAGGTTCGATGGAACTCCAAGCGTGGACCAGAATTTACTTGGGAACGCGAGGATAACATGAAATCAAAGTATCCCCACCTGTTCGAGAATTGAAGCACGACTATGATGCTTAAATTTCGGGACGAAATTTCTTTAACAAGGGGAGACTGTGACATCAAGTGCCAGATCGTCCGGCAAGTCCGTACGGTATGTGTACTTTCACCTTACACTATGTGCAAATACGTATATGTGAACAGTATTTATGATAACAGATTTCAGAATACAATACACAGTTGTACGTATTTTAGTGCAAACTTAAATACATTAAGTACGACGTACATTTGAAACATTAGTTGTGTTTATTAAGTGAAAACTTAATTACAGTTAACACAACGAATCAAGAGAAACAGCGGTATTCAAACAATCTTCAGAAACATATCGGTTGCGATCTGATGTCCACAGATGACAGGAATCAGATGGCCGATAAGTCAGTACAATAACAATATGAAAACAGGATGTTTAGTTGAGTCCGACAGTGAGGAAACACAATTCAAACACAAATACAGTGTTATTTCAGAATAACGAACTGACAGTGTGTTTGCGTGGGTGACGATTCACACAAACATACCTGTGAGTTTAGAGTTCTGAAATAATGACTGAAAAGTAGAAAACAAAAGTCAGAAAGCAAAACCATCGTCGTATTCGTTCGGGTGACGATTCGAACGAATTACGCACGAAGGTTACGTGATCTGACGAAACGAAAACGAAAACACGTCACGAACGAAAATAATTTAATAAAATCAAATATTTAACATTTTACAATTTTGAAACTCATCAAATTATATTAATTTTAGTTCTTTTATTTATTCCATTTAAATTACGCGTAATTTTCCGGTTACGCGACGAAAACGCGAACCGAACAACAAAAACGAACCCGAACACCCTCGGGGTATAAATAACCACAATTGAGTCATCTTCTTCATTTTTCCTTTTCCCACTCTCTCTCTAAAAGCCATTTCCGGTTCTCTCTCTCTCTAGAAACCCTAATCTTCTCTCCTCCATATCTTCCTCAATACTTGGCCAAATCACTCCATTTTCGAACCTACACGAAGCTCTCAACACCCTCTACACAAAAGTACAACAGATCGGAGCTCAAACTTTCTGAAATTGAGGTAAAATGAGCTGCAAAGTTTGAAAAACTAGGGTTTTTGTATCTTTTGTTCGAACTCCACTCAAAAACCGGTCCTAGAACCTTTTCTTGGCCGCAACACATCTGAGATAGGTCCTACCAATCGTAACTGTTGATATGTGACACCCCGTAAATTCCAGGTCAGCTTTGATTTTATTTAAATGTTTATTTAAATGCATTATGTACACGTGGCACTAGAATTAGATTAATTTAGTGTGACACGTGGCACGACAGTATGAACACTGACACCTGACTTGATAATTCGTGGAATTATCGGCAAACAGCACACACGTGTCAAAACACACGAACGTTGGTGAACGTCTAACACATTGTGAAACACAACACTCGAAACCTCACAAAACACTCGCACATTGAACTTGGAAGTTCAGATAAGGCCAAACGAAAGTTCGTAAATGTGAGAACGGCAACGAACAGATCAAACCAATGAAAATGGGCCTATTGGGCTCACCAGGGGATCTGTCGCGCTACGCGACGATCCAGAAGGACACTGTCGCGATACGCGACAAGTGGCGGGGGAAATTTGAACGCGGAACTCTCTCGCGCTACGCGAGGGGAACTCTTGAACCTGTCGCGCTACGCGAGGAGACCCAGTTCGTAGAATCTTTATTTAACCAAGATGAAATCATTTCTTGGCCACCCTACACACTATCTCCGAAATCTAGCCATCATATCTCGGCCTCATCTCTTCCAAAACCTCTGCTACACTCAAGATTCACCATTGGAAGCCATTAGAGACCTCATTTGAAGCTTGGGAATCTTAGAGAACTCAAAGGAGAAGGTCATACAAGCTTGAGCACCATCCCTCCCTTCTTGCACTTGTCGAATCCAACGATCCAGGAGTCTTAGAAGTTGCTCAAGCATCGTTCTAGCAATCAAGAAGCATTAGAAGGTAGTATTTACATTCCCCCATGGCTAGAATGTCCATTTCTCACCACTACACACACATGCAAGTGGTAAAACCCACATGCAAACATCCATGGCTCACATGCACGAAATTATTTTCTGGGTTTGTTGATTTTACTATGATTTTTGATGATCTAAGATGATTAAATGATGTTCTATGACGATCTAAGATGATGGGTATAGGCCATTGTGCTTAAAATGGTAGTTTGTAATGATATTGATGCATGCATGTATGATCTAAGACATTCTAGATGATTTTGTTGATATTGGAATGATTCTTGATAATGTATAAGTGTTCTTGCAAGGTTAGATTGCGATTATGATGGTCAAAATGTGATTTGGAGGCAAACTTGCTATTTTTAGTAACTTTCTAGTTACAAGTTGATGACTTGGTGTATTTGATGATCATGCATGTATGTGGAATTGCTATTTGGGTAATATTATGATGATTAGAAGTTAGGAATGGGATTTGGAACTTGATTGTGGTCACAAATGATAACTTACTATATTTAGTAACTTTTTGAGACAATATATTGCTAGATGATAAATTTGGTTATGTATACATGATGTAATGACGCTAGATGATGTATTAAGATGATTCATGATATGAAAATAGGTTTAGAAATGTTAAATGGTCATTTTATGCAAAAACCACAAAGTTACTATTTTTAGTAACTTTATTTTTACAAAAACCAATTAGTAAACATGTTGAATGATTTGAGCTTGCTAAATGGCTTAATATGTTATAACATGATGATTAGATGCTAAGTTAGATGGTTTCCGATGTCACGTATGCTAAAAATGGAAACTTTCCATTTTAGGAAACTTTTGTGCACTAACATGCTATAAACGACGTATATGAACTTGTATGATAATGTGCTATGTGCTAACATGACCCCGTAGGACCATTGAGCATGCTAGAACTCGAACACCGATATGCTTTGTGAACTTTCCGTAAATGGAAACTTACTATAAATAGTAAGTTGTCCATAGACGCGATTTGCGCGTTTTGCACACGACAAACACTTACACGATTGCTACACGAGTCACAAACCGTCACACGGTTCACCAACGGGTCGTTGACTTGACACGGTCAACTTTGGTCAAACACGGTCAACTTCGGTCAAACATGGTCAAACACGGTCAATGTGGACCAACACGAGCAAACACGGTCATTGTGGACCGACACGGACAAACATGAACAACTAAGGGTTGTTGGACACAAACATGAGCACTAACACGAACACTAGCACGGTCACTAACACGAACTCACATACGGTATACGATATAGGTTGCCGGTGACCGAGACGTGCTACTTGACGTTCAGGAGCTTACGCTTACACACTACTTCATCACTAAGGTGAGTTTACGGCCCCTCTTTACTTTTTTTTCAAATGCTTTTAAATAGGGGGAGAATACTAGTTGCATCGAGTCAAACATTATTACTGTACAAACACTATTGTGTATGCTGGTTTATTGGACAAACATTAAGTGTTGAACTCGTTACAAGCCCTCACAAAGTCTTACCGTTAATGTACGAACAACGTGGTAGATTTGGATGGATCCATTAGGGAATGACTAACCCCACGGGGCACCATGTTGACTGAGTGTCATAACCCGTGCAAATTCTGACCTAACTTGCTATGTATACGAGGCATAGCGGAGGCAAGAGCAAACAAGTCTAGTTCGGTAGTGACGCACTGACACTTTGGGCCTAGGGCTCGGTACTAACATTGATAAACAGCATGACACACTTTTCATTACTATATGTATATCAAAACCTGTGAACTCACCAACCATTGTGTTGACACTTGTTTTCAAACTTGTATTCTCAGGTAACTAGCAGGCTATGGATGCCAGGAATGCACGTAGGGGATCAGGCATAGGACCTACATGCATTTATTTATGTTTTCATGCAAACACTGTTTATTATGAATATGTATCTTTATCAAACATCGTAGTGTTTAACAACTTTTGATTTTCCGCTGCATATGTCAAACATTTGAATATTCCGCTGCTATATGATGAAATACTTTTTCCGCTGCAAACTATTTTAATTGTGTATGTGTCAAACATTGGATTTGTAAACGCATATAGAGGTGTTCTATATGACCTTGAGCTGTGATTCTGGACACGTCACATCCACGTGGACATTTGCCACAAGTGGGAATTTGGGGGTGTGACAGACTGGTATCAGAGCCTTGGTTATAGGGAACTAGGTTTGCATGTAGTAAACTTAGACTATAGCCATTGCTCAACTGTAGACACTACACGTAGAACTTGCACAATGATGACATTATTACTTATCGAAATGTTGCTTACTAACTTAAAAACATGCAGGATGGCTGACGATAACACTAGCAGGAGCACCGACCGACACCAGATCCCTGATGACATGGCTGCCGAGAGTCGGCGACGCGTCGAGAGCATCGTAGCCCAGGTCGATGCCGAGATGGATCGGAGGGCTAGGGACTCAGCACGGGCTAGGTACTGGGGATGGCTACCCGCCATCATACAGAGCTGGATCATAGAGGAGAGAGTACCACCTTACCGATATCCCGGCGACACCACTCCAGGCCACCGTTTACCACCACTCGGAGTGTCGACAGAGCAGGCGTTTGCGGCACACGTGGCTTGCACACGACAGGTGATTCGGAAGAGTAGGGAACTAACTGATGAGTTCCGGACTCTTCGTGAGAGAAACGATCGTCTAGAAAGGCGAAACGATCAGCTAGAGGAGCGCAACAACAGATTGGAAGCCCAGATGGAGGCTCTACGACTCCAAATGTCCCAACTACTGACCGAGCATGGACAGGTCGTCGATGTCATGCAGGAACACGACGTGCGTATCACCGAGAATCGGACGGACATCACCGAGACTCAGGCCATGGTGCAGGCCAGTGATGCCATGCTTAATGCATGGGCTGCACAGTTTATTGAGGAGCCACCTCAGGAGGATGGTCCTGAATTCGAGGCCGAGGACCTCGAAGAAGAGGACCTTGATGAGGATCCTAATGAGGATCCGGAGGAGGATGATGATGACGGAGACGCTGCTAGCGATATCTCACACGTCTCTATGGATTCGGATTAGAGGACTGTTGTATTTTGTATTTTCTTATTTTGGCCTAGACGAGCGGGATGTGCTCGAAAAACTTATTATGTATTTCCTTTTGAAATCATTGTACTTCAAGCTTATTATTAATGAGAATTATGTTTTGTCCTACTTATTACATGTTGACCATGATAACATAACATCTGACTTGACTACTAGCATGACATATGATCTGACTTCTGACATAACATCTGACTTGACTTCTCTTATGACATTGGCTAATGCTCGAACCCATGCTAACTAACATTCTAACCTTCCGTATAGAACATGTCGGGGAGAGGAGCAAATGCCCTAAGACTCAAACGCAAGGCCGAAAAGGCAAGAATCAACATGATGGTTGAACGCAGATTCAACCGGATGCTCGCTGAGTACGAGGCAAACAAACAGGCCAGCGAAACGAGTGGCACTAACAACGGTACCAACACTTGCCTAACATGACTAACATAGTGTAGCTAACACGCACTAACACACGACATTGGTTTCTGAACAACAGGATCGCAAGGCAACAACAACAACAAGGGATGTTCTTTCAAATCCTTCCTGAACTGCCACCCTCACAAGTTCAAGGGAACTGAGGGAGCTGTTGGTATGCTTCGCTGGGTGGAGAAGGCAGAATCTGTGTTCGCCATGTGCGAATGTTCTGAAGAAAACCGGGTCAAGTATGCAACCGGTACACTGGAGGGACCAGCTCTTACATGGTGGAACACCCATGTTCAAACCTTGGGGTTGGACGGTGCCAACTCCATGTCATGGACCGACTTCACCCGACTGCTGCATGAGGAATATTGTCCTCGTGATGAGATCCGCAAACTGGAAGCGGAATTCTGGGTGCATAAGATGGTGGGATCGGAGATCGAGCAATATTGTACTCGATTTCATGAGCTGTGTAAGCTATGCCCGGCTATGGTGACGCCGGAATACAAGAAGATCGAGCAGTTCATCAGTGGATTGCCCGAGCAATTCCAAAGCATAGTGATGGCGTCTGACATCACCACCATCCAACCACTGATCAGACTGGCTCATAAACTGACCGATCAAGCTGTAGCGCAGGGCAAGCTACCAAAACGAGGCGAGCATGTGAAGCCTCAAGAGAGCCAGAAGAGGAAGTGGGAACCCAGCCACCAGCAAGCTCATCAACCCCAACAACAACAAAAATCTGCACCAGCCAGAGCTTTCACTGCCACCCAACCCGATGACAAGGGGAAGGGTGTATATCAGGGGAAATACCCATTGTGCAACCGATGCTCATACCACCACTCCGGGCAATGCGAACGATACCGTTGCCTGAAGTGCGGAAGACACGGCCATATGGCCAAGGATTGCAGAACAAGATTCCCCATCAACAACAACAATCCCAACCACAACCAGAACCAGAATAACAACAACAACCAGAACACTCTTAGAGGGTGTTATGAATGTGGCAAGCCGGGCCACATGAGGAGGGATTGTCCTCAACTGAAGAAGGCCGGAGGAGGAGCGGCCAAAGGAAGAGCTTTTGTGATTGGCTCGGGAGAAGCCAAGGATGACCCAAACATCGTAACCGGTACGTTTCTTTTAAATAATGTCTACGCTAGCATATTATTTGATACCGGTGCCGATAGGAGCTTTATATCTAGTGAGTTTAGCAAATTACTAGATATTACCCCAACACCACTAGACTACAAGTATACTGTAGAATTAGCCGACGGCAAGTTGATCGAAACGCAACACATCTTCGAGGATGCGCTATGACCTTGGCAGGTCACGAACTCGAAATTGACTTGATGCCGGTGACTCTCGGAAGCTTTGATGTGGTCGTTGGAATGGATTGGTTATCCGCTAACCAAGCTGAGATCGTATGCAACGAGAAGATCGTACGAGTGACGTTGCAGAACGGAGAACAGATCTCGATTCAGGGGGAAAGGCGGGGAGTACCTCTGAACATCATATCATGCATGAAGGCAAACAAGTACCTACAAAAGGGATACACTGCAATACTAGCCCTCATCGCAGAGCAACCAAAGAAGGAGAGGAAGATTGAGGACATCGCTGTAGTCCGCGATTTTCCCGAAGTGTTTCCCGAAGATCTACCTGGACTACCTCCGCAGCGACAAGTCGAATTCCAGATAGACCTTACACCAGGAGCAGCACCGATTGCTAAGGCTCCATACCGACTAGCACCAACGGAGATGCAGGAACTGTCTAACCAGTTGCAAGAACTGTTAGACAAGGGATTCATCAGACCGAGCTTCTCACCTTGGGGAGCACCGGTCTTGTTCGTAAAGAAGAAAGACGGATCATTCCGTATGTGTATCGACTACAGAGAGCTGAACAAGGTGACGATCAAGAATCGATATCCCTTACCGCGAATAGACGATCTGTTTGACCAGTTGCAAGGGTCAAGCTACTATTCCAAGATCGATTTAAGATCGGGTTACCATCAATTGAGGATACAGGAGAATGATATTCCTAAGACTGCCTTTAGAACCCGATACGGACACTACGAATTTTTGGTTATGCCCTTTGGACTGACCAACGC
Organism: Mikania micrantha; assembly: GCA_009363875.1. Classification (NCBI taxonomy): domain Eukaryota; kingdom Viridiplantae; phylum Streptophyta; class Magnoliopsida; order Asterales; family Asteraceae; genus Mikania; species Mikania micrantha. The sequence goes on from CM018687.1 coordinate 6,338,616, forward strand.
ACCAGCCGTGTTCATGGATCTCATGAATAGAGTGTGCAAACCTTACCTTGATAAATTCGTAATAGTGTTCATTGACGACATTCTGATTTACTCAAAGAATCGGGAAGAACATGCTGAGCATTTGAGGCTAGTCTTAGAACTATTAAAGAAAGAGCAGTTGTACGCAAAGCTTTCAAAATGCGACTTTTGGATTCGCGAAGTCCAATTCCTTGGACACGTGGTTAATGAGCAGGGAATACACGTAGACCCAGCCAAGATTGAAGCAATTAAGAACTGGGAAGCACCCAAGACTCCGACTGAGGTGCGACAATTCCTAGGTCTGGCCGGGTACTACCGGAGATTTATCGAAGGATTCTCAAAAATTGCCCAATCGTTGACGTCCTTGACACATAAAGATAAGAAATTCGATTGGGGAGACAAACAGGAGGCTGCATTTAACTTGTTAAAACAGAAACTATGTACTGCACCTATCCTATCCTTACCGGAAGGATGCGAAGACTTCGTGGTGTATTGTGACGCCTCGAAACAAGGACTCGGTTGCGTGCTCATGCAACGCGAGAAAGTGATAGCCTACGCTTCACGACAACTGAAGGTGCATGAGAAGAATTACACGACTCATGATCTTGAGTTGGGAGCCGTAGTGTTTGCCTTGAAGATCTGGCGACACTACTTATACGGCACGAAATGTACAATCTTTACCGATCATAAGAGCCTACAACACATCTTCGACCAGAAAGAGTTGAACATGAGACAACGAAGATGGGTTGAACTCATAGGTGATTATGATTGCGCCATCAAGTATCATCCAGGCAAAGCCAACGTAGTGGCCGACGCGTTGAGCAGGAAGGAAACAACAAAACGCGTGCGTGCCCTACAACTCACGATTCATTCTGAATTACCAAAGCAGATACGGATCGCACAACAGGAAGCCTTAAAAGCTGAAAATCTCACTCTTGAAGCCATGCGCGGCATGGATAAACAATTGAAGGCAAAGGGTGACGGGGCTTACTATCTGATGGAACGGATTTGGATTCCACGCTACGGAGGATTGAGAGAAGTAGTGATGGACGAAGCTCACAAGAGCCGGTATTCCGTACATCCGGGCTCTGACAAGATGTATCACGATTTGAAGACAACCTATTGGTGGCCAAACATGAAAGCTGAGATAGCAACTTACGTAAGTAAGTGTTTAACGTGCTCAAAAGTCAAAGTTGAGTACCAGAAGCCATCAGGGTTACTTCAACAACCGGAATTACCAATGTGGAAATGGGAACAGATTTCCATGGACTTCATCACTAAACTGCCTAAGACGGCAAGTGGATGCGATACCATCTGGGTTATCGTAGACCGACTGACAAAGTCTGCACATTTTCTACCGATCAAGGAGACTGACAAGCTAGACAAACTCACTCGGATTTATTTAAAGGAAGTGGTCACTCGACATGGAGTGCCAATCTCAATCATATCTGACCGCGACAGTCGATTCACGTCGCATTTCTGGAAATCCTTGCATAAGGCTTTGGGCACGAGATTGGACATGAGTACCGCTTACCACCCGCAGACGGACGGGCAAAGTGAGCGAACGATACAGACACTGGAGGACATGCTCCGGGCATGTGTCATTGACTTTGGTAGTAGCTGGGAATCTCATCTACCGTTAGTTGAGTTCTCATATAACAATAGCTACCACACTAGCATTCAAGCTGCACCATTCGAGGCACTTTACGGACGTAAGTGTCGATCACCCATCTGCTGGGCGGAAGTTGGAGACAGCCAACTGACTGGTCCAGAACTGGTGCACGAGACAACTGAGAAGATCGTGCAAATACGCAAACGAATGGCAGCAGCTCGGGACAGACAGAAAAGCTACGCCGACAAGCGACGCAAACCGTTAGAGTTCCAGGTGGGAGACAGAGTGTTACTCAAGGTCTCGCCCTGGAAAGGTGTCATTCGGTTTGGAAAACGAGGAAAGTTGAACCCTCGTTACATTGGACCGTTCGAGATTACAAAACGAATAGGCCCTGTAGCCTACAAACTGAACCTGCCGGTTGAACTGAGCAGCGTCCACAACGTATTCCACATCTCAAACCTCAAGAAGTGCCTATCAGATGAAACACTTGTTATTCCTCTCGAGGAAATACAAATCGACGAACAATTGAACCTTGTTGAGGAACCGGTGGAGATTATGGACCGGGAAACCAAGAAGCTCAAACTCAGTAAAATCCCGATTGTAAAAGTACGATGGAATTCGCGACGAGGACCGGAATTCACGTGGGAACGTGAGGACCAGATGAAACAAAAGTACCCACACCTGTTCGCGGAACAGACAAACGCTAACAGCACAAGTTGAATTTCGGGACGAAATTCTTTCTAACATGGGGAGGATGTGACACCCCGTAAATTCCAGGTCAGCTTTGATTTTATTTAAATGTTTATTTAAATGCATTATGTACACGTGGCACTAGAATTAGATTAATTTAGTGTGACACGTGGCACGACAGTATGAACACTGACACCTGACTTGATAATTCGTGGAATTATCGGCAAACAGCACACACGTGTCAAAACACACGAACGTTGGTGAACGTCTAACACATTGTGAAACACAACACTCGAAACCTCACAAAACACTCGCACATTGAACTTGGAAGTTCAGATAAGGCCAAACGAAAGTTCGTAAATGTGAGAACGGCAACGAACAGATCAAACCAATGAAAATGGGCCTATTGGGCTCACCAGGGGATCTGTCGCGCTACGCGACGATCCAGAAGGACACTGTCGCGATACGCGACAAGTGGCGGGGGAAATTTGAACGCGGAACTCTCTCGCGCTACGCGAGGGGAACTCTTGAACCTGTCGCGCTACGCGAGGAGACCCAGTTCGCAGAATCTTTATTTAACCAAGATGAAATCATTTCTTGGCCACCCTACACACTATCTCCGAAATCTAGCCATCATATCTCGGCCTCATCTCTTCCAAAACCTCTGCTACACTCAAGATTCACCATTGGAAGCCATTAGAGACCTCATTTGAAGCTTGGGAATCTTAGAGAACTCAAAGGAGAAGGTCATACAAGCTTGAGCACCATCCCTCCCTTCTTGCACTTGTCGAATCCAACGATCCAGGAGTCTTAGAAGTTGCTCAAGCATCGTTCTAGCAATCAAGAAGCATTAGAAGGTAGTATTTACATTCCCCCATGGCTAGAATGTCCATTTCTCACCACTACACACACATGCAAGTGGTAAAACCCACATGCAAACATCCATGGCTCACATGCACGAAATTATTTTCTGGGTTTGTTGATTTTACTATGATTTTTGATGATCTAAGATGATTAAATGATGTTCTATGACGATCTAAGATGATGGGTATAGGCCATTGTGCTTAAAATGGTAGTTTGTAATGATATTGATGCATGCATGTATGATCTAAGACATTCTAGATGATTTTGTTGATATTGGAATGATTCTTGATAATGTATAAGTGTTCTTGCAAGGTTAGATTGCGATTATGATGGTCAAAATGTGATTTGGAGGCAAACTTGCTATTTTTAGTAACTTTCTAGTTACAAGTTGATGACTTGGTGTATTTGATGATCATGCATGTATGTGGAATTGCTATTTGGGTAATATTATGATGATTAGAAGTTAGGAATGGGATTTGGAACTTGATTGTGGTCACAAATGATAACTTACTATATTTAGTAACTTTTTGAGACAATATATTGCTAGATGATAAATTTGGTTATGTATACATGATGTAATGATGCTAGATGATGTATTAAGATGATTCATGATATGAAAATAGGTTTAGAAATGTTAAATGGTCATTTTATGCAAAAACCACAAAGTTACTATTTTTAGTAACTTTATTTTTACAAAAACCAATTAGTAAACATGTTGAATGATTTGAGCTTGCTAAATGGCTTAATATGTTATAACATGATGATTAGATGCTAAGTTAGATGGTTTCCGATGTCACGTATGCTAAAAATGGAAACTTTCCATTTTAGGAAACTTTTGTGCACTAACATGCTATAAACGACGTATATGAACTTGTATGATAATGTGCTATGTGCTAACATGACCCCGTAGGACCATTGAGCATGCTAGAACTCGAACACCGATATGCTTTGTGAACTTTCCGTAAATGGAAACTTACTATAAATAGTAAGTTGTCCATAGACGCGATTTGCGCGTTTTGCACACGACAAACACTTACACGATTGCTACACGAGTCACAAACCGTCACACGGTTCACCAACGGGTCGTTGACTTGACACGGTCAACTTTGGTCAAACACGGTCAACTTCGGTCAAACATGGTCAAACACGGTCAATGTGGACCAACACGAGCAAACACGGTCATTGTGGACCGACACGGACAAACATGAACAACTAAGGGTTGTTGGACACAAACATGAGCACTAACACGAACACTAGCACGGTCACTAACACGAACTCACATACGGTATACGATATAGGTTGCCGGTGACCGAGACGTGCTACTTGACGTTCAGGAGCTTACGCTTACACACTACTTCATCACTAAGGTGAGTTTACGGCCCCTCTTTACTTTTTTTTCAAATGCTTTTAAATAGGGGGAGAATACTAGTTGCATCGAGTCAAACATTATTACTGTACAAACACTATTGTGTATGCTGGTTTATTGGACAAACATTAAGTGTTGAACTCGTTACAAGCCCTCACAAAGTCTTACCGTTAATGTACGAACAACGTGGTAGATTTGGATGGATCCATTAGGGAATGACTAACCCCACGGGGCACCATGTTGACTGAGTGTCATAACCCGTGCAAATTCTGACCTAACTTGCTATGTATACGAGGCATAGCGGAGGCAAGAGCAAACAAGTCTAGTTCGGTAGTGACGCACTGACACTTTGGGCCTAGGGCTCGGTACTAACATTGATAAACAGCATGACACACTTTTCATTACTATATGTATATCAAAACCTGTGAACTCACCAACCATTGTGTTGACACTTGTTTTCAAACTTGTATTCTCAGGTAACTAGCAGGCTATGGATGCCAGGAATGCACGTAGGGGATCAGGCATAGGACCTACATGCATTTATTTATGTTTTCATGCAAACACTGTTTATTATGAATATGTATCTTTATCAAACATCGTAGTGTTTAACAACTTTTGATTTTCCGCTGCATATGTCAAACATTTGAATATTCCGCTGCTATATGATGAAATACTTTTTCCGCTGCAAACTATTTTAATTGTGTATGTGTCAAACATTGGATTTGTAAACGCATATAGAGGTGTTCTATATGACCTTGAGCTGTGATTCTGGACACGTCACATCCACGTGGACATTTGCCACAAGTGGGAATTTGGGGGTGTGACAGACTGGTATCAGAGCCTTGGTTATAGGGAACTAGGTTTGCATGTAGTAAACTTAGACTATAGCCATTGCTCAACTGTAGACACTACACGTAGAACTTGCACAACGATGACATTATTACTTATCGAAATGTTGCTTACTAACTTAAAAACATGCAGGATGGCTGACGATAACACTAGCAGGAGCACCGACCGACACCAGATCCCTGATGACATGGCTGCCGAGAGTCGGCGACGCGTCGAGAGCATCGTAGCCCAGGTCGATGCCGAGATGGATCGGAGGGCTAGGGACTCAGCACGGGCTAGGTACTGGGGATGGCTACCCGCCATCATACAGAGCTGGATCATAGAGGAGAGAGTACCACCTTACCGATATCCCGGCGACACCACTCCAGGCCACCGTTTACCACCACTCGGAGTGTCGACAGAGCAGGCGTTTGCGGCACACGTGGCTTGCACACGACAGGTGATTCGGAAGAGTAGGGAACTAACTGATGAGTTCCGGACTCTTCGTGAGAGAAACGATCGTCTAGAAAGGCGAAACGATCAACTAGAGGAGCGCAACAACAGATTGGAAGCCCAGATGGAGGCTCTACGACTCCAAATGTCCCAACTACTGACCGAGCATGGACAGGTCGTCGATGTCATGCAGGAACACGACGTGCGTATCACCGAGAATCGGACGGACATCACCGAGACTCAGGCCATGGTGCAGGCCAGTGATGCCATGCTTAATGCATGGGCTGCACAGTTTATTGAGGAGCCACCTCAGGAGGATGGTCCTGAATTCGAGGCCGAGGACCTCGAAGAAGAGGACCTTGATGAGGATCCTAATGAGGATCCGGAGGAGGATGATGATGACGGAGACGCTGCTAGCGATATCTCACACGTCTCTATGGATTCGGATTAGAGGACTGTTGTATTTTGTATTTTCTTATTTTGGCCCAGACGAGCGGGATGTGCTCGAAAAACTTATTATGTATTTCCTTTTGAAATCATTGTACTTCAAGCTTATTATTAATGAGAACTATGTTTTGTCCTACTTATTACATGTTGACCATGATAACATAACATCTGACTTGACTACTAGCATGACATATGATCTGACTTCTGACATAACATCTGACTTGACTTCTCTTATGACATTGGCTAATGCTCGAACCCATGCTAACTAACATTCTAACCTTCCGTATAGAACATGTCGGGGAGAGGAGCAAATGCCCTAAGACTCAAACGCAAGGCCGAAAAGGCAAGAATCAACATGATGGTTGAACGCAGATTCAACCGGATGCTCGCTGAGTACGAGGCAAACAAACAGGCCAGCGAAACGAGTGGCACTAACAACGGTACCAACACTTGCCTAACATGACTAACATAGTGTAGCTAACACGCACTAACACACGACATTGGTTTTTGAACAACAGGATCGCAAGGCAACAACAACAACAAGGGATGTTCTTTCAAATCCTTCCTGAACTGCCACCCTCACAAGTTCAAGGGAACTGAGGGAGCTGTTGGTATGCTTCGCTGGGTGGAGAAGGCAGAATCTGTGTTCGCCATGTGCGAATGTTCTGAAGAAAACCGGGTCAAGTATGCAACCGGTACACTGGAGGGACCAGCTCTTACATGGTGGAACACCCATGTTCAAACTTTGGGGTTGGACGGTGCCAACTCCATGTCATGGACCGACTTCACCCGACTGCTGCATGAGGAATATTGTCCTCGTGATGAGATCCGCAAACTGGAAGCGGAATTCTGGGTGCATAAGATGGTGGGATCGGAGATCGAGCAATATTGTACTCGATTTCATGAGCTGTGTAAGCTATGCCCGGCTATGGTGACGCCGGAATACAAGAAGATCGAGCAGTTCATCAGTGGATTGCCCGAGCAATTCCAAAGCATAGTGATGGCGTCTGACATCACCACCATCCAACCACTGATCAGACTGGCTCATAAACTGACCGATCAAGCTGTAGCGCAGGGCAAGCTACCAAAACGAGGCGAGCATGTGAAGCCTCAAGAGAGCCAGAAGAGGAAGTGGGAACCCAGCCACCAGCAAGCTCATCAACCCCAACAACAACAAAAATCTGCACCAGCCAGAGCTTTCACTGCCACCCAACCCGATGACAAGGGGAAGGGTGTATATCAGGGGAAATACCCATTGTGCAACCGATGCTCATACCACCACTCCGGGCAATGCGAACGATACCGTTGCCTGAAGTGCGGAAGACACGGCCATATGGCCAAGGATTGCAGAACAAGATTCCCCATCAACAACAACAATCCCAACCACAACCAGAACCAGAATAACAACCACAACCAGAACACTCTTAGAGGGTGTTATGAATGTGGCAAGCCGGGCCACATGAGGAGGGATTGTCCTCAACTGAAGAAGGCCGGAGGAGGAGCGGCCAAAGGAAGAGCTTTTGTGATTGGCTCGTGATTGGGCCACGCTATTCATATAATGGGCTCAGTTCACGAATTTGAGTAGGCCCAACTGGAGTTTACAAAGCCCATTAACTAGCTAATAAAATTCATGCAGGCCCAACTCCTTAACATATTCGGCCCATGATATTTTCTTACTATTTCACAGATTCGGCCCACTAGTAGCAACGGGCCCATTAACAACTAAGCTAGCCCTAATGATTTCGTGACACAATAACTGAGGCCCAATGTGTTACAAGAATCCACATACGTAGAATCGACCCAATGGCCCACGACTTACATTCGGCCCAATGAGCTTCAAGATAACCTAAATTCAAGAACTAAGACATTAAATGTGATTAAGTATGACACACACCCATAATGAATCTATTAAATTGTTCAAGATGACAAAGCTTTGGAAATGAATTCATAGATCTTAAAACAATTTAGTTTTGAGTATAATCATAAGTGGTTCCAAGGATTAAATCAAATAAACAAAAGACCGGTAAAATCATTACAATTGTTTAGGGCCGAACCAAGATCAATACCGAGACTCGCATGTGTTAGCCAACTCTTGGGCTAACACATACACGCACTTAAATCTTTAAGGTATATACTTACAGATGGCAAATGCAATGTAAATTTAATACAGGGTCGTAAAACAAACTCAAGTGCAACAAGAGCGCGTGTGCATTCTTCTCTTTTAAGCTAAGTCAACCTTACTACAACAGGTGAGTTCATATGCCCCTTTTCTTTAATCTTTACTGATTTTAAACTCTCGGGGCTGAGAAACATGCGTTACTTTTATTTATTTAAAAGTTTTGCTTACATATTGTTAATACTTTGATTATTTGATATTAAATTGCTTATTATCATAAATCATTGTATGCATGCTTGTTTGAATTCAAGAATACAGAAAAGATAAGATGATGATGATATTTTTAATATCATAACTCATCGATACAATAGAATAACTTAGTAGTAAGTTGACTCTTACAACACTTAGTTATTCTTACAAGAAATGACATTACAACAATTACAAGGAAACACGATGACATGATTTCAAGAACATAACACAAGAATGATATAAAGATAATATATCTTTATTACATCATTCAATACAAGAGTTAAATAAGTGTATTAAGACTAGCTCTTATAACACTTAACTTTACAACTCAACACATATTACAAGAAGAACAAGGAACATGGAATGATAATCATGATAACATAATTTCATGATAACAACATCATTAACTCAATTAATTAACATAACCTAATAAGACTGGAACTTATTTAACTTTGTTAATATCACTGAGAACATATGACAATGAGAACAAGGGTACAAGTGAATACAATTACAATTAGTTACTATTGACCTGTTTGCATTATATCACTTCAATCATGTGCCAAGTTGTTCAAGTGATCATGTAAGCCCCTTTAATTCGCTGACCAGTTAGTTTGAGGTGACTAAACCGACGATAGCATAGTGGTACCATAGGTTTGACAAACCTCTAGCTTGTAGGGCTAGTAATTTGATCGTATTGATTCATTGGCCGGTAACGTATGACCGGTGACAGGGCGACCTCAAGTCAGGTTCTGGTAAGCGACACATGGTGATATTAATCTACAGTGATAAGTAATTAATCCAGCGAAAACCCTATTGACTAGTAGATTGAGAAGTTGATCTGCTCTCATGTTACACTACTAGTAATAGATTTCGTTGAGGACAATAGACATGCAAAGTGGTAGAGATAAATCGGATGCATTGAAATCTGATTACGTGAGGATTTCAATGGATTCCTTTTAGGCTCTATGCACTATGGTTCAAGAACAAGTTGCAAGGGGTTAACTCACACTCTTAATATTTAATAGAGTATCATCAGTTAACCCACCTCAAGTATAGAATGATACAAGGACAAGATTATATTAATCTAAAATTCCTTAATACATCGAGGGTTATCAACACTTCGGTTTGTTAATTAAACCCCATACAATATATTATTCTATCATCAATACAATAACTGAATACATATCAAATACGATGAACAAACGGGGAATGGATATCTTTAGTTGTATCGCAAATGGGGTAGAACTTGACTGAGTATGTGGTGGGATAGCGTTTGGGCTTGACCCTTGCGTGATTCCCTATATATAAGCATACTTGATCAGGTGATACACTACTTGTACATATAACTAAGGAGAGGCCATTGGGTGGTACAGATGAAACAAGTATTACAAGTAACCAGTATGACATTGTGGATGTATGCATGATCAATTCAATGGTTTTCAATGTACTTACTTATGAACTCACCAACCTAGTGTTGACTTTGTTTAAATGCATGTTTTCTCAGGTGACGAACAGGTGTAGATACAATTATGCAATTGTTAAGCTAGAGGACTTTTAGAAGACCTAGCTTACTTTTGATTGCATACTTTTGGAATGACAAAACCTTGAATCACTTTTGTATATCTTGTACAGTTCAAGATATAAACTCATTGATTCTTTTGATTAGATTTACTTAGTTAAATTATGATGTACAATGTAATTTAACTTTGTAATTCTATTTCATGTTATGATTAGCATTTCTCATTTATATCTCATGTGCTATGTAAACAATCTGATCATTTGATTATCACTCAAGATATCGCGCCCCGGGAACCTTCCGCCTGACGGGAAAGCCCGATCCGTTCCCGCCGGCCCGGGGTGTGACATGGTGGCCACACGTCATATTTTTGTCACGCATGACTCTTATTTTGTCTTTTTCCTCGACCAACAAATCAAGAGCTTTATGGGACACCTTTCCTCCAAGGTTATCAAATATTGGTAGTTTATGATGACCCATAGTTTTAATCAAGCTCGTTTCAAAATCGTGTTTCATTTTTACCTCCTATGCTTGCACGATTTCATTTACGAAACCTACAAGCGAGGCAAGCGTGCTGTTTGGTGATCTGAGGAATCGTTTTAGGTTCGAGTGCTGACTTTCCACCCGGTTTGTTGTATGTTGACCAAAGTTGCGCGTTCTATTGGTCCATGCTGTTACAAACATATCTCTGTAACTGTTTAACCAGGTGTGCGTCAGATACTCCAGAACCCCTGAAATGAAACAAAAAACCAATGATGATATGATGATAATAATTATGGTATATGATGCTTACTTTTTTTGTCGTCTTTTATAAGTCTTTTGTACAGACGGTTGTAGTTGTAGTCGTATAACTCTGTTGTCGGAGAGTTACACAAATTCGCCCATCGACCTTTGAATTTCTTCCAGTCTGCGTCAGAAAAGCTTGCCTTGCAGTGTTTGGCAATATTTTCGTCTATGTGCCATCTGCAGAGATATTTTGCAGCTTCTGGAAACACTTTACGGCACGCATTCATAACAGCAAGGTCTCGATCTATTATGATCACACGTGGCTCCATACACTTATTCAACATACTCTTAGCCATTTCCAAGACCCAGACGTAGTTCTCCTCACGCTCTTTGCTTACGAACGCGTGAGCAATACTAAACGTCTGGTGTGTGGAAGTCACGCCAACAATTTGAATAAATGGAAGCCTGTACTGGTTCGTTTTGTACGTCGCGTCCATCATCAGTACATGCGGAAATGCACGCCACCAGCAGTACGATTTTGGATGACAGAAGAAAATGTCTTCCACGACGTTTGTTTCAGGATCCTCCCGGGTATAGTAAACGTACCGCTGACTGTGAAGCACGTTTTCCAGGACCTGCATCAGGGTATCACCGAATTTCTTCTTGTTTTTTAGCTTCTGCTGTAAATTGTATACATCCCTAGGGATGGATACATTTGCAGGGTTATGTTTCTTTATGCTCGAAAGTATGTTACGAGGATCCATGTGTCGCTCGGTCAGAGTCTCAACCAGATCTTCTTCCTCCTGCGTGAATCTTCTAACATATGGATGACCCTCTAGATTCTGAGCAGGTTCGTGATTGTGATTGTCGTTAATCACCTGTAATTTCCAGGATTCACGAACTTCGTTGTATAACCCTACCAGTTGAAACGGACAACCGATTTTCTTGCTGCCTGACCGTCTAAGGATTGCGATGCTATTGTGCTCGCCACCACGGTCACACATGAGCCAAACTTTGATTACACTGCCTGTTGTCTTTGATTTCTTCGTTCTTCTTTTGACTACAATGTAACCATTATCTACTGCTCTACTTTTCACCCACCCTACCAGCGCTTCCTCAGTCATAAACTCCTGACATATAAAAACAATAATAAATACCTTAAATGGATAGCGATAATATACAATTATTAACATTTATGTTTCATTTAAGTTACCTCTTTGGTTTCCCAGTTAACGTTTGAAGCCCCCGGCTTTTCTTCATAACCCTCCTCCATGTAACTTTGTTTACAGTCATCATACACGAACCCATACGATGCTTGACTGTCAAAACCGACATCAGCGTTAGGTTCAGCATTCAGATCTATCATGCCGTATGAATACTTGACAGGAGGCTCTTCGTTCAAATCTGGCACGGAATAGTTGAAAAACTCCCGTCCCAAAACGACATCGTTACAGATATGAATTATCGTGAAATATATTTGAATTCGAAAGTTACGCGTTCGTTTGAAACGATTCATGCTTATATACCAATTTGAAAATGTTCAAGACGGCCCGTAATGGCCTTTACGGCCCGTACTGGGTCAAATCAGTGTCCTTTTGTCAGAATTGAAAAAGCAAGACGGGCCGTATTGGCTAGTACGGGCCGTCTTGCTGTTATATCATTGTACTAGGTTGCAGGGAATGTCTGGCCAGTACGGGCCGTCTTGCTGTCAAATCATTGTACTAGGTTGCAGGGAATGTCTGTACGATGAATGAGACGGGCCGTCCTGGCCATTACGGCCCGTCTTGCTCCCAATCATTGGCACAGGTTGTCAGGAGCGAATGTTTGACCGAGGCCTGAGACGGGCCGTAATGGCCATTACGGGCCGTCTCGGGGGTGTATTTTTAAAAAAAGTGGGTGTGAGAATAACAACACCCTTTTTTAATTCATATATTTTCGTTATAGATATGTAAATATTTTATTTATAAAATTTGCGTATTGCATATGATAATATTCTAGTGACAGAATATATAATAATGTATTTTTTAAAATATGAATGCAAATCTTATTACATGGTAAAATAAAATTACTAATCTATTAGTATTTTCAAATATGAAAAATTTCACTTTATTTTTTTATACTATCAAATATATCGGTAATGACCGCATTATTCATAAATAAAAACTGTCATTTATGCTTTTCTATAAATTAATATTTTGTGAATTCATATCAATCATGTAATTTTTTTTAATATCAACGGTTGATAGTCCTTTTTATATGATAAAACAAAAATAATCATTATAAAAGTAGTGCCGATCATGAAATTTTACTTTTTTTCATCATAATGTTAAACATATAAAATTATAAATATCCAGAATGGCCTCATTATTATTTATGAAAAATTTAAAATTCGTCATTTATGCTTTTCATGATTTGTTTTCAAGAAAAATAAAGGATTTTTTTCTCTTTATTTGATTTTGATACCGAATATGAACAACGTCCTTGTGTTGCAATTTACTGTTTCTCCTTTTTTTCGTCATTTGCACTAATTAAACCTTCAAAAGACAAATTTTATTCAAAAATTATATAAAAAATCACTTTTTCTTTTAATTTTAATTTTGAGACTAATTTTACTATATGTTTTGTTAATTTTTATTGCATTTGTAGTGGATGTATGAGTTGTAATGAGTGTATTTTACAAATTCAGACAAAACTATGTTAATTATTAAAGACTTTTAGTATAACGGTACCTTTTTATTTGGTTTATAAGATGTTTTTGGTATGTGTTTTCTTTGAAATGGTGGGTATGGTTTATAAAAAAACAAGAAAGGTATTGTTAAACCCGGACCGGACCGGACCGGCCGGTCGGACCGGTCGGACCGGGATTCGGCTAGTGCAACGGTCCGGTTCTACGTTCAAACCCGTTTTTGTGATAACCGGCCGGTCGGACCGGTGGCCGGTGGTCGGACCGGAAAACCGGTGGTCGGACCGGTGGTTGGACCGGTTTTTTATTTTTTTTTTAATTTTTTTTAATTTTTTATATATATATATCTATAAAATGTATATAAAATCATTCGGTTCTTAAATCCGGTTCGACCGGTCCGACCGGTCCGACCTCTGACCGGTAAGGAGACCGGTTCGACGTCCGGTCCGGTTATGAAAACATTGATTAATAGTTGTCTTTATTGCTTTATCTTATCATATATTTTACTAGGTTAGTACCTCATGTATTACACGGGATAAATAAGAAAAATAATAAATTATTATCAATAAAAATTTAAGGAATATAAGACGATTATTTAATATAAAATAATTATATTATTTTTTTTAAACACTATAGTTTTTTCAAATTTTGTTTCTTTAAAGTTTTTGTTTTAATTTTCCTTTTGAAAATTCAGTATTTTATAATAATATGTTTTTTTAAAAGTGTGTTTTTTTATGTTAATATATTTTTAATGTACTAAAAAATCTTTTTTTTCTTAATTCAAAACATGTATTTAATAGGAGAGAGATGAGGAAAAACAAAATTGAGGTGTTCTAGGAACATGACAAGTGTCCCTAAAATCTTTTATTTATTAGAATATATGTGTTTAGAATTTATTTTTCATTTGTAAATCTTATAATTCTTTTTTCCTAACAGCAAATTGAAGTTTTATTACTATAAAATAAACCAGCAGGGGAGTTGGACATATTACATATAATATATATACACCCAAAATAACCCAAATGATTTTTGCTATGTAAACATAGGCCGTATATGACCCTGAAATTATACTATGTGTGGTGGTCACTCCACCGAAATCATTTCCTATCGAAATTTTCTGCCACATTATCACCCTACTGAAAACCTTAAAACCTACAGTAATTACCCTACTGAAATAACATTTCCCCACTGTACCACATTATCACCCATCCCCACACAAAAACATTCCCCACCAATCACAAATGAGAGTAGAAAGGGGGGCTAGAGAGCCGCCGTCCGCTCGAATTTGATCCCGCCGGGGTTGGGGCGGTGTGCCCGCCTGGCCCCGCTGAACGAAAGCATCCTGCTGGATGGACGGGGAAGGTATTACGGATGGCCTTAGGACTAAGCCTCAATAATTCCAACCTTTATTTCAATTTTATTTTTATTTTATTTTATTTTTTATTCCAGCTGCACTGAAGACCAATTCCATTATTCAACGAGTTTCCGTTCGCAACTTGCAACGAGTTCGTCTTTTGAGTTGGTAATATGCACATTACTTAACAATGGGGTGTAGCTATGGCTCACAAAATGAGCGGATTGGGTAACGGGTCAGAACGGGTTTGGGTCAGGATGAGTGCTGGTCAGAACGGGTTTTAAGCAAACTCAGCTTGGGTATAAATGGATTGTTCTTAAAAACATCAATTTAATTTAATTTCAGACGTGTTATAAGTAAACAAATAGTCTATTTGGATAAGTTTTAGTAATTTTCTCATCAAATATGTTATTAATCATTTTTAAATGTTTGAATTCATTGCACGTACATACTTTTTTGGTTACCCGTCTTGACCCACATTCTATTTAAGTGCTACTCATCTCAATATATTCAATATTAGGATATTACTCATTTCAACCCATTATATTACAATTGTTTACCGAAACCAAACCATTTCCTTTGACATAGGTAAAAATTGCCACCTCTAGGTGTAGCAAATTTAGTTCCATGGTCTCATGAGGATCTAAGTATTGTACTATTGTTCTTTTCAAATTACTCAATACCTCTTGGCACTTAAAGATTGTAACCAATTTGCCTAGTTCTAATTGAAATAAATTAGGGAACCAGGTACATAGTGGTAAGTTTCAATCTTTGAGACTGAGGGTGTTCAAGAGCCGAGCCAGGGTTTAGCTCGGACTCGGCTCGTGTTTAACCAAGCTGGCTCAGCTCAACTCGTTTTTGGTTCCGTTTTTACATAAGAAATTTAATATTTGAATTGCATTCACCTCAACTCGGTTAGCCTCGTTTTTTGCTCGGTTTTTACATAAGAGAAGAGACGTGAATATGTGAAACTAGAAATTAAGAATATGATTTAAGAATTAGTGGATCATGTGAGAATTTAGATTCATTTCGTATTTCCGTCTTTTCTTTTATTTTTTCTTTTTATTTTTTTAACATAATTACAAAATAACACCAAAGTATATTTATTTGTGAAAGTAACCCTGTAGTTTTATATTTTAGTATAGCATGTTGTACAAACGAGCCGAGTATAACATCCCGTTTTATAGATATAAATAAAATAATTTCATTTATAATTAAAATATTATTAGTCAAAAATATAATAAAAATAAACGATTAATAAAACGTAAGGTCCCGACTAATAATATAAAATAGTTTATTTTATAAATATGATTGTTCGAGAGTATAAGAGTAGAAATAAAAGTTCAAAATTTTTAACGTTCGTTTAAACGAATAAGTAGGATGAAATAATTATTAGAAATAATCATTATTTAAACGGTCAGTTACTATTATAGGAGACCGTCTAAAAATTAATAAAATATATTATAATTAAACTTTGTCCGTTTTTAACGAAACTTAGGTCGAAACTAGATAAAAATGAGCAGGTCCTACCCATATATTTATAATTTTATTAATTATAATATTTTAGAAATTATAAGAGAAAAACAAAATTTGTGCTAAATTAATTATAATAATATAATAATAAAAATAATAAAAAAATTTGCCTACATATATACAGCGAAATTCGTGGCGTACTTCCACATATCCTCTAGTGGAATATTACTTAGTCAAGTAGAAAGGAACAAGAGTGAGCGTGTTGCCAAAAGAAACTACATTTAAGAAAAGCACATGCTTATCCATCCATTTCATATATCTCAAATACATGCATAGTTGCATACGGCATAAATCTTGGAAACGAAATAGAAGGAAGCAGTCGAGTGAAAAGTTCACAATATTATTGAACTAAAATTTTCGGAGCATACAATCATATGGAATCCCTCATAGAGTAAGGAGTCGGTATGTAAATAGGTATGTAATCTAATCTTTAAGTTTAACTTATAAATTTAAGCTTTTGTATATTATTAACTTATTGGGTTAGGGTTAAGATCTAACCCCATATATATAAAATTGTATGTTAAACTTATGATGTATTTTAGGATCAGAAAAATAAACTCATCAGAAATAATCCTTGCAAATAGTTATAAGGATAGATTAAGCGAAAACGTTGCCCAAATTATATTGAGAAGTTCTAAGCTGTCACACAGCCAATCAAAAATCCAGATGAATACATCTAACTTGTTTTTAAATTTTTAAATAAATTTTTATGAGCATGATATGTTTAAACTTTGACGCATAAAGGGATACTATTTGACTAGCATTTAGGTCATTAGTATACGTACGATTTACAAATTGTATCCGCTATGGGTGAAATTCCCATACGTGGCTGATAACATGGGCCGGAAGGTAAAACGTAAGACGCACTCCGCAGGCAACCTAACCAGTGACGGGCTGTGGGCTGAAGGGAACAATTGTAAGACGCACTCCGCTGTTGTTCCTAACCAGTAACAGCACAAGCCTGGGTATGCAACGGTTGTATTGATCAGTGAAATAACCTGCTAAATGTGTCGTATTGCCAATATTAACTATGGTTAAACGACCGAACATTCTATGCTTACATATCGAGTCTGTTATTTGTATTCACCAACATTATGTTGACGTTTTATTTTAAAAAAGTTTTCAGATAATAATGAAATATAAACAACAAGCAAGATTAGAGATTCTTGGCCTATAATGCCTTGAATAAGGTCTTGTGGTGAGACCATGGAGCTATTGGAACGTATCAATCTTTATGAAATCCTGAAAAGTTATTTTTGAAAAGTATTAACAAACGATGAAAATGTAGTTTTTCATACCCATACATATGAACTAATTATAAATCATGAAAAACGGTTTTCACATCCATGCATGTGAATTATTTGTAAAATTATGAATTTATGAAATAACGATTCCGCTTAACACATATGAAAAAGAGTAATAAACTCTGACCGAGACATATCCATGAAACCAATTCGGGTCGTAGCGGCCGGGTCGCCAGAGCCCAGGGTGTGACACCGAGCCACCAGCCGAGCAACGAACGAGCTACGAGCCGAGCCAGCCCTAGCTCAGACTCGGCTCGGTTACAAAACGAGCTGGCTCGGTTACTAACGAGCTTTATCCGAGCTTTTTCCGAATGTGATACGAGCCGAATCCGAGCTTCGAGCTTTTTGGACAGCCTATTTGAGAATGCTTTCAAGATTCCGTAGTGTGGATTGTCGTTTTGAAAGGAATACCATGTCACAAATTCTTGATTGGTAATTAGGGCAATCTTTGATATTCAAATGTGCTATATACTGGCTTTCTATAGAGAAAAAAATCTAAGATTATCGATACTTGTCATAATAGTAAGTTAATAAACAAAATTAAACAAAACTATTGTAACAAAATAATGTATTTACTTGTCTAAACAAATCGTGACGTTCTCCCAAAATTTTTAGAAAGCAAATTGTTGCTCCATGTTTTGTTTATTGTAAATTGGAATGTGGATTGTGGATGAGGCTTAAGAGAGATGATGGTTAAATGAGTTAAATTGTTAACAGGTATAAATATTATTTTGTGTTCTAAATTGGGTTAAATAGTTAATGAGTTTATAGTTCTCATGCCTCATTCTCTTTAGGTTAAATAAATCTACAAAAAATGACTGTAAATCATATATGCTTTAGGTTATAATTATAATTATAATTATAATTATAATATATACATATATATAAAATTAAAATTTCAAGCCCAAAAAAATCAAGACTTATACCGTCGAACCTTTAACACTCGTAAGAGACCCTGAGAATCATGAAATAACACTTTTCATGATTTTTTCGGAACACTTTTCAATATCTTTTATTGATCTCTTTCATCTTTCACGACACCTTTCACGATTTGGAAGTTGTTTGTTTGCTAAATATGTCACTAATTTGCCTCATGATAATGTGGAACCCAATATTTTGTTACATCATTTTTATTGTTTTCTATCATCGTGTTGCTTGTCTTACTTGTTCCATCACTTACCTTTTTTATTATTTATTTTTTAAAATATGCTTATCTGGCTACACGATTTCTTATATTTGATCATTGATTGATCAGCCTGACAGAGGGATTAAAATGTTTCTAGTCCAACTAAAATTAAGTTGGGCTGGGCTTTATTGAGTTGGGTTGGAGTGGATAGGGTTCTTATAGCAGGCTTATTTGTAGCAAGTTGAGTTGGGCTATCTGGTCTCCTTCTTTTAGAGGTTCTCAAACCGGGTTTTTTTTATTTTTTTTTTTCAAACTGGTTCGGTTTTTAAACCGGACCGGTTTGGTCAACGCATGGTCAAAACCGGTTTGGTGAAAACCGGTTCGGTTTGGAAACCGGTTTGGGAGATTGAGAATGTCAAACCTATAAAACCGGTTTGGACTGGTTTGAAACCGGTTTGGAGGGGTTGAAACCGGTTTGGAAGATGAGGATGTCAAACCTATCCCAAACCTACGGTTCAGACCGGTTTGAAAACCGGTTTTGGAGACGAGTAATACCGGTTTGGAAACCCAAACCGGTTTTTTTTCCCATGTCTACCCTCTTTACCCTTAGGGCCTTAGGCCTATGCAAAAAGTCGATTAACTCTTGTTAAGACTTACGAAACCACTCATTATATTAAATTGATAAATATTTATAATTAAGGTTAATCAAAATTAAAAATTAAAAATTAAATGTTCATACTCAACCTTTTAAATTATATATACTAACACTAGGTTAGAAAACGTATGTGTTAGCACGGATAGGATAAAAAAAAATTAAATATGTAAATTTATATTAAATATCTAAAAATATATTATTTTAATATAATTATTTAATTGTAGATGTACGTGATGAAAATAAGGTGAGAAAACACAAAAAATGTGTCCACTCATTTATTAGAAGAGCAAGATGACTATAAAATGACATATCTTTTTTGCATTTATTTGTTTATAAGCATATTTAGAAAGAAAAATAATTTTATTAAAAAAATTTACATATGAGTGACATAAAACAATGCATTTTCAAAATTGAGCAATGACTCTATGGTTATTAGTTTGCACATAACTCTTTAATTTAACTTTCTTATGCTCGTAACCTCCTCACAACCCTTTCTTTTTTTGTTTTTTTTCTCGTTTTTTTTACAACTAATAGATTGCACAAACATCGCATCGTTTGTATTATTTTAATATTCATAACTAATTTTAAACATATATTGTTTTCGTTTCATAACTTTTGGAATATTGTGTATTTTTACACTTTGTAGATAATTTTGACGTGCTAAGTGTTCATATAAATTATATTATGAACTAAGCCGATCTACAATTAGACAAAAAAAATTTTAAAACAGAGTTGAATCAAATATATATGTTTTTGCTTTTTTCAAGTCGTGATTGCATGTTTCGTAATGTTTAATTTTGTACTGACTAAACTTTTTATTAATTTATGAATATCCCATATATAACGTGTTTTCTTATATTATTTTGTAATAAAATCAAGTCATTCTATTTTATATACTTCTTTTTACGCACTTAACCATGATAATATTACTACATTACCGGCCACGAGTGGCCAAATGATAACAATAGTCCATATTCTTTTAAAAAATAACTTGCAATGATATCAAATGTCCATATATTTATAAAAATAACTTACATGTAGTTCTTTTAAAGTTGTTGTAACAACTTTTGGACAATAAATGTAATAGTGATTTTAATTTTTCTTTAACAATAGATTTATCACACTTTTAAATAACTCTTAAATTGATATATTTTTTTGTCAAAGTTTAAACTCAGATCACCTTATATAAAATACAAGGTCTCTCGCATATGAATGATTCTTCTACTACACCACTTTTAAATAACTCTTAAATTGATATATATTTTTTTTGTCTAAGTTTAAACTCAGATCACCTTATATAAAATACAAGGTCTCTCGCATATGAATGATTCTTCTGCTACACCACTTTACTATTAACATATTGTAGGATGATAATGTAAGACTAATCTATTTGATAAAGAGTGTCTTTCAAATGAAAAAGTCACGAGTTTAAATACATATGATACGTAATTTAGTTTACAAAATACTTTAAAATTAACTTATTTTTTAACAGATAATTTTTGGATCACTGATGGATCGATATAGTATCATCGTGTCACCAACAATATCACCCGATCATATCCACCCCTAAGTCATCAGTTCTAAAAGAAACTCAATATTTTGAGAAAACCCCCTAGCTTGTGGGATTCGAACACATGATCATTTTGTTTCCCGAGACTTATCTCAACACCAAGATACCGCTAAGATATAATGCAGAAAACAAATTGTATGAAATGTTTTGATGGGTTGTTTTGCACAAAATCACGTGGTTTGAAATCTCCTATGCCACAGGAACCACTTCTCGAGAATTTCTAGGTAACCCAACCTAAACACCCACTTGTTTGGACAAAATCTCATTCATCGATAATACTTGTGTCTCCAAGTGCAATTTCAGTCTCAAATCCCTAAGTCAACTTGCAACTTTCAACTACATCATTTGTTGTTTTAGCTTGTACATTTATTAGGCGAGTTTCTGGGATCTTGAATTGTGTAAGTAACACATGACATTGTATTTTTTTATTAATGATTCAGATTCTTTTCTTTTTGTCAATAACAATGGAATCCTAAGGTGTTGTGTAGAAGTTACAAGTGTTAATATAGTTTGAATGAATAACATGTATACATCTAGATACACATGCAGGTAAGAAAGTAAATCAAGTTATAACGTAATTTTTCTTTTTTCACTAGTTTTTCTTGTTTGGTATTCTTAAATATTAAAGTTTATGTGTTTTTAATAAACTGTTAACTTAAGGAAAAACAATATGAAAGTTGCTCAAGATATATTAAAATGTAACATGTGTCTCCATAATAGTTTGTCCAAGGTTCATAGGATTGCTGTGTCCTACAAAAAAGAGCATTTGCGACCATCAAAATTGTCGCAAAACTATCAAAAAAGCTCTTTTGTGACCATTTTGTGACTAATTTCGATGGTCGGTTATACATTGATCGGTAATTACTTTTGCGACCGAAAATTCTTGCAACCAATTTTGTAACTATATTTTGCATCGCAAAATTAGCAACTTATTTTGCGACCAAATGTTTTTTGTGACAGCTTTTGCAACTAAAATTTTAAAGACAACTATTGCAACCAATTATTTTTGCAATAGCTTATGCGACCAAATTATTAGCAACCAAACTATGACTAAAAGTATTTGAGACTGGATCACGACTGAAAATATTTCCTGCCAAACTTTTTTGCGATCTGAAATGTTGTCGAATGAAGTTGCTACCAAATCCATTTATGACTGATTTTGAGACCAAAATCATCGTGACCATTTTACGATCAAAATCATTAGTGACCATTATTATGAACTCACACTTTGCAACAAGTTTACCAACCAAGTTTTGTTTCAAGCATGCAACCAACTTTGCAACTATTATTTAAATTGCAAATATATATATATATATATATATATACACGTTAAAAAATATTCAGTTTTTCACTAATTATAAATTCCAACACCTAAAATCCAATAATTAAATTCACAAAATTGTATTGGTTCACAAATGTATCCAAACAATTCAAACCAAAACGAACAAAGTATACGAAAACAAAGTTCCAAATTAACCATGGTTGACCAAAAAACATAATCTTTTGTTATGTTTTTCAGCAGAAATTCAGTTTGCTTTTTCATTTCAGCGTTTGCCTCTTTCATTGCATTGTTTGCGCTCTGTTTTCCTTGATTTGTTCTCTTATTGTGAGTTTTTTTAGTTATTTGTTTAGCTTACTCTATTCTTTTGATTTCTTTCTCTTGTTGCACTTGTTATTTTCTCATTCAATCATTGTACCTTTAATTGAGAAAATACATTAAAACTACAAAACCCATTACATACCACTAAAATAAAACATAACTCATTGAACTTATTATGACTTATTATACCAAATCTAATTAATATGAACCTGAACTCGAATAAGAGTTAACCAAAATTATGTAAAAACAAATTCAATACTATATATTCAGTCTGTATCCGAGTCACATAGTTTATAGTTTGGGTTAATTGAATAACCCAATAAACTTAAAAAAAAACAATAAAAAAGTAATCCCTGTTTTCTTATGCTTTTAAGCAACTTTATAACAACATAAGGCATTAGAACAAACACCACAAATTAAGTCATATCATTTTCTGATTCATAATATCATGAATTAATCATGATTGACATTTAGTAAATATATAATATTACTCTAAATAGCACAAATTGATAGTAATTAACCAAACTTGATTCTAACTTTCCATAATTGAAAAACCATGGCTATTATTAGTCATCATTCACTCTAATTAACTAATATTGACTCTCGCCAATGTGGGACTAACCCACTTGGTAGAGGCTTGCCTCTTAGAATGAGAGGTCATGGGTTTAATCCCATGCAAAGGTGTAATTATGGTGTAATTTAGGGGAGAGTAAGTTTAGCCGTTCAAAAAAAAAACTAATATTGACTCTCATTAGTCATTAATGATGAATACTACTTTCATTAACTATTATTAACCGTCATTGACATAGTTAGCACCAATTTTCGCGCTTGGTACTAATTACCTCTAATTGACAATAAATGATCATAATTGACCAAAACTTATTCTAATTGACCATGGTTGGATATCCTTTGCCTTCATTCACCTTAATTTGACTGTATTGGCCTTTAATTGTTACAATTGGCCAATACTTACCCTCTTTGCATGTTGTTAACCCTCGTTGGTTGTTTACATGATAATGATAACCAAAATAACCTAATTGCCACTAATTACCTTGTTCACTATTATCTCTGATTGACAATAATTTATCATGACTACCCATTGAAACTAACTTCCCATAATTGTTTTATAATGACCATCATTAACCAATATAACATTAATTAACCATAATCTCTCATTTTAACCATAAGTGACAGTGATTCACTAACTTCTTAATTGACTATAATTGGCCATTGACCAAAAGTGGTTCAAACAGTCTTAATTGACTATCATTTAAATTCATTAACAATCATTAACTCTGATAAAGTAATAACCGTCTTATTGGCCATTATTGATTAATGCTTACCCTTTTTGACCATTATTGTGATTAAATTATTATCAGTTTTACTATTATTTTTATGGGACATTAACATATTTTCTCTTTCAAACTTGCTAATATTACATATTTCTTTATATCATGTTTTAAAAAATTATAGATTATGCATTGAAGATTCATACTTTGGAAAATATGTAATTTTATAAGTTATGAAGGGTAAATATGTAATTATACCTATTTATAAAATTAATGATTATATTTGTGTCCATTTTTTTGACCATATTATGTTATATTTTATTTTTAAAAGTTAGAAATTGTATTTTGCAACAGAAACAACTTCGCTAGTTATATTTGCGACCATTTTTGTGACCATATGTATTGTGATTTTACTTTGTTTACTTTTCAAAAAATTAGCAACCATCTTTGTGACCAAAACAATTTTGTCACTATATTTGCTAATGTGTTGAGACCACAACAAAACCCTTCTCTATTTTTGCGACCTATTATATTTAAATTGCTCATTTTGCGAATGATTTTAGCATAGTAGCTAATTGTCTCGGTTGCAAGTTTTGGTTGCTTTTTTTTTAACTTTTCTATTTTGTTAATGAAACAATTTATGTGGCTAATTTTGCATCCCTTGTTGTGACCAAATTAAGTTATGTATTATTATTAAAATTAAGATTGTATATTGCAACTGAAACAACTTTGGTAGGTATATTTGTGACCAAATGCATTGTGATATTATTTTTTCGCCAAATTAGCAACATTCATTGCGAAAAACAATTATGTTGCAATTTTTGCTACTATTTTGTGATAGAAACAAAACTTGTTGCTAATTTTGCGACCATTTATATTCGCGTCGCTAATTTTGCAGTCGGTCTTAATTTGGTAGCCAATTTTGCTACCAGCCTACCACTTTAATTTTAGTCGCTATACAACCGTTAATTTTGCTACTAAATATGTTGGTCGAAAGTTTTAGTCTCCTTTGTCCATTTTTGTAATAGTGTAAGTTAGAGTGGTGTTCGAGTCGAGACTTCAAATCCTCACAAACACTTGCTCAACATGACACGTTGAAGCCATTCATAGGTTTAATTTAACTCACATGTCTATCAACAATTTCTAGGTATCATCATAGCAAGTCTAGCAACAAGTGCTATATCTCATCATTGCAAGTCTAGCAAAAAGTCGTAGATATCATCCATTGCTTGTCTAACAACAAGTGAAATAGATCTGGAACCCAACACCCGCGTGGTACGCCCCGGCTCACTGCTTGGCCTGGGGCGATGCGCCTGACGTCAGAAAAACGCAATATGGGCTTAAAAAGTCAATTTTCATCTAGAAGGCATCATTTCTTCTTATCTTCGACGATCAGCTTTCCCCACACGAAAAACCATCTTCAATCCATAAAATCTTCAAGTTTGAAGCCTCTTGATCACGTGGATCGCATGAAGGATCGTTAATACAAGTCCGGATAGTCTTTTTACACACAAAACTCCGTTTGAAGAGGTAACGGTTCATTTTAACCTTCTAGATTGATTATGATTGATTAAATCTTGTTTCTAAACGAGATGATATAGTTAGGGTTGTTGATTATTGCCTAGATGATGGCTAGGATTGATTATAAATGACAAACTTGAACTGTTAATGGGTAAATCCTTGTTTTGAGCCGTTGTAATGCCCGGTTTGCATGGAATCATAACAATGGTTATAATGGTTTAAACCATGTGATTATGACACTGTAGGTGATTAGTTTGATTGATCCTTGACCTACAACGTGAAATCCAGGTGTTTCAAACTAATCACAACCATTAACATACTCATTGGAATGGTTATCTGATGTTTATGATAACACGCAGATTAGTATGTTAAATATGGTTGTTAAACCTATTTTAATGCTATGTTGTGATATTTCATGATATCTGGGTAATCAATAACAAGGGATTTATCATTCCTAAGCCATTAATCTATCTAGGAATCTGTTTTAGCATTACAATCAACAACATTAGCTATTTGATTAATTCAAGATTTATTCTGACTAATCAAGTGCGTCATCAACCTAATATCGGTTTGATGACTATCAAGGCAATGTCTTTGACATTGAACGTTCAGAAAGATTTAATCTGTAAGTTAAAGTATAAATAGCTAATTAAACGCAAACCAATGCAGAGTTATACTGTTAGTACCAGTTTACGAGGGATCTTGCTACAGTAAGACATCAAGTGAGTTCTATGAGCCCTCTTTTACTGTTTTAACGTTTTAGGGCTGATATGCATGTTGTAAAGTTATTGTATGAAAGTGATCTTAACATGATTATGATCAGGTAAGGAATGTTTTCAGGAAAAGAATGTTGTTAAATAAGGAATGTTTTAAGGAAAAGAATGTTTTTAAGTAAGGAATGTTTTTAGGAAAAAGAATGTTTTTAAGTAAGGAATGTTTTCAGGAAAAGAATGTTTTTAAGTAAGGAATGTTCTAAAATGTAAAGAATATTTTAAGTCTCAACTGTAGTTGAGAAGTAAGTGATTTTAAGAGTCTCTTGGGAGACATAACGAATGTTTTAAATTCTCAACCGAGGTTGAGAAAGAAAATGATTTTTGAAAGACATCAACCGAGGTCGAGCAGTAAATGTGATAATGAAGTCCCGGTTGCGGTTGGGCAAAACCTGAGCACTGCGGTGCGAAAGACCGTTTATGATTATGATTGTTTAACGTTTTAAACCATGTTATGGATGAATAGTGTATGTCTGGAAGTCTTGTACCGGTATGAGCCGTCAATTTCGATTGATGGTTTAAGAAGTCCTGTGAAAGATCCGGCATAAGTCCTGTGCAAGAACATGCATAAGTCCTGTGCAAGAACAGGCAGAAGTCCTGTGCAAGAACAGGCCTGCCGACTGTGTGTCGCCAGTTGAGGAAATCTTATGCATGTATAAGTTATCAACTTCGGGTTGATAGTTTAAGAAGTCTTGTGCAAGCATGTTGATCTCGGTCAACAGAACAGGCTATGTTTATGCACTGTGTGATTGATTTATGATGTCATGTATGCTATGTATATGAAATGTTATATGTTTCGCAGGATTGAGACTGTTGACTTCGGTCAACAGTGAATGCTGATGCTTTATGTATCGAAAATATTTTTTTTTATAAAAAGTTAACTTAAAACTCACCAGCGAAAGCTGACTTATTTTAGCATGCATATCAGGTTGAATGGTATTGAGGAAAGAATAGCAGGAAGGCTCGAGGCATACCCTAAAGACTACCCTGGCATAATCTGGCTATGTATAAACCATAGAGTGTAGGCTATGTTTAACGTTTGTATAATATGTGTGCCATGTTTGTATAATCACCTGAAATTCCGCTGCCATATTAATGTAAATTTGGTTTAATGACTATGGGGTTGATGTTTACCAACCGAGGGAACTCCCGGGATTCGGGGCCTCACAGGCAGATGTAGCAAGATCACATGGTGGAGACGGGGGAAATGAACCTCCTTACAGTCCTCCATATAATTTGCGAACTGGTTTTGAATCTTGTAAGTTGTAGTATTTATATGTTTTATTATGTTGATTATGACTCTTGTAAGTTGTAGTATTTATATGTTTTATTATGTTGATTTTGAATCTTGTAAGTTGTAGTCTTTATATGTTTTATTATGTTGATTGTTAATCTTGTAAGTTGTAGTTGCTAACTTTTTGATTAAATGGATGTAGCAAAAAC
This sequence comes from Mikania micrantha, assembly GCA_009363875.1. Taxonomy (NCBI): domain Eukaryota; kingdom Viridiplantae; phylum Streptophyta; class Magnoliopsida; order Asterales; family Asteraceae; genus Mikania; species Mikania micrantha. The sequence continues at coordinate 6,366,349 of CM018687.1, forward strand.
CCGCAAAAAAAAGTTCTCACGGAAAAAACCTAAACTTGTATGATAAGTTTCAAAAAATGGAAGCATGCCACTTTCGTTAGAATTTGACTACTCCTTCAACCAATTTAGGGCTGTAGGAGAGAACTACCAATTGTTTGTGAGGTTGGTTTCAAACGAGGTTGATAGGCATGCCCCGTTTCACTACCAAAGTTGGCAAGAAGTCCCTGGTGAGATCAAAATGTCCATCCTTATCACACTACATGTAAGTATACATTTAATTTTTATATTAATTTTTCTAAGTTTTTGTTGCTTTGTAATTACATCTTTTCTTTTTGTAGCGCTACTTTGATCTTCAACGATATTACAACACCGAGTACTAGGAAGGCATTAAGCAAGTGATCCAATCGGATTGTGCAAACCGCTATAAGGATTGAAAGACAAAGCTTAAAAAACATTTTGACAAAGTTGGAGGTTATGATAACACTGAAAGAGCAAAGACAAAACTACCAGAGGGCATGAACCCAGATGCTTGGGTTCGAGTTATTGAGGAGCTATTTACAACACCCACATACCAATAACGGTCACAAGCAAAATCAGAAAATCGTTCAAAACAACTCTATGGGAGTTATCATGGGACGTAATTTTATGCACAAAGACGATACACTGAAGTAAAATCTTAACATTTTCATTACATTTGTAAATACATATTTAAAATTTCATTAATATAATATTTTAATTGTTTGTAAGGTCTAAGAAACCGGGGTTGCAAAACATGTTGAAGTTTGGAGGGAGATGCACTGCAAGGGAAGCTCAGGTTGGTACAATAAGTTGACGAAAGCTCATTGGGTAAGTGCATGTCTTGTGTAATGTCTTTGTATGTGAGTTTAGGTTATAATGACCCATATGAGTATGTTTGGTTAATTTTGACCCGTTAGAAACTTTGGTTTTGTGTAATATGTCTTTGTATGTGAGTTTAGGCTATTATGACTCGTTTGGAGTTGTAATTGTATGTTGTAAGTGTATATAAGTATGTTTAGTTAATTTTGACCTGTTTGTAGTTGTAATTGCATGTTTTAAAGGTACATGAGTATGTTTGGTAAATTTTGATCCGTTTGGAGTTGTAATTGTATGTTTTAAGTGTATACAAGTATGTTTAGTTAATTTTGACCCGTTTGTAGTTGCAATTGCATGTTTCAAGTCTATATGTGTATGTTTGGTAAAATTTGACCCGTTTGGAGTTGTAATTGTATGTTGTAAGTGTATATAAGTATGTTTAGTTAGTTTTGACCCGTTTATAGTTGCAATTGCATATTTTAAAGGTATATGAGTATGTTTGGTAAATTTTGACCCGTTCGGAGTTGTAATTGTATGTTTTAAGTGTATATAAGTATGTTTAGTTAATTTTGACCTGTTTGTAGTTGCAATTGCATGTTTTAAGTGTATATGAGTATGTTTGGTAAAATTTTGACCCGTTTGGAGTTGTAATTGTATGTTGTAAGTGTATATAAGTATGTTTAGTTAGTTTTGACCCGTTTGTAGTTGCAATTGCATGTTTTAAGTGTATATGAGTATGTTTGGTAAATTTTGACCCGTTTGGAGTTGTAATTGCATGTTTTAAGTGTATATGAATATGTTTGGTTAATTTTGATCCGTTAAGAATTTTTGGTTTATGTAATATGTCTTTGACCCGTTTAAGTGATTAAATGTAGGGTAGAATATCATGGACGAGAAGAACAAGTCCATGTCAAGCTCGGATGGCGATGACACGCCAGTTAATGAGGTTGCAATACTTGAAAGGTCGTTGGGACAGAGGCGTGGCCACATTCGAGGTGTTGGCCAAACGGTGAAAAGTGTAACCTCGGATGTTGCTCCAAGTATGTCGTATACGCCACACAATCAAGATTTGCATGACGAATTACGACAAGCAAATGCTTGTTGGCAAGAACAACAAGAAATTAACATACGGATACAACAACAGATAAACGAGCTGATGTCACGCCAAAAAGCGTTTGACAATCCCTTCGACAACACCTACAAACCTACATTTGAAGAAGAAGAAGATGATGATGATGAGAGTGAATGTGATTTCACTTGGCTTATCTTGTGTTTGTTTAAAACTGCATTGTTTGTGTTTGTTTGGATAATTGTATTGTGGTTGAATTTGGATTCGGATGTGTAGTGTTAAACATGTTTTGCGCATGCGCGCATTAGGATAATTGTGTTTTTGGCAATTTGAAGATTTAGGATTGTTTTAAATTTTATGGCAGGTTAAAAACATGTTGAATTTGATATGCAAAAAACAGGTTTCAATTTGGGAAAAAATAAAAAAAATGTTTTTTTCTGTTGTAGACCTATACAGTGACGACATGTCCGGGCAATAGCAACGAAGCAACATGGACGACGGGGCAGCGTCGCTATAGGCTATAGCGACGAAATCAGCACCCTATTGCGACGACTTTTGTTGTTTCTATACGCATGTATCCTTGTAGTGTGTGTCAGCTCCTAGTGTATATGTTACCACTAACTGAACAAGTCACATGCAAGTAACCCTTCACTCCCACGTTACTGTTCACCTGCTCGTAACCTTCTACACTCACTAGTGATTTACCTTATTCATTTAACCATCTGGACATTTTCATCCATACGTGAGTTATACTCATTCGTAAGTAATTAACTTGAGGATGATTTAGACTATCTAGAGCATCAAAAAGTAGAGGGTACAAAAGACCCCAACTGTATTAATGCCTAGAATTTTATAAAATGTAGTTTTGTTTTCTTTTTTTTTTTTAAATTTTAATACTAGTTATATATATATATATATATATATATTTTTTTTTTTTCATCAGTTATTGCTATGTGATGCTTATTTTTATAGAACTATTTGTAATACACATGTAAATAAGTCAATTATATTATTATTATTTAAAAAATTGTTTAGAAAAGGATGTAAACGTTTAAGTATAAATGTGTATACAAGTTGAAGGTCAGGGGTTTGATCCTCTCTGGGCACATTTAATGGATATCCAGGTGATGGAACGAATCTGGGCTTAATCCCGGGTTCGAACCTAATGGGGGGCGAGGGTTTACGGATTCAATCCGGTTCCCGCGCATCTGGGGGCACACTGACCCACACCGGAGATTGGAGTAATCCGATCTTGGCTATCACTCGCCAGGAAACTGAAGATAGTACGTTGGGTTAGTTTAACTGCCGTTCAAAAAAAAGATGAAATGAATCATTTATTAGTGTTCGTTGAATTCTCCTTTGCAAATACTCATTATTAGAACTCTCTTCCAAATATAAAGCTAAGAAATTTAGGATTAGGTTCAACTAAATAGCCTCATTATCCTAGAATGAATAAGAAAGATTATTGACCATTAGATCATCATATCAAATTTAAGATGAAAAAATTTAAAATTTTAGAGGGAAAAGTTGTTAGAGGGTGATTTAGTCATAATCACTTTACTCCCTCATTTTTAAATGTTTATAACTTTCACATACGATATTATTTTAAAAAATATATTATAAAAACGAGCATTTTTTATTTTTAAAATGAGTATAATTTTGTTATAAAAAAAGAAATTTTTTTCAACTCATTATGTCTAATTTTCGGTATTGTGTATTTTTTTAAACATTTGTGTATACTTATCTTTTTTGTGTTTTTCTTATAGGTAATTGTGTCTTTTTATAGGTAATTGTGTCTTTTTAAAAAATCATTGTATTATTCATACTAGTCATTATGTCATTTTTGCTTAACATTATGTATTCTGCAATATCATTGTGTCTTAAATTGTTTAAGAAAACACAAAATTTGAAAAGAAACACAAAAAACACAATGACATGTACAAAAGACACAATGACCTAAACAAAAGACATAATGACGTGTACAAAATTGTTCATACTTGTCTTTGTGTCTTTATTATAAGTAATTGTGCACTTTTAAAGATCATTGTGTATTATGCGTATCATTGTGTCTTAAAATGTTCATGAAAACACAACATTGAGCAAAAACAAAAAAATCACAATGATCTGTACAAAAGACACAATGATTTGCAAAAAAAACAATGAAGTAAAAAAACAAAATTTTTTCTATAGCAATACACTACTAATTTTGAATATAAAAAAATGCTTGTTTTTATGGCATATTTTGTTTCAAAAAATAATTTCGTATGTAAAAGTTATAAACGTTTAAAGAAAGTGGGGGAACTTGATAACAAGTTAACAAAAGTAGTCATTGCTAAAGTATCATTCAACAACTTGATTTAATCATAGTCATTGATTAATGATCTAATGACTGAAGATTCTTTTTAGGCTTTTTAGGTTAAGAGACTTATTTAGTTTAAAATATTCCAAAAAAATTATGGTATTTTAACAATGTATTAATAAAAAAATAGAAGTACGCTCCATACATGTTCTTTTCGCATGACTAGTAACATAAAAGACAAGCAAAATATAATATTAATAGTAAATTTATTTAATACAAAATGATAAAATAACTTAAAGTGGTGTAAAACATAAAACAAAATAATGAATATATATAGTACAACAATTTGAAATGTGGCGTATTTCATAATAAAGAGTTTTAAAAAACACAATGGTAAACTAACACAATTGTATATTAATAATATATAAAATATAATTATTAAATAACATCAAATAATTGAACTGGTAAAAAAATGATAAAATAACAATAAATAAATTGCAATGTAAAAAACATAAAAATAAACAAATGTTAAATAACGACTTGAAACGTAAATTATAAAAGCTAAATGTCGTCTTCTAAAAAGTAACAAAATACGACATGTCAATCATAAAATTCTTTTTTATATTTTTTTACCAGAATCAATAATACTGTATATGGATTAAAATCTCCAAAATTTTACTGTTTTCTTAAAAAATATAACATAGAACTCATTATTTTAAGGTATATCAAATTCACTTTAAGATTCTTTATACTTCTAAGTATAAAATAAAAAGTAATTACAAAGAGAATTTTTCCTTGCAAGATAGTCACGATTGTTGATTGACGAAACCTTTTTACTTAAGAAATCAAGAACGTGTTGCAAGTGTCTAATTAATAAAAAAAATAAATCAATACCATCCCATCTACAAACAAATAAAATAAAATATTTATCATAAAATAAAGAGTCCTTAGGTAAGACTAATTTTGTAAAGCATGCGAGTGTGCGTAATTTGATAAATGAAGGATTGTATTATGTGTTACTATTGTTAAAAATTTTGGGATATATAATTAATTATAAAACTAAAAACCAGGGGTAAAATAATAGCAAAGCAAAAAAAATCATTTTGATAATTTACTCTAAAATAAATAAAACGTTGTGTTTTTAATTTTTAATGTAGAAAACTTTAATATCCTTGAAATCATTCTTCACCTTGTATGTACCTTCCAGGAAAGATAAGTGGCAATTAAATTCTTCTGAATGTTATTCAATTCAACTATTAGAATGATTTGATAGTAATTCCATATTTGGAGATTTAACAAAATTTAAAAAATTAAATTGTTATATTTGTCATATAAATTGTCAAGTATTTTTGACATGAAGAACATTTTACATTTCAATCGTCTTTAGTCATTTATATGATTTGAACTATATGATTGAACCCCCAAGTGATTTAATGATTTCACTCTACCGGCAACTTCCTAACCATCCAATGATAGAGGATGCTTAATACAATGAGTAAATTATAGTTTTGTCCTATATTGTTTAAGTCTTTAATTCATTCAAAAACTAAAATAAAATCTTCTAACAACGAAACTATCTTTTTAAACAATTAACGATTTTGTTAAATTGGTTAAATACATACTTACAAGAGCCAAAATCGTATAAATATTTAATCTTTGTTTTAAATGTGATTCATAGTTTTTATGTAAGTTTTGGTGTTATTTGCCTAAAGCTAGTTGTGTATCGTACACCTCTCATCATTACTCCACATACACCATCTATCAAATCATATCCCAATGACACAAAATGAAGCAATACCCTACCATTAACTCAACTCCTCACAAAACGACATTTGATTTACCATTTGAAGGAGAGAACAACAACACAATTCAAATCCTTAAATCGTATTTACCAAAAATCAAAAACATCAATATTGAAAACCCATGCAAATACAATTAAATCAACATCCAAAAATGAAATTCCCAAACAATACAAAAAAACTTATAACATGGTGAGAAAGAGGAGTATGATCATTGATGGTGATGTTGTGCATGGTGAGAATCATTCATATTATTGTGGGTCAAATTTTCTATTAATTGGTTTAACCAATTAAACTAGCAAATTAAATCAATTAATGTATTGATATCAACTGAGAAAATGAATAATTATTAAAAGAAATCAAGAACAAAATAAAAAAGTTTATTGTGAAGAAATTAAATTGTTCATATAAAGTGGAACTAAATTTGCACCTAGGTTTATGTGATCACAACTTCCCTTTTGATAATAGAAGACAAAATTCATAACTTTTTAATCTATCTTCGTTGGAATTTCATTTTAGGATATATATTTAAATTTATTACACAAAATGGTAATTGTATTCGATTCCCAATTTACTTGGAGCATGATCTTGCAGGTAGTTAAAAAAAGAAGTCAATTATTATAATTATTTCTATTACAATTAATAAGAAGAAAAAAATAATTCTAATAAAAATTTATAATAAAATAAAACTTTATAAAAATATATAAAATTTTCATGAATGTTCCAATTAAGTTACTTATTTTTTTCTGCTAATTTAATTACTTAATTTACATGTAATGTGGTAATCTTATATATTTTACCTATTTAACAAGTTAAATTATAGATAATTGTTTAATGCATGACATTTCCCTACTTTTTATAAATGGTATTTTAACCATTGTATTGAATGTTTCAGATAACTGTTTGATGAGTATTCGTTTTTGTATAATATATCTTTATTATTATAGTAGATTTGATATAAAATAGTTTCAAATGAAAATTTTGTAATTATAAAATAATATTTTGATGTAAAATGATTAATTTATATATTAATAAATAGTTTAAGTGATAAAAAAAGTAACTAAAAATTTTAATAGCATAGAAACAATACATGACCTTTTAATGTTTAACAACTGATATTTTTGAAATAATTAACGTTAGAAAACTTTAGTTACTATTATATTGAAAATTAACTTTTATACATGATTAATATAAAATGTAAGTTTTATAATTACTAACTTTAAATGACCCAATTTAAAAATAGCGTTAAACATAACGGACCAAAAGTGTGACTTTCTCTATCATTTTTATTACTTTAACTTATAAATAAATTAAAAAACGTTATTTGTTTATAAAAATCTTATTGTTAAAAATTTCTTTTGTAGTATACTTTATTTTTTTAAAAAAATATTTTTTAAGATAACTTATTTTTTACATAAATTTTGTTTTTTTAAAAATAAAATATTTCTTACTTTAAAAATTTTGGCTTTAGAAAATTTCGTATTTTATAAAAAAATTTAAGTGTGTTTTATAATAAAAAGATAAATAATATATTAGTTATTAATATTATAATTATAATTTAAAAAATTATTTTAGAAGAAAGAGAATATACCAATGAGACATTGCCTCAATGGTACCCCAAGATTCTTTCAAAGGAGAGGTCTTGGGTTCAAATCCTTCCTACAGCGAAACAGAGGTTTGAGGGGGGTCAGTGGGTTTACCAGTGGCGTTTCCTCCTGGGTTGGTTGTGGTGGCTCATGTGAGGTCCAGGTAAGTAGACCTTGGTGACATGGCCTGAAACAATGGGTTCACACGATTGAGACCTTCACCGTTCAAAAAAAAAGAAGAAAGAGAATATATTTATTTAATATGAGAGAGAATTAATTGAAATAATAAGAAATTGACAAGTGTCACTTGTGGTGTAAAAAGGTAACAAGTGACAATAGTGTTGTTAGGAGGTGACATGTAAAAAAATATTTATTCTTTTATTATATAGTATAGTTATATATATAGATATACATTTATCTTTTGGCTCATTTTGTGTTATTTTATCATTTTTTTATTCATTAAATACATTTTTTGTTATTTAATTTTATGTTTTATATATAATAAAAGTATACAATTGTTTATTTCATTATTGTGTTTTTTAGAACTCATAATTTTCTAAAACACGTATTATCTTAATGTTTTTGAAAAATAATTTTAGTCATTGTGTTTTACGTTTATGTCATGTGCAATATAATTGTGTTTTACGTTCAGGTTAATTACTCTACAATATGAATGCATAATTCTGTTTTACTTTTGAGCTAATTTCGTGTTTTTTGTTGTTTTTTATATTAAATAAATTTGTTATTATTTATTTTTTATGTTTTACACATTAGAAGTACAAAATTGTATTAATTAACTATTTTGCTTTTAAGAACTTATTCATATTTTAGGTTATTGTGTTATTACTATATGTGTTTTGTGACTTTTTTTTTGGATAGGTTAATGTCAAATGTTTATTAAAATAGACATATAAGATTAGGTTATAGCATTACTTCAATTAATTTAACTTATTAAATAATAAAAGTTGAACTTCAAAAGAGAGATTTGTGTAGAAAAACTAATAATCACGATGGTTGCTTGATCATTAACATGCTTTCTATCTTTTTCTTAAAATCAACAAGAAAACCTCTTTTTTTTTTTTTTTCTTTCTAAACTAATAAAATGATTTATATGTAGTTTCTTGACATCAAACATAACATACACAATATTACCTCTTAATTATACATCATATATGAAATAAAATATATTATACCTAATCTTCATCCTATAATTTTTTTTCATTATTTTTAAACAATACCATCCTATAAATAAAGATGGGAATCCACATCCCAAGTTGAAAAGACCAAAAGATGGTGGGTTTTGATCAATAATTGGTGAGTTTGAAAGGAGTTAATTATGTGTTTTTGATGCACCAATGATGGGCGTGGAAAGCCTCCTTTACACGCCTAAAAAACGTCTAGTTTTTATGGTTTCTGGTTTTATTGACACCAACTCACATCCCACATATAATTTGTTGGTAGCCACCCCCAATAATATCATATTTCAACTAATGCATAAAATATTTGTTTACTCTTACACAAATTTAAAGTTTGGAATTTTATTATAAATCTTGTCTATTTTAAAACGATTTTTATGAACACGGGGCAACAATGCTTTTATCTAAATTAAAAAGTTACACAATTAGACATTATGCTTAAATACATTGTTTTTATAATCACATCGGATTGGCCAGTCGAATTGGTTGTTTTATCGAAATTAAAAAGTTACACAATTAGACATAATGCTTAAATACATTGTTTTTATAATCATATCGGATTGGCCAGTCGAATTGGTTGCTTTATCTAAATTAAAAAATTACACAATTAGACATAATGCTTAAATACATTGTTTTTATAATCACATCGGATTGGTCAGTCGAATTGGTTGACCGGTCAAACTAGTGAATTGCATTAATTGAACATGATTTTAATTTTTAATAACAAATTATTTATATAAATTTATAATATTTATCAAGTCATATGGTTTTTAAATCTGGTTCCACTACTTTGACCAATCCGTCCAGCGAAACAGTAACGTAATTGGTTTGATGTCCAGTCTGATTTAAAAAATGATTAAACGTAGATACACACTACATTTATAAAGAAAACACAATTCTAGTGAGTATGTTTGTTACTTAAAAAACACTAAGAAAACTAATTTGGAGGTACGTTATCTTTAATCATAGGATCGTAACACATCAAAAATAAATAAATAAATAAATTCAATAATTAAAAATATGTTTATAATACTACGTGGGCAATTGGATGCATTAACACATTCATACGAACATGCTAATACGTGTAAACATATACGTGTATCAAGCATGTTTACATACACGTGAACTTGAGTGCAATTGTAATTAATAAGCTCGTTTGAAATATAACATTATAGTAATGAATCTAATTTTTGAGTCCTTTTTATGATTTCAAAAAAAAAAAAAATGGTTAAGAAACTTATAAATTTATTGCATTTTATAAAATCTTTTATTTAAACCTTTCACATTACAATGAATAAAAGGTTATATTGTTTATTTGAAATTGTCTACTTTTTAAAGAGTCTACTTTTTAAAGTTCCTACTTTTTAAATTTAATTTGGATTCTTTCTGCAAACATTATGATGAATCCTATTATAGGAACAAAAAATTGGCTTGCTTTTTATCGCATACAAATTATAAGGTGTTATTTTAGGGTTTGGTTATTTACACACCCCATTTTTTTATTAGCACTCAACGATAATATATGTCTCGTATAAGCTTATATGAGGTGTAACCCTTCTTACATTCACTAACTCTACAATGATTGGTCTTATATACGACTCGTATAGGATCTATTATATGATGCTTATAGAAATCCAATAAATAACATAAAGAAATTATAACAAATAATAATTTCTCCCCTATACAGCTTCGTATAAACCTATATAAGATGTATGTATAAAGAGTATAGTGAGTGTGAGATATGTGTGAAAATAGCAAGACCTTTATTCTATTATTAAAGCTAATGTTTTAATTTTTTTATTCTTTTAACTTAGTTTTGTATCCTAATATATAAAACGGTCAAATCATTTTCCTTTCATGCTAACAAAAGTGGAGAGTCGTCTAGCTATGAGATTTTGATTACGTTGTAACAAAATCATTTCTTTCATATATCTATACAAATTAAATCTTGACACTCTTTTATCATTATTCGAAACAAAATTGTTGATCAATTTTTTTGCTTACAAATTTTACATAAAAGAATTCAAAATTTCGAGACCTTCCATGAAAACAGGCGCTATCCATCGCAACTTCTACTTAACCGCCCTTGTAAAAGAGTCAATGTCATGTAAATAATATTCTTATTGTGTAACAAGGTTAAGTTATATATGCTAACCTAAAATAAAATGGTTAAGTATACTACCTTTTATATCTTGGTGCACTAATATTGCTCATTTTTATTATAGGTTATGCAACACCTGAAAATTCTCATGGATTATTGTTTAAACGAAGTGTTTGATTATAACTAAAGCGTTAACTAGTACATCTGAAATTTGTTTTTTGTACAATAATGTGGCCACGTTGACAACTTTGGTCATTTTGACACACACTCGTGTAAAGAATTTATGATAAGTGATAAAAGTTGGAAATAACTATTGATAAAAGATCTTGTTCCCCACCTAAGTGAGAATTATTATGACCCTCTTGAATAGTTCTCATATTTTAAAGTACCGAAAGTGGGAGGGTTATTAGAAGATGCAATAAAGTGAAAGTAGTGTCTAAACCCATACTATATTAAACAATGGTTGAGCTTGTTTCTCAAACACATTTAGAATTGTTATGGGTTTATAGTGTGTGTATGGGCATGATAAAATTAAAAAAAAACGAATTTTGTCTAAGACTTAAAAAAAATTCTAACCTTCAAAACTGACCCAAATGAACTTCCGTTGAATTCATTCCAACAATGTTAGAACTGTCTCGTCGAACTAAACAATACTAGCTATTAAAATTTAGCTTTAGACCATTTTAGGTTTTAGCGCTTATATATAGTTTTTAAGTATTATTTTTATGCTATAAGGTTTGGTTTAAAGTTTAGGTTTTTGTATTATAGTTTAGAGTTTAAGGTTTGAGATTTAGTGTTTCATAAACCAGTTTCAATGATACAAAAATGAATTCAACCAATTTTTATTTTTTATTTGGGAAGTTTAGGTTTTTCGAGAGTGGACGAGGGGGGGGGGGGTTAGGATTTTGAGGGTGAGGGTGGGGGTAGGGGGTTAGACTGGGTTAGACAAGACGGCTCTAACACAACTTTAACGAGTTAAATTCTAATTCGTGTGGCCCAGTTTTGAACGATTTACGAATCCTTTTTAGTCTTTTTAGAATTTCTAGCCTTTTTAAAATATCTCCCCTACACAGACACACATATATATGAGAATTGTATCATGTGAAAACTCGATCTTAGAGAAAAAACCTTTAAACCCTATCTGATCCGTCCATTTGGAATCCTGAAAATAAACTTGTGGTCTACATTAAACCTGAATTATGTATGTATGTATGTATGTATGTATGTATGTATGTATGTATGTATGTATGTATGTATGTATGTATGTATGTATGTATGTAAGTAAGTAAGTAGTATGTATGTATGAATGTAAGTGTGCATGTGTTATGCCTATAAGATATATAGGTGGAAATTGAGTTTGTGGGGTGTGAGTTGTCAAAGGAGTGTGTGGGAAGTGATACTTGAATATGTTAAAGTGCACATATCCGTAACAAACCATTAAATGTAAATTAGTATCGTCAAGTATAAATAAGATATTATTTTAACTATAACAATAAACAATAATCAAGGTCAAAAGGCTTGATTTCTTGACCCGACGCATTCACTAGTCAACATGGTGAAAATTATTTGTAGCTTCTTTTGATTGAGAGATTTTTAGTGACACACTTGTGTTTAAGTTACATATACATGTTGAGTTTCTCTTATATTCAATAATATTTACATACTTTTGTAAATTTTAGGTTGATACATATGTCTATATCTAACATGTTTAATTCTACAGTCAAACAAACTTTTTATGCAAACTATTAGTTCTAAGTTAGTTTTTGTATTAAATGATATGTGTTTAAACTTATTTGAAATATATTGTTGTTTGAAATATATTGTTAGGATAGAAGTCGTTTCATACACATATATACTATAATATAGTAGCTTGAGAAAGGTTAGCTACCTTCCTCGCATTAACTTGTGGCATTGTGTAAAAAAGATGAAAATGTACACATATGAAGACTTAATCATTCTAGTACATTAGTATCCTAAGGATGGTAAGATACCTCGTTTGCATTCACTTAGGCCATTATGTAAAAAGGTGAAAAAGTACACATTGGCAGACTTTGGATATACTTGCTTTAAACCAAGACCTTGCTAGCCTTGATTATAAAAGTTACGAATTGATATTATTTTGGAGACGATACATACTATTGCAGATTTGTTGAAATACATGTTTTAATTTAAAACCTAACTAGTTTTGATTAAACATTATATATTGGTACTTGTTTGAGGACTATTGATTATGCTTATACATACTTGTAAACTTGTAGAAATGCATGATTTTAAATTCAAAAATATTTAAACTAATATTTGCAATCTCATTTTATTCTTATATTTATTCGTCAAAACATTTATGTTACTTTTGTATTGATTATGTTGGAATATTTGATTGAATGTTGAATTGAATTTTAATATTAATGTTTAAAATATTTGAACTTTAAAGTGGCATACTGAGCCTTTGAAAAATTACAAATCATGTCCGGACGTATTATGCCATCAGTTGGTGTATGTGTGTGTCTATATATATATTCTCATAGTAGATGATTCCTTTGTTTAGTTATATTAAATTCCTTTAGTACTTGGGTTGTGAAATAAGGTGGCAGATTGATGAGTTTAAGTTGATGAACCCTTAAATAACTAGTATATTTATTCATTTCAAATATATCAACTGTAATACAAAACACTAAATCCATTATAACTTGTTGGCTTGGGTTGTGATCTACACAACACTTTCACAAGGTATCTTCTACTAAGTTGATAGAAGTGAAAAGTTCTATCAACTTGATTTACAAAACGGATAGAAAAATACACAAGAAGAATTTCAATTCAAGGTTAAAGTATATTGCATTCAACTGTAAAGTAGTACACAACTCTTAGCTCAAGCACACATTTGCTAAGTTACAGATGAAAGTATTTATACTAAAACCTACAGCTGTATCCTCGTAGGGATACAAGGCTGGACAAAATACTAGAAACAAACTAATGCTAAAAGTAGTATATTGTTATGGCTTGACAGGCCAAGCCATATTAATTACAATTAATACAAATGAATTCATTGATTTTTACAATAAATACCTAACCTACACAAAGCATAAATTGTGTGGTATCTCTGTAAGTCTGATAAATCCTCTTTGTTGCTGACTATCATTGGAATGTCTTCTGTGTTGGTCTTGATGACTGAAAGCAACTCTGATTATTTCTTTAAGTGTCTTGGATCTTGCCAGAGGAAAGTCTTCAGAAGCTCTTGTATTCGGAAGTTGCTGAGCAATTGTTCGGAAGCACTTGTATTCGGAAGACTTTATCTTCCTTGGAGGATTCTGAAGAACAAGGTTATTTTCCGAAGGTATTTAGTCTTCTAAGGAACTTAAATTCCTTCTGAAGACAGATTACTTCCGAAAGATAACTTTGTTCTTCCAAAGATTTTTTGGACTTTTGGGAGTGGAGCCAAGGACTTAGAATATTTGCAAAGCATCAACCTTTCTGATCTTATAGTCTCCCCTAGACTGATGCTTCCAAAACTTCATTTTTATCCCCTGAGAACTTTTACCCTTCCCTTGGCCCACTCTATGGCTATCCTGCCATCAGCACCATTATCAGGATTGTGGAGGGAGCTTTTCTAAATCAAAAACGATTGGGTCAGCAACAATTATGAGCTCATTGATGTTTAGCACCATTATGCCTCCATTTAGCTTTTTGAGAGTGAAACATCTTTTGCTTGGCATTGAATCCACTCAATGATTGGAATGTATGATTTTTTAGGCTCTGGTGCTCGCTCAGGCTCAGGCTCAGGCTCAGAGTCAGAGGAGCTCACATACTGCTTTTTCCTTCTTTACATTTTTTTCTTCTTTTGAATTGTGTTTGGCCTGTATGTACAATTAGGCTTCTCTGATCTATGGCCTCTTGCTCTTTCCTTGCTCCCTCTTCCTTATTGCTTCCTTAAGTGCTGCAACATCAGCAACAACTGTTTCTTCTGTTCTCCTCTCATCTTCCTTACTAAAATCTCAGGATAAGGAGTTGTATATGTAGGACCAGTTTTGGAGCTCGGAAACAATCCGGTTCCAATGGATATCTACCCGAGAACCTCTGGAATAGTGCGGAATCCTATTCCAGGGTTTTCAATCGAAACCAAACATTAAGTTCCGAATTAGTGGATGCTACCAAACGTGGTGATCCGAAGGTGTAGGAAGGACGTTTGATCGAGAATCGAACACCACGGGTTGAGAATCGAACTTGGACGTGCAATGGCCGCTCTAATCTCCTAGTGTTTTGACTCTGGGTTCTCAGGGAAGAAGGAGGGCTAAAAAGTTAGGTTTGGTTGACTTGTATTTATAGTCTGTTGTCATTCGGCCGAATGAGAGGCCGAAGCAACTCATTCGGCGAATGACCCCATCGAATGGACAAGTTAATCGAATGAGTCATTCGGCGAATGACTCATTCGCTCACCTATGTCATTCGCTACTTCATTCATTCGGGAATGACTTCATACTTAGAGCCATTCGCCTGAATGGGTCTGTTATCATACTTGAACATTTAAAATCCTAATCAAACACAAATATTTCATAATAAACATTAAGAAACAATATAGAAAGACAATTCCATTAATATCATAAACTTTATACATAATGGATGGTACAAAATCAAACTAGGGACATTTAATGCATCTACAAACTCCCCCTTGGACCTAGTTCAATCCTTGGAAGCGTCTTTCTTGAAGAGCTTGTCCGAGATAACTTTCCGGTCTGCTCCGGCATGAATCTTGAGCACCATACAGATACGAATGACTTTCATGAACTGCATGGCTTGCTCTATGTCAGCAACATCGAAAAACATCTGATGAAAGTACAAAGTCTTGACATCATTGCGAGACAGATTTGTCAACCACATTGGCTAAAAAATACGTTCGGTCTCCCACTTCTTCTCTTTGCACATCACTATCACAGCTTCTCCAGTACGTCCGTCATAATACCACCATCGGAAGCCCTCTATAAAGTCTTGACGCATTTCCCTTAACAGAATCTTCTTCATGACTTTAGGAGGAAGCTACTTCAGGATAACCTTTTGCTTTCGGGTATCTCCAACTATTTCTGGCAAGTAATATCTTTCAGGTTGCTAAGGCCTGAAATTCACCATCTCTTTCAGTACTCATACTGGATTTGTCTGGAGAACCAAGCTGACATCCCTGAGCCATCACTGTATAACATCTTCAAGCGAGCAATCTGATTGACTTCAAATCCTGGCATCATCTTGAAGTCATGTGGATGTTTGAAGTAATCAATTCCCCTTTCTCTCTTTACTGCGTAGCATCCTAAGTCATGAAAGTATGCCCAGCTGAGAATCTGACCTCTAGCTTTGTAGCCTTTGGTCCTATACAACTTGGTATGCGTAGCCGGCATCTTCACATTGCTTTCCTTCTTTAGGATCTCCCAGTACGCTTTCCATTCTTCTTTTCTATGTTTGATGTCATCAGCTGCAGACTTACTACTCTCAACTTGTTCTTCTAAGTATCGGCTCAGCATTTCTTCAGTAGCTTGATCAAACAAATCAGTAAAAGTTGGTAGCTTGTCTTCAGCCGATGCATACTTTGGATATTCTTCCTCTGTTATGTCCTCCAGAATGACTTCATCAACTTCATCAAAAGTTTCTGGAGACGGCTCATCATCAACCGGAGCTGAGGTATCATCGATCACAACCTTGTCAGGATTTAACCTGAACAGCTCGGCGATCTGCTCCTTTGATAAACAGTGAATGATCTCTCCTTCCTCATCGTAGCTCACTGAGTGCTGTATAATGCCCTGAGCGTCAAGAATCATAGTAAGTGTCTCATCCAGTTGACGTCTCAGTGGCACAACTTCGACTTCCTTAGCGGCTGTAGGTTCTTCAATCTGAGCAGGAGGAGGCGGAGGAAGGAGCTTTTGCACTCTTATCGTTCCTTGTCTTTGTGCGGATCTCAGGGGAAGGAGGGGCTTGATCTCATCATCAGACCTTGATGATCCAGTAGACCCACTCC